>OY776679.1:34122482-34722482 GCA_963675555.1 Leptura quadrifasciata | reverse complement strand
AGCCCTACTTCTTAGCTGCCCCTAGTAGAGTGCCACAGCAAAATTGGTTGGCGATAAAGCTGATGACAGAGGTTGATTGTAAGAACTGATGACAAGAATCAATGCTAAAGCTGGTTTTAATAAAAGGCCCTACAAAGAAGAACAAGTCAATATCATAAACTGTTCCAGAGTAAACGTGCGCACAAAAAAGTTACAGACGGACCGACAGATAGGAAATTTCTTTTACTCAAATTTAAAATCTCGACGTTTCATGACATTTTAAGCCTATTTCAACAAAAAATTAAAATTAATTTTTTTGCGGAAGTAAAATAATGAAAAGACGGAGTGCTGAAAAAACAGAAATGTCTGACCAGGTGTTCTTACACTCAACCCGCTTATAGATAAATGACAGCGTACAAAGACATTTTTTTTCTTGATTACGCACTATAGATGTTGGTGTAGAAAAATCCTTTGAAATAACTCTACCAATACTAAACTATACAGGGTGATTCATGGTGGATGGAGTATTAGAGGTATATGTGTTTTGAAAATTTGGGTACCAAGGTAACAAAGTATGTTCTGTCAGCCTAAAGTATTATCGGCAACGCGTTGCCAAATGTAGGTAAAAGTGACAACACCTTCGTTATTTTAAATACATGGAACACACTGTATATTTTTCTATTTTTAGAATCTACATCCTATACTGAGTAACTTTTATCCAAGCCATTTCAGATATTAATTAATTTCCATATTTATTGAGCAAAATCTGACTTCTAATAACCTTAATAATCCAACATATCATTTACAGGAATACACACCAATATATATTGTAAGATTGAGCATATGTGAAAGACATTTGTCTTCTGAATTATTTCCTACAACTTACAATCTCTACAGGCGCGACCGAGATAATAATAATAATAATAAAATGAGCAGGAGGGGCTGACTTCCATCTATCAAGCCTTTAGTGAGTAGCGCCACCACTTACTTCAGCTAGGGTGCAAAACCGAACCGGCAGTTAGTGCACCCGGGAGGGGAAAGCATCTTCCTCTTTGGTGTCGGTCGTGGGCCTGCTGGGCTAACCACCTACAGGCCCTAAACTCTGGTTCCGGCAGGCCGAAGATAGGGCCCCTACGATCGATCCCGTGCGGATAGTGGTCAAGGGCAAGGTGGTGGGGCCCAACGGGATAGACCACCCGTTGACGACATTGGCAATGTCCAAGGACGCTTTGAGTGGACATATGAACTGAGGGATGAACTTCTGCATTGCTATGAAAGCAGTGAGCCCGCGCGGAGGGGATACATGGCGCGGATGCATGCTCTGTGGTGTGAGAGGCTACCAGAGCATAGCGCATTCACGCCACAAAATCTGCGTGACTATGTATCCCACCTTAGTAGGGGCTACGTGAGGGCTGCTCTTGGACTGGTGAATGAGGTGGCCGATGGGCCGCCGCATTCATCGGTTGAGGACGTGATTCTCTTCGTTCCGCCAACACCAGAGGGCCTCACCACATAAAAAACCCCGGGCCGCAAGACCTGGCCAGAGTGGATGAAGAACTTCATGCAGTGCTACCAGAACGGGCTGACCTCTAGCACATAAATTGTGTCGTGTATGCAGCTGCTCAACGCTCTTCTCGAGTGGAAGGGCGAAACAAAGCTTCCCCGCAGGAAAGAGCGGAGCGGCGCATACAAAAGATGGGAGCCAAGATCCGGTCGGCGAGGCAACACGCATCCTGAATCCAATGTGTGATGGACTATATGGCGGCCAACAGGCCGTTCACGCCTAAATTGCGTCGATTAGCCGCAAACTTAAGCCGCGCCCATCACACATTCAATGAGGCAGTGCTGCCAACCACCAAACAGCACTGTCTTGACAGGATACGGATGCTAGTGACTTGCAAAAAGTCACTAGTGAGGCGGTCGAGAGGGCTTGCGGAAAATAATCTGTTCCGCCAAAAGCCCTCGCGCCTTTTCCAACCGCCTCCGCGTGTGGTAGACAATCCGCCGACTGCAGATCAGGTGGAGAACTTCTGGAAAACGCTGTACGAAGAGAGGCTTCCACTCAACCGAGATTCTCCTGCCCTTACACACTTTGAAGCCTATTGTCAAAGGCTTCAGCAACCACAGGAAGTGTGCGAACCAATAACCCCAGAACAGGTTCGTAGGGCTCTTGAGGCCTCTAAGAACTTTGCTGCTCCAGGTCCCGATGGGATAAATAACTTTTGGTGGAAAAAGTTATCGAGCACCCACTACCATTTGACCAGAATTTTTAATTCCTGGTTGAATGGGGTGCAGCAAATTCCTTCTTGGGTTGTTGAGGGGCGAACAGTGCTGATCCCCAAGAACGAAAATTTGTCCAACCCAAAGAACTACAGACCGATAACCTATCTAAACGCATTTATAAGCTGTTTACACGCATTTTGTACATGCGGGTGCTCCACGCAGTTGAACCGGTTTACGAACGGATATATGAGCAACGAGGGTCGAAGAGAGGTGTGCAAGGAGAACCTGCTGATCGACAGATGTGTCATGCAGGACTCCATGCAGTATAAGCGGAACCTGTCTATGGCCTGAATCGACTACCGCAAGGCATTTGACATGACATCGCATGAGCTCATTGTTCACTTGCTCCGATGTCTTGTGGTACCCGGTCCCGTAGTGAGATGTATTGAAGAACTGATGCCGCTCTGGAGGACTCGCTTTACCATAACATCGGGTAACGATGGAGTCCAAACAGAGTCGGTAACATTCAGAAGAAGAGTATTTCAGGGAGATTCCCTCAGCCTCATTCTGTTTTGCATCTCACTACTGCCATTATGCGTCTCGCTCCGGAAAACCCGTGGCTACAACTGCGGTACCCCCGGCGACAGGAGGCATAAAATCACCCATTTATTTTATATGGATGACCTTAAACTTTATGCCTCTGAAGAGAGGGATCTCCAACGACTCCTTAAGGTGGTACAGGAGTACACGCAGGCTGTCGGTATGCAGTTCGGGTTGGACAAATGGGCACTGATCCATCTCAAGAGAGAACGATGCGGTGACCACGGAGAGGACGCGCAGCTCGTGGACGGAAGCATCTTACACCATCTAGATGCCGGAGAGTCGTACACTTACTTGGGTGTCGAGCAACGCTCCACCCAAGAAGTGAGTGTAGTGAAAAACGCTCTCCGCGGGAAGTATCAGCACCTACTCCGATAGATCTGGTCTTCAGAACTGTCGGGGAAGAACAAGGTGTCTGCTGCAAATATGCTTGCCGTTCCGATCCTTCTCTACTCTTTCAGAGTAGTGAAATGGACTAGAGAAGAGCTGCGTCAACTCGATGTAGTAACCCGCAAGAAGATGCATCTCAATAAGAGCTTGCATCCTAAATCGTCCGTTCCACGGTTATATCTCCCACGACATCGGAGAGGCCATGGACTCTTGAGCTTGGAGAGTCTCCATAGCGGGATGGTTCTGGATGGAGCATGTAAGGTCATCAGGAGTTCAGATCCTCTTCTCTGCATGCTCCGAGACCATGAAAATGCAGAGGTAGGAGCTTTTCTCTTTACGGCAGCACGGAGAGCAGCCGATGAACTTGGTCTCATCTTCGACGTCGAGCGGGTAAACCCCGACCCTGTCACCGAGTTGGAACCCGTTCGACTAAAAGCCCACATTAGAGCTGCAGAACACAACATCCTTCTAGGGCTCCATAAGGATAAGCCATTGCACGGAGTCTCGGCTTATCCGAAAAACTGACCTTCGCCTTTTTAAGGTAAGCCGGGCTGAAGTCTGAGACCGAGGGATTCATAATGGCTTGCCAAGATGGTATATTTAACACCCTTCGTCTATCGACGTCGTGTCATGGGTATGGAGGTCCCTGATGTCAGCTGCAGGGTCTGCCGTAGGGCGCCGGAGACTATAATGCACTTACTGTCGGCTTGCTCGACATACGCAGTCTCGGCCTATATTCACAGACACGATGCAGCATTACGAGTGCTTTACTATCATCTAGGTCACTCGTATGGGGTAGACGAAACACCAGTGCTGCCTTACGTTCCGGAGGATATTAAGTCCGTTGTGGGGAATGAGAAGTGTCTAATTTATTGGAACTACTCGCTTCCCACCGTCAGGCAAATACAAACCAACAAGCCTGACATAGTACTCCTCGACCACCAACTCAAAACAATGTATGTCGTGGAAGAAGAGGATAAACGGACAAATTATCGAGATTTGCTCTTCGAACTCCGCTGGCTTTATCCAGGCCATTCTGTCAAAATAGTGGTACTGATTATAGGAGCCCTCGGTGGAATGAGACAGACGCTGCTTTCGGAACTAAAGATCATACCGGCATGCCGAGATTCAGCAGAGATCTTAGCCGGCAGAATGCAGAAGGCTGTCATCCTCGGTTCATTGCGTCTACTCAGGGCACACGATTCGCGGACCCGGTAGTCGCTCACCCCACGGGCGTGGGAAGTGGCTATTGGTATTTATTACCAGCTCCCCTCTGTGAGAGTCGAAGCCACAGAGTAGGGTGACTGGTTTTGTAAATAAAATAATAATAATAATAATAATAAACACCACAGAAGTTAAATCCAAAAATTAGTGGCAAATGTGATGGTTGTGGCGTACTAATAGGCGTGTGTAATGGTTTAAAATCAAGCAGTGTTTCTCAGTGGCACACTTTGGGGATAAAGAGGATTTATGGGTGTCCATTACTCTGGACGGTGGTAAGAAATTATTTATATGTTGCATATACTCTCTGCCCCATGCAGTACTGAATAACTTTATCCTGTTTTTTAACAAATTGGAGGATATATTAAATAGAAACAAAGGAAACGAGTTTATTATAATCGGAGATTTTAATTTACGTAACCTAATGGGAAATTGATACTGATACTCATTCTTACCTCCCGTCCATTGCGAGCGACCCCATAAGCGAATGCTTTGTGGACAATATGTCCTTTTTGAATTTAAGGCAATATTGTAATATTACTAATGTTCGAGATAACGTGTTGGACCTGTTGTTATCTGTTTCCTTACAAATCAATATTAATCATTCTACGAGTGCACTCGTATCTGAGGATAGTAATCACAAAGCTATTGAGGCTTTTGTTGACATAAAAATTACTTCCAAGTAATTCATACTGTTAATTGTTATTAACGAATATTTAAACAGTTTTGACTTGAATGTAATATTACCATAGTAACGTAAATTGTGACAAGCATTTTATGAAATTATTAATAACGTTATTGACACTTATGTACCTAAAAAAAATATTCAGAAAGGTTTGTTCCCTATTTGGTTCTCTGCGGCTACTAAAATCCTTATTAAAAATAAAAGTAAAGCTCATAAAAGATGGAAAAAGTATAATAATGTAAATGTCTATGAGCAATTCTCTGCTTTACGCAAGAGAATCAAAGATAGTATTCGTGTTGATCACAAAAAATACATAAACAAAACAGAGGAAAGTTTACTAATTGACACTAAGCACTTTTGGTCTTATGTTCACAATAAAAAGTCTACGAAAACGATTCCCCAAACAATGACCTATGATGACATTGTTGCGACGGAGAACCAGTCCATTTGTGACCTGTTCATGAACTGAAGTGTGTACGAGTCCAACACGCTCCCATCAGATATTGATTTAGTTGAAAATTGTACTACATTTAACATAACAAATATCACAAGGAAACAAATTCTTGAAGACTTAAAAAAATTAGATATTAAGAAGGGACCAGGTATGCCAACTTTGTTTCTCAAATCATGTTGTAAGAGTTTAGTGGAACCGTTGTATATTATATATAATAAATCCCTTGAAACAGAATACTTTCCCTACAAGTGGAAAATTGCCCGAGTAATTCCTATTTTTAAGTCCGGCGATAAAAATAATGTAAAGAATTATAGGCCTATTTCGTTACTGGATCACCTTGGTAAAATTTTTGAGTCAATAATTGCTAATGAGTTATTCTTATTCTTCCTTGTAAAAAATCATATCAACATCAATCAACTTGGCACCTTATGTGCAGGATATATTTGAAACGATGGAGGATGGTGCCTCAGTATGTGCCGTGTACACCGATTTTTCAAAAGCATTTGATAAAGTCGACCATCCTACACTAATTGTAAAACTTAGAAATTTCGGTGTGCACGGTCAGCTGCTGATGCTACATTCCTCCTATATTAATAACAGGTCGCAATATGTTGCTATCAATGGTTCAAAGTCCGACTGCATTAACGTAACATCCGGAGTTCCCCAGGGTTCGCACCAGGGTCCTCTCATTTTTAATATATTTATCAACGATGTTGACAAAAGCGTCGCAGCTTCTAAGCATGTTGTTTATGCCGATGACTTAACGATTTATAAGAAAATTAATTCAATGGCGGATTATAACGACCTTCAATACGACTTAAATAATTTTTACGAATTTTCAACATCTAAAAAAATTTTTTTGGCGTTATCTACCACCCCTATTGCCCACCCAACCTATTATTAAAGGGAGTAAAAAATTAAATTGGAATTTAGTGTCTGTACGATAACCAAGGGCCTCTAAAATTTATTTTGGCATTAGCCACCCCCTCTACCACCCCCACTCTATTATTAAAGGGAATAAAATATTACATTGTGATTTAGTGTGCATAATCTGGATGTGGAAATAGTGATTCCTTGGGCAGCGGTTTTCTATCGCGTTTTTTATTACCTTGAGATAAATTTGCTTATAGCGCATGTAATAGTCTCTATCATGTTCTTCATTTGAACTTTTATATTTTTTATAGAAATTTTTTAATGTCTTTATTATTTTGTTATCCATGATTTTTTATTCCTTTTTTTATTTGTATTGATTCTTATAATTGGGAAGGAAAATCTATATAATATTTTTAAATATTTACAAACATTGTAAATCATTCACGTATTGGCAATTGTGTAACTCAAACCATTTCTCCCTATTAATAAGAGCTAATAATGCGTCGTAGTTTCGCCTACTAAGTAACCTGGTAAACATATATCCATTTGTTTTAGCCACTGAGTTTACGTTCAGAGACAGAGCCGTATGAATAGGTATTACATTTTCCACTATATAACATGATATATATCACTTGAGTTAAACTGATTTTGCGGTATCTCATTTTTTTAAAATAATAATAATCGTAGTGATCTATATTTATTTTGTAATTGATAATGGACATTTTCTATTTTTTCCACTTGTCCCGTAGGACTTACAGATCTTGAGGTATTTATAAAAAAACCGATGCTAAAACACTCTAAAAAATGTAATTATTTAAATAAATACATAATAAATACGCCGACCTCTTGGAAGCTACAAAATTGATCTGTGAACGCAAATTGACCTAAACATTATATTTGATATAAAAAAATGTCCTGACCAGATAATTTACATTTTTTATTCTCCACGCTCTAATTTTACTCCACTATAAGCTTTAAATTATTCAAAAAGGAAACTGCTTATATCTGTGGTACTTTTCGAGAAATTAGGGAAAAGTTTTCTAGAAATCAATCTCTCACAAAACTGCAAAAACAGAATCATTGTTTTTTAACTCTGGGTCGTCGCAAAAAACTACAGGGTACTCTACAAGAGGTGTAATAAATTAAATAACGCAATGACTAGGTGCACTCCAGAGTGCACGCTATTTTCAGCGTTGGGTGCACTCCGGCATATTCGCCGATCATACGACGTACAGAATAGGGAAATAAACGCGTGGCTACGATTGGTGGGAGCCCACAGAGCGCAGGCACTCCACGCTACATCAAATAATATTAATATATTATAGGTATCTATAATAATAATAAATAATATAATAATGAAACATTTATTTCTCAAATATACTTGCGTATATTAGAAATATTTGTATATAATATCTTATGTCCTGCTTAATACCAACTTTGTTACATTATTATACTGACAAGTACTATACCTTTTATAAAGGTGTGGAGAAAGAACGAAAATTAAGTATACTGGATATACGTACATACTTTGATGTAAGCAAACACACAATGCCTTTGTTCAGTTTGTTCCATTTGGAAGTACAGTGTGGTTTCTATTTTTTTTTATTACTACGCGTGCGCAATACGGCTTCAGCGACTTGCACCGCCAGATGAAACAAAGTAAATATATGAATGTATGTAGTAAGTAGCAGGAGAGCATGTATAGAGCGAAAATACAAATCGTGGAAAAGGACTATGAACATTGCGTTTCCAGGAATTCAGAAATACTATAGTAAGCATTGGCGTGAAGTAATGCTTTTAAATGTTTTTTGAAGATCGATATGCTTCTAGCATTTTTTATATTGGACGGTAAGTGGTTAAATATTTGTGTACCAGAATGCAATGAACCTTGTCTAACTTTATTATATTTATAATTTGGTAATAGGAGCTCCCTATTATACCTTGTATCATAATTATGAACATCAGATGCAGTTCTTAAGGAATTCTTATTTTTAAATACCAGTACACTCACTTTATATATACAGTATATCCGCGAATGGGGTTAACAATAGGTGTAATGGCTAAAATTTTTCACATTTCGAGAAAATGTTATTCTTTATAAAAGTTTTTGCTTGATAAAAAAATAGTAATGACGTTGAGAAAAGTTATATTTTTTAAACAGGTTGTTTAAAAATTACCAAAACTTAAAATTCCGCAAGAGTAAACTAGTCCTATTTTTTATTGTGGAACAAAACGTGAAATAAAAAAGCTGTTTCAAATTATATAGTCTATCCAATTCCAAAATTTCATTTGAATATTGCAATATTTCCGAAATAAGTGATTTTTTAGTAAAATTGTTATAGTTTTTGCTATATTTTCTATTTAGTTAATAGCATTCGAACAAGGCGAATACATATCAGATAGGCATGTCTGAATTCATTAAAATAAATGCATATTTGAAGGTTCTGAATATTCCCAGAATAATGAAACTACCATGATTATTTTAGAAACTAATACGCTTGCGGTCATAAAATACGGTGTATAAAAATATGTTTTTCCACGACCGGGAGTAGAAATCGATTTCTATGGTATCAAAATTGTAACAGAAGTAAAGCATTTACTCCCTAGGGACGAAATAAGACAATAATTCCCCTAGGGGAGTTTTTATTAATTATTTATTATTAAAATATCTGTTGCCATTATACGTTGAATGGAAATATCCCAAAGGCTTCTAAATATTGTAATTTCGCTCCAATTTATTATAATTCTTTATTTATGAAATAAATGTTTCTACTCCCGATCGTGGAAAAAATAGTATATACACCACGGGAGAGACCGCCATTTTCCCTCGTTGTATTTGTTGCATTCGGGCCTCAAATTACACCTCAGGAAAAATAAGGCGTTTCTCTCCCTTAGTGTATAATGTACTATTTCTGACTTTATTAAATATTACAATTCAAAAATTCCTCCTCCAAATTGAACACGTTTCCAATCTTTTCCGAATGTTGTGGAAACTACTTCTAACTTCCTCAATGGAAATTGATTGCACAGCTGCTGAAATGCGCTGCTTTAGAATGTCAACGTCGTTGTCTATGGGTTATCGGTAGGTAATTTGTTTTAGACGCCCCCAGAGAAATGTATCCGCAATTGTCAAATCTGGACTTCTTGGGGGCCACAAAACTGGACAATTTCGACCAATCCAACGTCGTCCAAATTTTCTATTAAGCCAATTACGTACGACACAGGCATGATGTGCTGGACATCCATCCTGTTGAAAAAACATTCTATTGCGATATTCCAATGGCAAGTCTTCCAGCTGATTAGAAAAGAAGGCATTAAGCATATGCAAATATGAATTACTATTGCACGTATTTTCAAAAAAGTATGGCCCTATTATGCCATGATATGAAATGGCACACCAGACATTAATTTTGTTTACATATTGCCTTCCGGTGGAAATTCTAAATTCGGGGTTTGTCTCACTCCAATACCGAATATGTTGTGAAGTTACAGTCCCATTTGTTGAAAAGGTTGATTCGTCGGAGGACATGATAAATTGATAAAAATTCGTGTTGCCACTTAAAATTTCATTTCCAACCCATAAACAGAAATCCAGTCGTTTTGCTTCATCTTCCGCTTATGAAGGTATGGTTAAAATGTGGTTTGAATGGAAATATTTTATTTTCTTAACCACCTCCAAATGCCGGGCTCGATTTCGCAATGAAAGTTGTGGATTCTCAGCAACAGATGCTAACACTAATGTTGTGGCAGCGTCATTTTGGTCATATGTTTTTTCCTTTTTCTTTACGTCTAGCACGGAACCAGTTTTTTAAAATTTTTTCACCAATTTATGAACTGCCGTTCTCGAAAAATACACACTGGGATATTTCTCACTGAATTTTTCAAGAATGTAACGGTATGAACTTTCACCGTTTCCATAACACTCTACTAAAAAAATTCTTTGCTCGACAGTTAATATTTATAAAATATTTTTTAATTCAGATATGTCATGATATGTAGACGTAACTAGGTAACAACACAACTAACAATCAAATGGATCATTACAAGAATTATGCAGATTGTTCCTAAAATAGGACTCCAAATTTTTATAGGGTACAACCCCTTTATTTGTCGAAATGAAACAAAATTTTTAAATAATCATAATTTGACAAAAACCGACAAGCATTTTCTTAAAAATTCACTTATTTCGGAAACACTAAATTCTAATTTTGGAATTGGACAGACCATATCAATTGAAACGACTAGTTTTTTATTTCACGTTTTGTTCCAAAATAAAAAATAGAACCAGTTTGCTCTTGCACAATTTTAAGTTTTTGTAATTTTTAAACAACCTGCATAAAAAATATAATTTTTCTCAACGTCATTACTGTTTTTTTTGTCAAGCAAAAACTTTTATAAAGAATAATATTTTCTCGAAAAGTGAAACATTTTAGCCATTACACCTATCGTTAACTCCATCCGCGGACATACTGTATACAGAGATTTGGTATAGTAAATATTTTTAATTTTGAAAAATATAGCCTGCATGATTCTCTTGGGTGTAATCTACAGATTACTCGTATGGCTCGTTTTTGTGTTACAAGTATGGTTTTAGCCAGCGTAGATGAGTCCCAGAATTCTATCCCATATTGAGCTAAGCTATGGAAATATGCGTGATAAACGGTCACTGTTGATCTTACATCCAATTCTCCTCTTACTTTCCCGAGTGCATAGATTGCCTTGATAAGTTTTTTATTTAGTTCTTGGATATGAAAATCCCATTTCAAGTGTTTGTCAATGTACACCTCCAAGAACCTGATTTTTTTTGTAGAATTGATTTCGCCAAATGTAGTATTAAGATTTATGTCTGGAATGGTGATAGTGATTTTTGAAATGATATATTATTTGTTTTGTCTATGTTTAACAATAATTTATTTGTACGAAATCATTCTATTATTTCATTTAATTTTTGTTCAGTTTGTGTGGTAAGTGAGGGGAAATTTTTATTATTAACAGTTATACTTGTATCATCGGCAAACAATGAGAAGTATAGTTCGGGAAAATTGAAGACTAAATCGTTTATATATATCAAGAAGAGAACTGGATCAAGTTTCAATCCTTGCGGTACACCACAATTTATTGCCTCGTGAATTGAACATTCCATTTTAAGCGTATTATTAGTGTGATCAGTTGTTTCGGCATATATTTTGCGCCCTGTTAAATATGGCTCAAACCATTGAAGAGGGAGACCTCTTATAGAATAAAATTGTAATTTTTCTAACAAGATTTGATGATTAACACAATCGAAAGCTTTTGACAAGTCGCAAAATATTCCAATGACATAATCTTGGCGCTCCAAAAATTTGTGGAACTGGTTAATTAATGAGTATGTGGCGTCGCTGGTGCTTCTTTTTTCCCTAAATCCATTAACCAGTTAACCTAAAGAAATATTCGTATTCCGTATTTTAGTTGTTAACAAAATGTCAACGGCAAAGGAAATTATCTATCATAAGCAACTATACCACATCAAATAATATTAACATATTTAACCTAACGAACTAACCTAAAGAAATATTCGTATTACGTATTTTAGTTGTTAGCAAAATGTAGTAAAAAAAACCGTAAGAAGTTGATTCGAACCCTCGACCTCACGTGTGAGAATTGGGCAAACTAACGACTACACCATGGACTGCTGATGAAGAACCTACATACTTCTTACCATATCAATTAGCACTACCGTGCACTCCATGAATGACGTCACATCCAAGGTGTTTGTGATTTGGCGTGCTCCTGTGGGCTTTTCCTTTCCTGTCGGTTTACATATTATCAGTTCAATTATAATTGGGTTCGCTCCCCAAGAGCTTAAAAATGCTTGAATTGCAACGACTTTGAATTATATTACAGTAATTATAAATTCATACGTTCAGGCAAGGCGGTCCCATGCACATATGAGTACATGGTAGCTATACTTTTCTGATACCGAATCACGAGGAACCGGTTTAGGGCAAATCCCGTTAAAACCCATCATTTTCCCGTCAAAATCGACTGCCAGAAGATGATAGGGGACCCTTGTCGCTAAAGGCTATTTTCGCTAAAACTCTCGATATACTTCGTCGATTTTAGTTACACTTTCTAAATTTTGATGGTCGGGGCGACATTGCGTCCCCGTGCAGCGACATTTACTACACTTTCTTAAATTACACTCCTTGATGAGTTTCTGAAATTTTTTGCATAAAAAACGCTCCGTAGAGCGAAAATATGATTTAAAATATAAAAACCTCTTCCAACGGCATTTTTACGTGAAGCACGCTTTTCATGCGGATTTGGTTAGTTTCGAAAATTTTATCGAGAGTTTTGGGGTGTTCTTTAACACTCCCAACGCTGAAAATAGCGTGCACTCTGGAGTGCACCTAGTCATTAGGAATAAATGAATACTATTCTTGCACATTCAACAATAAAATATTACCGTATAATTTTTGTTCTTATTGGTTGCATATTTGAATAGACTAAATGTGCGATTGATAAATTCCATACCTACGTAAAGTGTATTAGATGGTGGCAATTAAAAAATAATACTTTTTCTATCTACATATCTACATATCAGTGGTAAGTAAATAAATCTTTTACAACTTGTAACTTATCATTCATTAATTCATTTATTGTTTTATTATAATATATAAATACGTTAATACACTAATCCCATCTGTATTAATGATAATTCAGTGATATTTCAAAAACTATTGATAAAAATTAGTATATAAATATGAATTTCTGTAAAAGTTTTCATTAAGTTCCATCTTACACAGCAAAATGATAAAATTCACGGTTTTAGTAGTTGCTCTAGTGCTTGCACCAGGTAAGGCTTTTGTTTTCCTTAAAGTTTTTGTTACATTTTATTTTAAAAATAAGAAACAGCCTCAGCAAATAGTTCTCTATTTCCTAGGAACTGTTTTGATAAGTTCCACATTAAATGAGCAACTTTTATTTCAGGTACGCTTGCGTCCGCGGTGATAAGCAGAGATGAAATTACTAACTACCCAGGTGTCTTTGTACCCGTAATCGGGACCAGGCCTCTGCCCCTTCCACTGGAACCAGTTATTCCAGAAACTAAACCACTTCCTCTTCCTGAAGCAGAGATTATACCAGTTTTCCCAGAAACTAAACCACTTCCCATTGAAGCAAACCCCTGTGAAGCATGCTTCAGCTACATGGCCACCTTGATTGACCAACTTACCGAAACCGTCGAACCACAGTTGCCCGAATTAGTACCAGAGATTATACCATCTCCACCAGCTGTAGTTTTACCTCAACCAGCTCCCGAACTACCCCAAGTAGAGCTTAGACCTCTTCCAATATTCCCAGAGGTACCTCAAGTAGAACTCAGACCTCTTCCAATCTTCCCAGAGGTACCCCAAGTTAGACCTCTGCCAATTCAAACTCCAGTAGTCCCAGCACTCGCAAACTTTTAGATAAAATTGCAACTGAAAGAGAACTTTCAAGAACATGCCAGACCTTTCTATAATGACCACCAAGAAAGTTAACTGAAGTTCTTTTTCATTATTTATATAGTTGAGAAGCTGTGTTCTATTATGTATAATAAATAAATAAAATATATCTTTGAAGTTATTTATTGGACTGATAGTCGAGAGACTCTCTTTTTTAATCGAACACCTTGAATTATTTTTGTTATTGTTAGTGATACAAATATATATAAGAGTAAATAATTTTCAAGATTGTACTAGTTACCTTACAATGTGAACAAAATTTCTTACATATTTATTTATAAAGGATTTAAAAAAATATCTACTAATAAGATTAAAATGCATCACAAAAAAGCGCAGAGAATATGCAATGCATACAGGAAGTAGGAACCTGATCTGCACTCTGGTGCTTGTGATTTTCCTAGGGGCTAGCTCCCCTATGTCGTTAGGCGTTAATTCCGCCTGCTCCAGGCACTTTAGCCTAATGCGGATTAACACCTTGCATTCGCAAAATATATATTCCGCAGTTTCAGTCGCAGCATCGCAATATCTGCACTTATCGACTACTATATTACCCATGTTCTTGAGATGATATCTCAAGGGACAGTGGCCTGTTAGAAGGCCTGTGATCAGCCTTAATTCGGAATTTTCGAGTTCGAGAAGACTTGTGGCATTCTTTGTCTAATAAGTTTAAAACTTTTTCGCTTATCTTTGGCCTGGAGTATTCCTCCAGATGGCCTTTTTCTGTTCCTTTTCCCATTTTTGAATCTCCTCCGTTATGTGTCCTTTAGCGAGGCGACAAAACGGTTCTCTTCCGAAGAATGGTGCTTCAGCTCCTCTTTTTGGAAGGCTGTCAGCTAATTCATTACCCTGTATTCCGTTATGCCCTGGTACCCATATCAACGTAACCTTGTTGTTATTAGCCAGTTGCTTCAGGGATTGTCTACATTCCCAGGCAATTTTACACTCGAAGGTATAGCCTTAGAGTCTTTAATGCTGCCTGGTTATCTGAAATTATATAGATCGAATGCTTTTATTTAGGCATTCCTGTACACATAGCCCACTCCTACCCCTTCAGCAGCCATCTCAGATCCATCTATATACTAGATGAGTGATCCGTGCTCCAATCGCAGTGCTTGTATCCGTCTCGTCTGATGACTTTCAATCAACACGTCAAACGAGCAGTCAAAGTCCTGTTTGATTGGCATTGAGTCAGTGGGTTTGGTCATGAACTCAAAATGGACAAGCTCCAAAATCCTTAAGTGACCAAACAGATCGCCTGGTTTGAATTTAAGTGCCTAATACAGTCTTAAGGCACTAAGTGCTGCATCCTTCCTCACATGCAAATGCGGAGGAAGTAGATCAAGCATTGCCTGCCGTGGGACACAGGAACATTGCTTTGTAATTTCTGCAACTTTCCTTGTGTTATTTTTCTTCTATTTTTGGCCACTATACACTTGATGCATAGGTCACCGTAGGTCTGACAACCGAAAGGTAGGACCAATGTATCATTTTCGGCTTTAGACCCCAAGTCTTACCAAACGGCCTGCCGTACATCCAGATAGCCGCTGGTGTTTTAGTAAGTGTCCTTTCCAGATGCGAGTTCCAGGTAAGTTTTTGATCTAGGGTTACTCCTAGATACTTGATTTCACAGTATAGGAGTTTAGAGATTGAGTTTTCTCCTTTTGGTTAACGGAACAATAACTGTTTTGCTAAGATTGATATTAAGCCCCTCTGACGAGCACTATTTGGATATTATATTTAATGTAATTCGCATAACCTCATGTCTGCCTCTCACAGTCACCACCAGATCATCTGCATAGTCCTGGACGTTGAGGCCAGAATTACTCACGTTATGGAGGAGATCATTGACCACGATTGACCACAGCAAGGGTGATAAGACTCCACAACCCCTGACTGCAATCACCGTGCTCGACTCACCCCCCCCCCCCCCCACTTGTAGTAATTATTCTGCTTCTTAGCATGGATTGTATCCATTTGATTGTTGGGGGCTGTATTCCCATTTTTTCGGCGGCTCTTTGTATGGATTCAAAGGAGATATTGTTAAAAGCACCCTCTATATCTACGATAGCATCTAAAGCCACTTCCTTAGCCATAAATGTCTTTTCAGTGCCTTGGACCAGGCAATGTAGAGCATTTATTGTTGATTTGCCAGGTTGATAGGCAAATTGTTTAGCATGAAGCGGTGTTCCTGAAAGGATTTCCCTTCTAATGTATTGATCTAAAAGTTTCTCCATTGTTTTTAGGATAAGCTAATGGGTCGATAGGATTTAGGCTCGTATGGTGAACGTCTGCCTATTTTTGGAATAAGGGCCACCTTCCCTCCAAGCTTGGGGAATATACCCAAGTGTATAGCTTAGTATAAATATACTTCTCAGGCATGGGATAAGTTCCTTAATTCCGTGTTGAAGTAGGGCAGGGAAAATGCCATCTCTGCCTGGTGATTTAAAGGGTTTGGAGATAAATAACACCCGTTTAATTCTGTTAGAGGTGAATATTTTTCCAGTTAGCTTTTTTCCTTCATTGGTAGGCCGATATGTATCCACATCCAGATAGGCCTGTTGAACTTCACCTTGAATTATGCGAGAGCCCGGGAAGTGAGTACCTAAAATTACTCATATTTTCCTGCTGAATCTGTGCATGATTAGACGTACGAACTAGTCCAATCATGATATCAGTCACAAGCATTATAACAATGAAGTTCTTGAGATGCTTGAAGACTCTTAACTTATTTAGAGCCTTCGCAAAGATCATCCAGAAGACTGTGGTACTCCACATCTGCCTCATTATGAAAGTGTTTTTGAACAATGAAATGTAGACATTGAATCATCCATCAGTCTAATGAACTAAGATGAATTTCATCCCCATTCACCGATTCAAGCTCCAATAGAGTGTGCGGGAATTGGGGAATGTGTTTCAGTTTATACCGAGATGTGACGCTTGATTCAACAATATCTCCCAATCAATCAATCAGTAAGACTTTATTTCTTATTTTAATATAAAAAAGTACCTCCCCAGAACCCACACCGGGTCCGTCCGACCGTACAACCAACGCGCTAATGTGGTGGCAGATTGCATGGCCGGGCGGAGTGGGACTGGTTCGGCTAAAAAGAAAATTAAAACAACTAAACCTAGGCTCCTTCCGTCGCAGACGGATTATAAAACGTGTTAAAATTAGGAACATGTTTAAAGAACAAACTTAACAAAACTGAATAAAAACTACATACTAAATTAAAACACTTGCGCACTGATCATTTTTAATTTTGTATCTGACGCTAGCACCTTAATTTGAACGAGGCGCCTTCCGCGAGATAAGTCAATTCTGGGCTGCGCATGGCTGGCCTAAACTTTGATTTAAAAAAATTTGGGTTGTATATGTTTTGATTTTCTAAAAAATTGTGAAACGAAATTAATTTAGAGACAAAAATGTATAAGAAGAGAACAAGAAAAAACAAACGCGACAAAAAGGTTACAAACAGAAAGGAAGAGGGGGACAGGAAAGATTTAAAGGTACAAAAGATATGAAATGTCAGTAAAGCTGGATAGGGTAACAATATCTCCCGGAAACCCAACTATGGATCGATATCTCCAAACTTCAAATTATTATAATTTTACTGATCCTAATTTTTCCATTTAAAAAATTCAATATCGATAAAAAGTAATTAATCTGAATGCTTTTGTGATTAAATTTATTATTGTGCGAGTTATAGTAATAAAATTTGTCTCACTATTTGTGAATGATGATTTATACTTTCTGTTTATCCATATTTGTCATTTTTCTCAGTCATGATTAACAGCTCATTTTGATAGTGATAACACTTAGTATATCGATGAAAGCCTCAGTGAAACACCAATAGAGTTATTAAATACATACCGTTTTATCTATATAAAACATCCGCTGCTCCATTCAATAAACATGATGATGATGATGATAATTTCAAAGTAGCATCTGAAATGCAAAAAAAATTTGGGAGTAATTATTGAAAATATAAAATGAGATAAACATATTAATTATGTAACTAATAAAATAAGATAACCCTTATACAGGGTGTTGCATCATGAGAGGGACATAGCTTAATAGGAGGTAGAGAACATCAGTGGTAACCGGAATCTCCCATAGAAATGTCTCATTGGGCCTTCACTACGAAGTTACAGGGCGTTTTATAATTTTTGGCCAAACCTGTTTTTTGTCATAACTTTGACAGGGAATGAAATAACGGATTCATATTTGGTACGGCTAATGTACAAACGAGCCCCAAGAGGTACATGTATAAAAAAAATATATCCAGGTCCGGACTCACTATAATTTATGTTTCTTCTTTGCATCAATAAAACATCACCCTGTATATATTTTTTTGAAATTTCGATACGATATTCGAAAAGAGCAAGAAAAAACAAACAAAATGGCCTATTTCATTTTTTTGTTACACCTTCGTGGTTATTTAAATACGTTGTTAAATATGCAAGAAAATGGATTACAGAACCCTATTAAATGAGAGGCACGTGAAATAAATAGTTTTATAACTAAAAGTTGCAAAAATTCTATTGAGCCTAGGTGGTCTGGGTGAATCCTAATTCCGGCACGTTTTAAAGGTCCATTTTGGTAAAAAACTGTGGTCCTAATAAGTAATCGGGTATGAAATAACAAAATTTTTAATCAATCACAGTAGGCTTGTTCAAAGAATAAAAGTGACAGATAATTTAAACCATTTAGGCCTAAGCAACCAGTTACTTTGATCAAGAAAATCATCAACATTTTATACTTAATAAAAATTGGAAAAGAGAACAAACTAAAATCTAAATAAATCAAATATTTTCCATTCAATTAACAATAAATAACAAAACAATAACTAAATGTGTTTAAAAATAAAACGTAATTGACACTAAAGTAAATTTTCAAAATGTTCTCCCCCACATTCTGTGCATTTTCTTGCGCGTTTAGAAAGGTCACCAATTGCTCGACGTATCATTTCTGGATTATTCCGTATTTCATCGCAGGTTGTAACGATGCGCTGGATTAAATATTGTCTACTTTCAATTTCAATGCTATAAACCTCGTTTTTTAAGTGGCCCCATAAAAAGTAATCACAAGGGTTACAATCAGGAGATCTTGGTGGCCATTCATGTGGACCCCCGCGTCCAATCCATCTATTAGGATACACATTGTTTAAGTGTTCTCTTACTTGAAGGTTAAAATGTGGTGGGACCCCATCATGCTGAAACAACATGCCTCTTATACCGATATTTTCTAACATATTCGGTAAAATGTTTTGAAGAAAATAGTAAATTTCACCATTCAATCTTTCTTCAAAAAAATGTGGCCCTATCAAATGTCTATTCACAAGTCCGACCCAAACATTTACAGAAAACCTGTGTTGCGAACGGCGTTGGCGTACCGCATGTGGGTTTTCCTGTGCCCATTTATGATTATTTCGTGAATCGTTTACTCCATCCCTTGTAAATTGTGCCTCATCCGTAAATAAGGTTCTGTAAATGACTGGGCGATGGTTAGACAACCAATGACAAAATGCCAGGCGGGGGATATCGTCGCCTTGTTGAAGACGCTGTACCTGCTGGATATGATATGGATGGTAACGTTCTCTTTTTAGGGTTCTCCATACTCGCCAATGAGGAATACCAGTTGCCAAACTGATTTGTCTAGTGCTCATATTTGGTTTTCTTGAACTACGTTTATAATATTGTTTTGTTCCTGCACACCTTGTTGTAAAACACGCTCCACAACTGCAGAATTAGGAAACTTTCCGTGTTGTCTTGCATACTGGAACACCGTACTAAAGGTTTTATGATTAGGGCATCGACGACCAGGAAAACGCAGCCGATATTCTCTTTCCGCCGACCTACCATTTCCATTACAGAAACCATAGATGAATATTATGTCAGCATATTCCACGTTTGTAAATTTTACTGGCATAGTTAAAATATTTTCACAAGTTTTCACTAACTAAATGCGGATTATTGACACATTAAATTACTAACAAACAATTATTCAACTGTTTAGGAGATTTCTTTTTATTATCTGTCGCTTTGAACAAGCCTACTGTGATTGATTAAAAATTTTGTTATTTCATACCCGATTACTTATTAGGACCACAGTTTTTTACCAAAATGGACCTTTAAAACGTGGCGGAATTAGGATTCACCCAGACCACCTAGGCTCAATAGAATTTTTGCAAATTTTAGTTATAAAACTATTTATTTCACGTGCCTCTCATTTAATAGGGTTCTGTAATCCATTTTCTTGCACATTTAACAACGTATTTAAATAACCATGAAGGTGTAACAAAAAAATGAAATAGGCCATTTTGTTTGTTTTTTCTTGCTCTGTTCGAATATCGTATCGAAATTTCAAAAAAATATATACAGGGTGATGTTTTATTGATGCAAAGAAGAAACATAAATTATAGTGAGTCCGGACCTGGATATATTTTTTTTATGCATGTACCTCTTGGGGCTCGTTAGTACATTAGCCGTACCAAATATGAATCCGTTATTTCATTCCCTGTCAAAGTTATGACAAAAAACAGGTTTGGCCAAAAATTATAAAACGCCCTGTAACTTCGTAGTGAAGGCCCAATGAGACATTTCTATGGGAGGTTCCGGTTACCACTGATGTTCTCTACCTCCTATTAAGCTATGTCCCTCTCATGATGCAACACCCTGTATAGATTCAAAGAAGTTTTGGAACCAAGATAAATGAAAATATTTGTTTATTCGTATACCGAATCACATCTAAGGTATAATTTTCATGTTGGGGAAGGCTTTTGGATACACACTTAAAACGTTTAGAAATATTACGTAAAAGGTTTAAAAAAACTAATAGTTTGATTGAGGATCTACTTACCCTTCAAGTTTTCTTCTCAAAGATGCTAACGTCATGGATATAGGATACATAAAAGGTTTTCAAAAAATTAATAGTTCGATTGAGAATCTACTTACCCTTCAAGTTTTCTTCTCAAGGATGCCAACGTCATGGATATAGGATATTGTATGTATTAATATGTTTTTAAGTAAAAGTTGCGGGGCATCAAAATTAAATAAAACGATTTTTTATTTGTTTTATAGCTATAAAACATAAAACTATACCTCGTGTAACAAGGTCATGATAGACCCCCCTTTTTTCCTTTTATTTTGAAGATAAGCGCTTGAAATTTGAAACATCCTGTATATTATAACATTTTTTAATTTTCCAAAATATGAGACGGTCACAAGAAAATCAAAATTTATTAATAGAGGGTAATTATCAAAATCGATTTGGTTTGTGTTTAGCTTGGAATAATCTGTAGTACAATCATTAGTCCAATAATATTTGAGGGACCTTTGACTGATGCCAGATACTTGGGATTCGTGCAAAATGAGATTAAGGACAAGGAATGTATTTCCAACAAGATGGTGCTCCTCTCCATAATTCAACAATAGTAATTGATTACCGTTAACAGAGACAGGGAGAACGCCATTTCGACGAATGGTCCTGTCAGATGGCCTCCAAGATCAGCTGATTTGACTCATCTAGATTTTTTTTTGGGTCATTTAGAAATATTGTCTACGCAACCGCCGATACAACCCGTTAAACCTGGAGCTACGAGTAAGACGCGCAACTAATAACATAACGACCTCTGTCCCCTGACATATTCTTCCTTTCTTCAGACATAACAATGAGGACTCCCTGCCAACTTCTAGATTGGGATACTTTTCGTGAGAGACCTAGAGTGGCCAGAATATCTGATGTCTTTTTTCATATGGATCATTGTTTCGATCTATGGGGCTTAGTATTTAGTACCTGTTGACATATTTAACAGTTCTCTTGCTGAGAAACATCAGAATTATAGAAAAGGATAAAATGTCTTCCTCTTGTTTTCTGCACTTTTTAGATGAATCTTATTCTTGTTAATATCGCGATTATTTTTAAAATTCTTTTAATTCCTATAATTTGGAAAATTGTTTACCCTTACATGTTTTTTGTATCACAAAACAAAGATAATTCAAGGCGTTCGGTTAAAAAAGAGAACCTCTCGACTAACAGGTTATAGGTAATTTTGTCTACATGTACAATATTACTTCAAACATATATTTTATTTATTTATTTATATCATACAAAATATAGAACACAGTCTCTCAACTATATAAATAAAGAAAAAGAACTGCAGTAGTTTTTTGGCGGCCCTTA
The DNA here is from genome assembly GCA_963675555.1 of Leptura quadrifasciata. NCBI lineage: Eukaryota > Metazoa > Arthropoda > Insecta > Coleoptera > Cerambycidae > Leptura > Leptura quadrifasciata. The sequence continues at coordinate 34,700,391 of OY776679.1, read as the reverse complement.
TGGAAAGGTCTGGGATGCTCTTGAAAGATCTTCAATTTCAATTTTATTTAAAAGTTTGCAAGTGCTGGGACTACTGGAGCTGGAATCGGCAGAGGTCTAACTTGGGGTACCTCTGGGAAGATTGGAAGAGGTCTGAGTTCTACTTGGGGTACCTCTGGAAATATTGGAAGAGGTCTAAGTTCTACTTGGGGTGGTTGAGGAGCTGGCTGAGGTAAAATTACAGCTGGTGGAGATGGTGCAACCTCTGGTAATAATTCGGGCAATTGTGGTTCGACGGTTTCGGTAAGTTGATCAATCAAGGTGGCCATGTAGCTGAAGCATGCTTCACAAGGGTTTGCTTCAATTGGAAGTGGCTTAGTTACTGGGAAAACTGGTACAATTTCTGGTTCAGTTGGAAGAGGGAGTGGTTTAGTTTCTGGAACAACAGGTTCAGTTGGAAGAGGAAGTGGTTTAGTTTCTGGAACAACTGGTTCAAGTGGAAGAGGAAGAGGCCTAGCCACTGGTATTTCAATAAATGCTGGAAAGCTACTAATCTCTGCTCTGCCTACCGCGGATGACTGTATACCTGAAATATAATTTGTTATTTAAATGGTTAAAAAGCGTGGTCATGAATATGATGAATGGTAATTAAAAATTAATCAGTAATTGAAAATTATGCTTTTATTTAGATCTGAATTTTACTTTTAGCTGTTCTGAAAATTCTAAATATTAAAAATTTATATTGTTATTAAAATATTTCAGTTGTTTTCAAATGTGGTTGAATATTAGACAGTATTGGGAATTACTTACCTGGTGCTAGCACTAGAGCAATCACTAAAGCTGTGAATTTCATCATTGTGCTAGTTTCTATTAACTTAGTAACTTAATGAATATTTGTACCAGTTTAGATTTACTTATATACTAAAACACCGGCTGTCGTATTTTTACAATACTATAATCGAATAATCATTAATACAGGTGGGATTAGTATAATAAAACAATTCAATAAAATAATGAATGAACGATAAGGATGAAGTTGTAAAAAAATTATGTCTGCGAATTTTTATTCAAATCTTCAAGTTAGAATTCTACAGCATAACCTCTTTTTAACTAAAAATGCCCTCGATTAAAGTTCTTATGTAAATCTTACAGTAGAACGAAATTTAGTGAATAGAATATAATAGAATACATTTATTTGTTAGGAATGCACATTAGTGTTTGGTATAAGTATAAATACATATTAGTGACGCCACAATTTACAAGAAATAGGCCTAACCTAGACATTTTGATTACCGAGCTGAATTCTTCTGAACAGGTATGTAGTTTTTGATATACGCAAAAACATTCTAAGTCCGTCTTTGTGTCAGAAAAATGTATCGTTTGCTTTTAAAAATAAGTAAATACACATTTACAATACGTTTATAATATTAAAACTTCGGCCCGTGACAACTCGGACAAATTTTCCCATTTAGGAATAAATAAGTTTTAATGTTAAAATTTGCGTTTCAAATTATTGTAAATTTGAAGAACTGACATGCCATATTCTCTCGATAAATGTTTATATCGTCAAATCTCGGTTATCTTTCAACCAATTTTAATAAAGTATTAAACACAAGTTTAAAAGACACCAACAAGGAGACCTTCCAGCTGGGAGGTTGCCGATTTTTATTTTTTTTATGAAATTAGAGCATAAATACTCATGCTCCGTTTGTTTTTGAGTTATTAAATTTTGGAAATATAAGTACAGCCATTAAAGTACCAAGAAGGCTGTTGTGTCAACAAGGAATATTATTGGCTCACTGTATAGAGCATCCGCATGTCAACAAGAGAATTGGTGTTTAAATACCATAGGGTTTTCTTTTTCTTTGAAAACATTTCTCTTTTCATCGCCAATTAACCTATTTATTTGGATAATCAAATATCCGCGTTGATATTTTTAATTATTCCAAACAAACTCTTTTTTTTTTTTTTAATTTGACCGCACCTTTTAATGATAAATCATTATTTTCGAGTATTTAATGTTTTATGAAAAACTAATAAGCAATTTTAACATCAAGCATTATTAATTTAACAATCATTATTAATTATACAGGCTGTCCATTTTATCAGGGCACTCGAGAATATCTCACTGAATATCGGTCGTACAAAAAAATTATTTTTACGAAAATTGTGCCGATTTATATAACCTACAAAATGGTTTAAAGACATTTGAAATCCATGGTCTACTTTAAGCATTATGGCGGAAAATATCGAAAATGCGGAAAACGTCTAGGCCAAATATCTCCGTTATCTGAAGAGATACGAGAACAATAAGGCGAAAATTTTTTTGCAAAACAAAGTGTTTCAACGAGGTTTTATCTATTTTTTTTTCAAAACTGCTGTATTTTGAGATTTACTCTTCAGGCTGTTAAAAAAATTATTTTGAAACGGACAGGAAATGGCGCCGTTAAATAGAGTATTTTCCTCCCTTGTCAACGATCACATGCCATATTTATTAATTGGTACTACGTTAGTGATTATAAAAACATTTTTTTAAAACCAAAAAATTTCTTTTTAACAAGCATTATACTTGCTGTGGGGAAGTATGATTAAATAAAACGATAAATTAATTCAATAAGTTATTCAAATCTTTGCTATAATAAAACATTAACACAATTAAGAAAAATAAAGTAAATTCAGGTAACAAAAACGAAATAATCAAGAAAGCAACATGGAGCAATTATGCCAATGTATAGAGGTCCTCCATAAAAGCGTCACTCCTCGCTCAGAAAGTTAAAATGTCTACCAATTAATTTAAGTATAATATCCATTTGTTTGTATTTCATGATTTCACTATTATTTCAATTATTTTGAAATAGTGATGAACAATAGCTATGAACAAACTTGACAATTTAATTTTTTAACAGATCATCTCAGTTAATACTTAAACTCTCACTCAATCACACCCATTTAAGAATTTAGAATTTTCAAAAATGATTTTCACTAACATTGATCATTATAATATGTTCGTTACATATTGCCAATGCAATTTTAACTCTGGATTAGTTCAAGTAGAATATAGAAACAGATTTCCACAAGCACTACAGCCGAATAAATCTCTGTTCAGAAAATTAGCTACGAAACTGAAAAATAATGATTCATGTTTAAAGAAGAAGACAAGGTTGAACAGTGTTACTGATAATGTAAATAAGGTAAACCGAGTTATTGATTACGTAAGAAATAAAAATACAGAAAATTTGGAAGCATCATTAAGAGAAATTCAAATTGCTTGTCATATAAATAAAACAAGCGCTAGAAAAATTTTAAAGAAAAATGGTTACCGGTGTTATAAAGCCAAAAAAGTTCACAATTTACAGGCGGGGGACAAACCAAGGAGGACGACTTTTTGTAGGTGGCTGTTGGAAAAGAAGCGTGCCGATCCATTAATATGCAGTAAAATACTTTTTCCGACGAGGAAAATTTTTCCACTAATGGATTTTTTAATCGCAATATTCATTACAAATGGACTTCTGAAAATACACACTGGCATAGACCGACTGCGTTTCAAAATCGTTTTTCAATAAATGTGTGGTTAGGTATTTTAGGCACCAACTTAATAGGTCCTTATTTTTATGATGGTCACCTCAGTGGTCAAAGGTACCTAAACTTTTTGAGAAATGAATTTAATGAATTCTACCTTTAGAGAATCGACACAACTTTCAATATCTTCAACAAGATGGAGCTCCTCCCCACAATTCCCAGATTTGCCTAGATTATTTAGACGAAATTTTGCCTCAACACTGGATAGGTACCAATGGATTTATTCGATGCCTCCTCGTTCTCCAGATATAACCCCAATGGATTTTTTCTATGGGAATATATTAAAGATAAGGTGTTTTCGACGACACCGCAAAATGTAGAGGACCTAAAGGTTCGAATTCAACAGGCATGTATTACAGTTACCCCCGAAATGCTGAGTAATGTTTTAAATGCAGTGCCTAGCCGCGCTCGATTGTGCATAAGAAATCGCGGTGGACACTTTGAACACTTGATATGATATCTTAAAAATTATTTTGAGGGTTAGATAAACATTAATGTTCTGTGTGCTATATTATTTTTATTATTAATTTGTTTTTGTTACCTGAATTTCCTTTTATTCTTCTTAATTTTGTTAATGTTTTATTACAGCAAAGATTTGAACAACTTATTGAATTATTTTATCGTTTCATTTAATCATACTTCTCCACGGCAAGTATAATGCCTGTTAAAAAAAATTTATTGCTTTAAAAAAAATGTTTTTATAATTACTAACGTAGTACCAATGAATAAATATGGCATCTCTTAAAGTAGGCCATGGATTTTAAATGTCTTTAAACCACTTTGTAGGTTATATAAATTGGCGCAATTTTCGTAAAAATATTTTTTTTGTACGACCGATATTAAGTGAGATATTCTCGAGGGCCCTGATAAAATGGACAGCCTGTAGACATTTAATTAGTAATGAAAATTTTAATGTTAAAAGTATATACTAATTGTTCATAATACATTAAATTATTATGTAATGCAGAAAAAAAATTATCATCAAAAACGCGGTGATTTTTTCAAAGATAATAAATTGTTCATTTAATTAAAAATATTAACACGAAAGTACAAATACTTTGAAAAAGTACTTAAGGTATTAAGTAATTTACTTGAAATTAAAAATTTAAGTAACCAGTACAAAGTAATTACTCCGTGAAATACTCTAAGTACTTAAAATACTTAGAGTACCTTAAGATACTCCAAGTATTTTTTTTAAATAGAAGTAAAAGTATTATAAGTAGTTAAAGTAATGTTTGTTACTTGGAGTATTTCGAATGTCCTGTAATACTTCTTTTAGGTACTTATTTGATACCAGTAATTTTTATGCCGCAGTACTCCCTCTTTATAAAATATTTAGTCGTAGTAGTAATTATGTTTTTCATTTCAATGCAAATTGCATATTACTCTTTGAGATTTTAAACAAAAAGCCATTTAGCTATATACAGACGCAGCATAGAGGAGGACAAAACTTTCTGCACTTGTCTTGTGTTAGTTTTTAGGTGAAATTTCTAAAAAAGCCTTTCGTGGATCACATCACATCAAACCTAAAAGTTAAATTATATTAGTGTTAGTGCGACCGGAGGAGACATTGGAAGTGTCAGAATTTAGGTTTATTTCAATTTTGCATATCTTAACTAATAGTTTATACAACTTTAAATTTTGATCTGTAGAAATGACACAAAATGTTTGTATCTGATACGTTATATGTAGTATGTTAAATATAATAAAAAGAATGAGTACAAAATTAAACAGTACTTAAACACCCTGACATTCAAGTTTTAAAGAAGGAATCACGTTTCATATTAATTTCTAGAACCATCATTTTATTACCACCATTATGTTTCGATGTATCTCGTATGTTTCGTAAATACTTATTCTGTTTGTACAAGAATGCTCATTTTGTGTTTATTACGTCGCGAACATTTCAGAAGGTCCGCTTCATGCAATGTTTACAATTTTATATATTCCACAAAATTTCCTTTTGACCAACCTCCTATTTCACGAAAATATATTACAATATCTTCACTATAATGTCATTAGCCGTTTAAAATTATATTTATTCCTCAGAATTTCATTTCGACTTGTATACTGCTGAAATAGGACCATTCGTGTGTTCGTGTAATGTGCGTGGCGCATATTTATGAAAATCCATTTCAGGCGTTGTTTAAAATTATATACAGGGTGTCTCACCGGGAACTGAATCGATCGATATAGAGAAAAGTACGCATCAGAAAATTTTGAAAATTTAGATAATTACTAATGTCGGTGTGGCCAATCCAACTAAAATAATTACAAGCAGCTGGCACTTCCGCTTATACCGGCAGTCGATACCAACTTGCTTATTTCAGATGGAACACTATATATTTTAGGGTTTTCGAAAAGAGCATAATATTCTGAGTCGAAAATGTGTAGCATATCCTATACCTAAACCTAGCCGCTTCAGAGATATTTGACATTTTATAGAAAATTTGACAGGTGCAACGGTTTACAAGAACCGTTATAACTTTCTTCGTGTAAAAGATCCTCATTTGTTTCTTGTCACGTAAAAAGAACACAAGAAGAACTACGTTCTACAACTGAAATAAATTCAATAATATCATATTAAGTGTTTCGTTTTTCGCGTTACATCTTGTCAACTTCAAACCGCGAAAACTTGTTTAGGTCAAATGGAACACCCTGTATTTTTTACGTCAAGTTGTGTAAAATTGAATTCCCTTTTTTCTGATATTAGCATTGTGGGGGTTAAAGTTTTTGACATAAGATAATGACTGATTGTTTCTAATCATGACTATTTTGATGAAATGATTACAACAATTCATGAATTTCTAATAAAATCGCAAATATTTCAAAAATTTGTAACTTTAACCCCCACAATATCAGAAAAAAAGGGAATTCAATTTTACACAACTTGACTTAAAAAAAATACGGTGTGTTCCATTTGACCTAAACTAGTTTTCGTGGTTTGAAGTTGACAAAATGTAACGCGAAAAACAGAACACTTGGTATGATTTTATTGAATTTATTTCAGTTGTAGAACGTAGTTCTCCTTGTGTTCTTTTTACGTGACAAGAAGCAAATGAGGATCTTTTACACGAAGAAAGTTATAACGGTTCTTGCAAACCGTTGCACCTGTCAAATTTTCTATAAAATGTCAAATATCTCTGAAACGGCTAGGTTTAGGTATAGGATATGCTACATATTTTCGACTCAGAATTTTATCCTCTTTTCGAAAACCCTAAAATATATAGGGTGTTCCATTTGAAATAAGCATGTTGGTATCGACTCCCGGTATAAGCGGAAGTGCCAGCTGCTTGCAATAATTTTAGTTGGGTTGGCCACACCGACATTAAATTATCTAAATTTTCAAAATTTTCTAATGCGTACTTTTCTCTATATCGATCGGTTCAGTTCCCGGTAAGACACCCTGTATATATATTAATTGTAATTGTAATAATTAATTGTATAACCACTGCTACCCGTGGCATACTTCATGGAATCCTGTTTAGTAAGATTTTTTTAAAAATTAATTTTTCTCACTAATCACACTTTCATATTCACCTACCTCGTATATGGCAAATAGGATATGAATAAAAATCATTAGTTTATGTCCAGTTTATCCCCCAAACATTTCCAATGTTAAAATTTTATTTAAAAACCCACAAATAGTGATCAAATTTTTTCAAAATTTCTTTTTATTTGTTGCTTGTTTTGTTAAAGTACATTTTTGGATTAATTGGATCGCTTACAAAATTAATTCTAAGGTCACTTGCCACTTTATGTAGCATGATCATAATTCAAACCCAATAAATAATGAGACTGCATGTTTGATGAACTTATTTAACAAAATTATTCAGCGTAGAGTAGGTAACCTTTTTAAATTTTATAAAAAATACTGAATACTCAAAAGTACTTGGAGTACTCTTTACATAAGAAAGGACCTGGAGCACTTTTTTAAGTAACAAGTATTACTTATTTAGAAATAAGTATCCAACAGTTTTTAGTTAAAGTACTGGAAGTACAAGTAGCAATACATGGATTTTAAAATTACTTAGAGTAAAGTAAAAGTAAAAATGTACTGATTACTTTGCTTGAAGTACATTTTTGTATTCAGTACCTTACCCTTAACACTACAGTTGTGCGTATATTTTTAAAATTTAATAACTCCAATATAAAGGCCTATTCGAATAAACGAAGGGAGACGTATTTTTTAATTTATGTTCTAGTTCTCCAAAATGGAATATGATGGAAATGGGTCAGTAAAAAATAAAAAACCTTTTAAGTCTTATTCTTCACAGCCTCAGTCTCTACATTTTTCTTTTTTTTTGTATAACAGGTCATGTCATCTCATAGTAGTAGTAATAAAAATGTATCAATATGCTAATTTTGATAAAAAATTGTTAGAGCAATTATAGAGGAAAACATTAATTCTAATTCTTTAAACCACATACCATGCAATATCTCTCCCTGATTTTTTTAGAAGCATGTAGCCTCGTCATCTTAAACTGATACTAAGGAAGTATCCATGTGCCAAATTTAATAAAAATCATAAAGAGATCATCGTTTTAGAGAAAGAAAATAATTTAACTATTTTAAATTAAATCTAAAAACAGACATGCAGTTTTCGATTTTTTTCGAAGTACCGACTCAGTGGCTCAACGCTTACGTGTTAGGCTTGCAACCAAGGAGTCCCGGGTTCGAATCCTGGCTAGGGTATGGATGTTTAGTGGTGTTTTTCATGTGTTACCGAGTTGGTGGCAGTGGACTAGACGAGATTGTGTGAGAGACAACACGGCCAGTTGCTGTTCCACTTCCGAGTTCGAGTCTCAGCTGCGGCAGATGGCAGTGTCGTAGGAAATGGTCGTTGTATAATTGTCTTCGAGTATGTGTCCTGGTTGAGTCGTGGAATAGCTAATGCTAAACTCCGCCAGGACGTTAATGTAAATAAGGCGATAAAAAAGATCTAAACCATAATTATAGGGTGACAGAACTGCATCCTTCTTTGATAGACCTTTAGAGAAGCAAAACGGATAAGGAGATATTAGCTTATATTTCGTTATGGAGTCAGACAATCTTAAGTGATATATTTTTTCTAAAACCTTAGAAAACACCGTAATGAGTGAAATACTTCAGTAATTATAAAAGCCTTATTTTACTTTTTATGTATTGGTGTGATTAACAGTAGTTTTAGAACAGAAGAAAACGTGCCCGCCATAAAAATTAATGGTGCATGTCAGTGGTGTGACAATAAATTCTGCTACTTTTCGTAAAAGAGGAGAACAAGGTACCTCATCTTCTCCGAATGATTTTTTTGTAGAGGCAACATATAATCGTAAGACAATAATAAAAATTAATGATACAAATTTTTAATGATAAAACTAATAAACAAATAAATAACAATTAAGTAAATATAACTAACTATGTAAACAAAGTAGACGACAAACAACATTTACTTATTCATTTATTACTTTTACTTCACACAAAAAAGATAATTGGAATATAGTCATAAAATATAGTACTAAGACATACTAACATATAACATATAACGAACAACATTCAGATAAGTTAACTATATAAAATGAAATTTAAAAATCAGCTTGTAAATACTCTTCAATTGAATAAAAGGAAAATTTTAATAATAAAGATTTCACTTCTGTTTTAAACAGATGAATAACATTAATTCTCTTTATGTTTAAAAGTAGCTTATTAAACAATTTTATAGGCATTACTTTATGACTTTTTGCCAAAATGGATAAGGTGGAATATCTAGAGAGTAGTTTTCCCGAAGATTATGACCACTACTAACACAGGTATCATGTCTACTATTAAAATGTGTTAAAATATTTTTTACGTACAATACAGAATGTAAAATGTATAATGAAGGAACTGTTAAAATTCCCAGTTCATTAAAAAGTTTTCTACACGAATATTGCGGTGGTTTGAAAGACATAGAAGTACTAGTATGAGATGATCTGTTATACCAAAAATATGCATAGACTGAGGCTGTGGCGGATAAAGTTAAAAGAATTACATTTTTCTTTCTGTCCGATTTCCATAGTACTTTTATGTTGGCAAAACTAAAACAAAAATTTTAAAAATACGTCTTACTCCGTTTATTCGAATAAGTCTTTATTTGAATTTTGAAAATATGCGCGCAACTGTAATGTTAAGAACCTTGAAAAACTCTTGCTGAATAGAAATAACTAAGCCACTCCCCAGAAAAGCGCGACATATTTTAAATAGAATTATTCTATTGATCGATTTTTTAAATCCCATGATAAAACCAACCATTTTATGTTTTTGATGTTGTTTAGTTTTGTCGTTTGTCAAAAATTACTGTTAAGTTATTCGTTATCTTTGTTTGCTGGTTTGGGCAACATGAACGTTAACGGTCAACTACTCCTAACTAAATGCGCCGAACATGATCTAGTTATAACAAACACCATTTTCCGACAAAAGGATAAATTTAAAAGCACCTGGCGTCACCCCAGATCACGTCACTGGCATCTAGTGGACTATATTATCGTGCGTAGGAAGCATCTCAAGGACGTCCAAATTACAAAAGCGCGCTTTGATAGCGAATGTTGGACCGATCATCGTCCTGTTGTCTCTAAAATGAAAATTGTCATGAGACCCAAACACCGAAGAACTCAAGTAAAACGTAGACTCCGTCTCTGTATTAGTAAATTGCGTGACCAACAAACCGTCGAACAGCTAAAGCAAAAAGTTCAAGAGAATTTGAGTGCACTAGAAGAAACCAATTCTGTAGATGTCGCTACTACCTGGACACAAATTAAAGACAGTTTAAAAAGTGCGAGTGAGGAAATTCTTGACACTGCAGCAAGTAAAAAACAGGAAGACTGGTTCAATGATAATGAAGCTTTTATACAAGAACTTCTTGACCGCAAACATATTGCCTTCCAAAACGCTATCAACCACCCCAACGACTCATCAAAAGCAGAAGCTTTTACCCAAACTAAGTATGAAACGCAACGCGAAATCAGAAGAATAAAGAACGAGTGGTGGGCAAGCAATGCCAGAGAAATTCAAAGGTACGCCGATTCACACGACTACAGGAATTTCTTTCAAGGAGTAAAAGCAGTGTACGGCCCCAGTCGGAAAAATATGTGCCCTATTAAAGATTTAAATGGAAATCTCCTCAAAGAAGACCAGGAAATAAGAGCCCGATGGAAATAACAGTACTCTAACATTCTTAACCAGCAAAGTCAAGCCGATCACGATATTATAAATCTTATCCCTCAATATGACACCTTCGAAGACTTAGATAAACCACTAACAACGGAAGAGATCTTAACCGCCATTGGGGAGCTAAAAAATAACAAATCTCCCGGCGCCGACTCACTCCCAGCTGAGATCTTTAAAGCTGTGTCGTCAGAGCTCATACCTTACCTCAAAAAACTGTTTGATGTCGTGTGGGAAAGTGGTCAAGCTCCGCAGGAGTTTCGTGATACACTTTTAATCAACCTCTTCAAAAACAAAGGGAGCGCTGCGGACTGTGGAAATTACAGGGGCATAGCTCTCCTGGCTGTTGAAGGGAAGATACTCACTAAAGCGATGGCAAATAGGCTAACACCTGTTATGAAAAAGTTACTTCCTGAAACACAGAGTGGCTTTAGACCAAACCGAGGCACATCGGATCTAATCTTCACACTTAAACAGCTTCAAGAAAAAGCACTCGAACATCAAGGAGAAATTCACATGGCCTTCATTGATTTAACCAAGGCGTTTGACTCGGTGGACAGGGAAGTGCTCCGCTTAGGTATCCCTAGGAAATTTGTGGAAGTATGTCGCAGTCTGCATACAAACAACAACGCCCAGGTTATGTATAATAATGAGGCAACCGAACCTTTCCAAACCCTCACTGGAGTTAGGCAGGGATGTGTCCTGGCACCCCTACTTTTTAATTCGTTTACCACTGCTCTAACAATTATTGTTGCCAACAAACTGACAGTCAGAGGAATAGGTCTCAGATACCGTTCTGATGGCGGTCTCTTTAACATAGGGCGCTTTAGAGCTTTCACGAAGACACGCACATGATTCATTTGTGATCTCCAGTATGCGGATGACTGTGCACTTTTAGCCTCTACGCCGGAAGAGCTTCAAGAACTTTTAGATGTGTATGCCCAGAGCTATGATTCCTTGGGACTTAAAATCAACATTGGAAAGACTAAGATTATGTCAACTCCTCATCAAGTGAACCAAATAGACATTACACTTAACGGAAATTCTCTTGAAGTGGTGGATCAGTTCAATTACTTAGGCAACGTTGTTAACGACAAAGCAAACATAGACAGCGACATTCGGGATAGAATTAACGCTGCATCTAGAGCACTCTGGGGACTTAGAGAGAGAGTATTTGACAACCACGACCTTGCTTTGTCAACGAAAATGGCTGTCTACAGAGCAGTTGTCATTCCAATTGCCATTTATTTAATAATACAGTATTTTTAAATATTTTGGTGTACATTTGTGCATATCACGGTAGGTGAAAATAATTAATATTGATTAAATGTTAGAACTACTTTTTCTTTTTAATGATAAATTTCCTTCTTCACTGTTTTTGGTAATTTAATGAATTATGAAAATTCAATAAATAAAAATAGTATTAATATTTTCATTATGTATTAATAGTTATTTAACGAACAAGTGTATTAATAACGGCGATTAATAATCGAGATATTTTAATGCACGAGCTTAGCGGGCGCGTTAATAGTCGAGATTATTAATAGCCTTTTAATATACGAGTTAGTTTGAAACTTTTTCCATCGACTGTATTTTTGACAGAATTTTTTATTCATATACAAATTCAATTATCCATTAAATTGACAGTGACAAATATTGATGACATGGCGTCTTGATTTGGCTATTTCATTTTATGTATGTTTGGGTGTTTATACTAAAATCGTTGTTAATAGTGAAATCAATCATTGATTTTAAATTATTATTTGATTAAACCAAATACATAAACATCATTCATTAATTAGTATTATCTAATTTGTATTTGTAAATATTTATATTATAACATAGATTTCAAAAATTATAAACTTGACAGTGACAGATATATTGATGACATGACGTCTTGATTTGGATACTTGATTTTATGTATGTTTATACTAAAATCGTTTATTAATGGTAAAATCATGCATCAATAGGAGTAATTAATAAACAATTTTACATACATTAAACAAACTCGTTTATACGCGTTCGACGGGAAATGTATATAATTAATAATGATTTTTTAAAAATTATTGAGTTAATGATATTTGTTGCTATAATTATTTATTAATTCTTCATAATACATACTCGAAAACAATGGAGAAAAATTTATCATTAAAGGATGAAAAGGTAAAATTTACAAAAATTAATGAGTTCCTTTGGAATAAGTAAAAAGATTAACGCAAATACTTGATGATCAAAATAAATAGATTAATGGGTAATGAAAAGAGCAATTTTTCAAAGAAAGCCCTGTGGTGTTTGGACCCCAATTTTCTGGTGATATGCGGATGCTGTATACAGTGAGCTACTACTTCCTTGATGACACAGCGCGCCAATGTCCATTGGCTGGATGTCGGTCTCGATAACTAGGGCCGAGTAGGACTATTACTCTTTGCACCTAGATTATCTCTGTAGACCTGGACCGGCCTTCGTGATAGGTGGGCCCGCGTACTTCTACCAGACCCAGCTCACAAATGTGAGATGTGTCGTGGTATTTTCTGCGGACCTCCCCTGGTCCTGGCTGTTGAACCTCGCTGGCTGAGGTCTCTTCTGGCACTCTTCTTGTCTTGTTCTTTCTTCGCCAGCTTGTCACCCCCGGGGGTAGTCATCGGTCGAGTTGAGTTTAGGAAGTTTTTGGCTGGGACTGACTGCCGGTACGTAGGACATCAATTGATATCCTACCCCGGATCGTCGGAAAGGTAAGGATGAGCTGTGTAGCTCGGGAGTGTGGAGACCTAAGTGCTTCTTTTAGCACTTTCGGTCTCCACGGAGCAGGTAGGACAACGGGCGTCGGACGGTATGTTGTCCGACGCCCGCAAGGAGGTTGGGTTAGGGTTGAAAACGTCATGTCTCTGGTAGTGGTGGTCCGTCCTGGCGTATCTGAAACAGATCTGTTAGCGGGAAATAAAGGTTATACTTACCCGTTGTCCAGTAGCTGAACCCTCGGTCGCTTGTGCCTCGGGGCGTCGGCGGGGTCGTAATCAGTGGCCTGTCTGATCAGCGGGTTCCCATGCTCCTCGGCTTGGGCGTACAGCTTCTTCGCTCGTTCCCGGATGACTTCAGTGACTGTGGTGTACTCCAGGTCTCTGACGATGTCTGCGGTTCTCACGTACCATGGGGCGTCAACTACCGTCCTGAGGGCGATGTTCTCCACTGCCTGGATTCTCTTCATGTAGGACTTCGCCTGGTAGCCCCACGCTACCGAGGCGTACGTCAGCTGCGGCCTGATGAGGGTCTTGATAAGCGTGAGCTTGTTCCTCAAGTTAAGTCGGCTCCCATTTCCCGTCATTGGGTAGATGAGGGCTCTCGTACGTCGGGCCTTGGCTGTGATGGCGTCCGTGTTTTGTCTCCATGTTAGGCTTCTGTCCATGACCACGCCAAGGTATTTGACGGTGTCGTGCCATTGGATGTCCTCGCCGTTCATGGAGACGTGTCCTGTGGGAATTTCTTTCCGCACTCGTCTGAAGAGGATGGCTTGGCTCTTGTCGGCGTTGGCTGCGACTTTCCACTTCGTGCACCATTCTTCCAGGAGTGTGGCCGCTTCCTGGAGTTTTCTGGTTGCGTCTCTGGCCTTCCAGGATCTGGCAATCAGGGCGGTGTCGTCTGCATACAGGGCTAGGGCTGTATGGTCGGTCCGGGGGAGGTCCGAGGTAGCCTTCTTGGTATCTAACGGCTGTACTTATACAAGGTATCCAGTTAGTGCTCCCGCGCAAGATTGTGCAAAAAGGGCTAGCTTTATAGAAAACTTTCAATATTTCATTTTTACTACAACGTAAAATTATTTTCAATTCTACAAGGTGTCACAAAAACGAGTTACACAAGAAAGTATATATTTTTTTAATGGAACACTCTGTTTTTTGGCGCCCAAGGTTCCTGTATTACACCCTAAAATATTTCTCCAATCGGGTACCGCGTTCCCAAGTTATGATTTTTTTTGGCAATTTACAAACATTCTTTTGCCTGCCATATCTCCACGATTTATTAATTGTTTTTTCTAAACATGTAGGAAGTTATTTGATTATGATGTATTTACTAAAAAACATTTTTGAAACAAATTATTATTATTATTATACCCGGAGTCCAAAATATTTGTTTACATTTTTTGAATTTAATTAATATTTTTCTCAATTTTTTTAAATGGAATGCCTATAATTTTTTTACATGGATGAATAAAACATACATTTTAATATCATACCCTTTATTTTTATTTCAAACCGTTTTTGAGATATGATTATTTCAAATAATTTTTGCGTAAATTAAGGTGCTCTTTTATTTTAGCATTAAAATCTAATATAGTTTTGGTCTTTTGTTTTGCGTCAGTTTTTCACTTCATGACATTTGTGTAAGTTGTTTAAGATTATCGTGATTAAGTTGAATTAATCTTGTTAAGTGATATTTAAAAATATGAATTATAATCAACAAGATTTGGTATGTTATTGGCGAATGTGATGGAAATTGTTTATTGGCATCAAGAGTGTATCGTCAAAAATATTCCGATAGAAGGTGTCCTGATGTGACGTCTCTAGAAAATTTGAAAAAACGTTTTGAACGTATTGGAAGTGTTGCATATGAAAAGAAGGCGAGACGAGGAAGTGTGTTAAATGAAGAAAATGAGCTGGCAATAACTTTAGCGGTAATCGAAAATTCTATGGCAAGTGTTCGGGAGTTAAGTAAGGATTTAGAGGTCAGTAAATCCAATGTTTCCCTATGTCTTCGTAAAAATAAGTTTCACCCCTATCGAGTACAGCTGCATCAGGAGGACCGAATTGGAGAAAATGAAGAATTTTTCAAATTTGTATTGTTCATTGATGAATCAACGTTTCATCGCAATGGATTTGTGAATAGACCAATTTCCATTCTTATGACAGAGAAAACCCTCACGTTGTACAGAAAAATCACTACCAGCACAAGCGGAGTTAAAATATTTGGGGAGGAATTATACAAGATTATGTTATTGGTCTTCACTTTTCTGAGGGAAATGTGAATGTAGCAGTCTTCTTGGATTTTATGCAAAATACGTTCCCATAAGTGATCGAGCATGTTCCTGATTATATTACAAATAATATGTGTTACAACTTGATGGTGCACCACCACATTTTAGTAGAAATGTTCGTCAGGCCATTAGTAATCAGTTTCCTGAGAGGTGGATAGGAAGAGGTCTGATATTTTAATAAATTGTTAAATTATATCTAATTTATTATTTCATTAAAATATGTTAGGTCCAACTGCATGGCCTCCTAGATCACCCGACCTGACGTCAATGGATTTTTTTCATTTGGAGATTTGTGAAGTCAGGCGATTATAGAGTAGAATCAACGACTCGAGAAGATATGATGGAAAGGATTCGTCAGCGTTAATATGTTATACAACGTAAGGCGTTCATTTATCAAGAAACTTCAGTGTTGCGTGAATCAAAATGGTGGACATTTTGAGCAATTGTTAGGCTAGTTTCAATATCGTGAAAAAATAATTTCTCAGAAACCGTTCATAATTGTTTAAAAAAAGTGTATGACATCAAAATGTGAGAAATTGTATGCGTAAAAAATTATAGGTCCATTTTAAAAAATTGAAAAAATGTAAAACAAAAGACCAAAGCCATATTAGATTTTAATGCTAAAATAAAGAGCACTTTAATTTACGCAAGAATTAAAATCATATCTCAAAAACCGTTTGAAATAATAATAAAGTATATGATATTAAAACGTGGGGAATTGTATGCTTTATCCATCCATGTACAAAAATTATAGGCATTCCACTTAAAAAAATTAAGAAAAATATTAATTAAACATCAAGAAATGTAAACAAACATTTTGGACTCCCGGTATAAAAATAATAGTACACGCAAATTATCCCCTTAGCTTATCCCCACCTATTTCGCAGTAACAGCGTCCAAACTGAGAGGTAGTTTGGAGCGCACAAGTACAAATCGATCTTACGCGAAGTTTCACAGCGAATATCTCAAAACTGGATGATTTAACAAGAAAATACCGAAAAATTAATTTAAAGAGCGAAATTTTCTCTATAAGATGCATGTATGGCGTATGTTGATGCAAGTGATTTTTGTTTGTTTTCCCCTTTTTTTCCACAAAGATGCGTTTTTTTTATTTGAGCTCTCGGTGCGTTTTTAAGCGATTTACCTTGTAGGCCTATTCCACTAAAATTCTGTCCAATTTTACTCATTAGAGGGTTCTTCATCGATGAACAGTTCTTCAAATTCGGAATTTAAACATCCTTGCCAATGGCAATTAGAGCATATTGTTGAGCAGCGCAATCCAACCCTAACACAAGCGCATTGTTTTCCGCAACCCTTTTCGCAGCTGCAGGATGCTAGCTGAAGGGTGGAAATTGGTGCTGGTAACTTATAGTGTAAATGGGAGCTAAGATATTGCCCACGTTCTCTCAACTCCATTCCGTTGGTTCCAACTTTTCACCTCGCCAAGATTGAATTTGATATATATATATAGTCGTAATATTTTGAAGCTGTTTATATGTCGACAGGTCGATAAATATAAACATATCGACTATTAAATTCACCAAGCCTCTTTCAACAAACACAGTTTCACCTTCTTGAAGTGTCTCTTCGCAGATGAAACAATCACCTATTGTCTCCATATTTACAGAAACACTTTCACACGTTTAAGTCTATGTATGGTAATAAGCGTACCTGCATATATTTTTATATTCTCTTTAGTTGTGGAAAAAAGGGGAAAATATGTATCTCACTAATTTATGTAAACCATTCATTCTAGACAACCTTCGGAGCAGGTTTGGTTTGAAGCATTGTGATATGTAGAAGGAAAAGGCGAAGGTCAGAAACTCTTTCTTGAGCCTTGTGTGTGAGTGCCTTGTATTTCGAACCTTCAGTACGATAGAAAGCATTTATGAAATACGATAAAGATATAATATAAAATATAAAAATATATGCAGGTACGTTATTACTGCATAGACTTAAATGTCCGTGTAAGTGTTTCTGTAGATATGGAGACAATGGGTGATTGTTTCGTTTGTGAAAAGACGCTTTAAGAAGGTGAAACTGTGCGTGTTGAAAGAGGCTTGGTGGATTTAATAGCCGTTAGCAAAGCTCGACAGGACGATAAATATAAACAGCTTCAAAATATTACGGCTATATATATATCAAATTCAATATTGGCGAGGGGACAACTTGGAACCAACGGATGAAGGAAAGTGGGCAATATCTTAGCTCCCATATACACCACCAAGTTACCAGCACCAATTTCCACCCTTCAGCTAGTATCCTGCAGCTGCAAAAAGGGTTGTGAGAAACGATGCATCTGTGTTAAGGTTCGATTACGCTGCTCTAATTGCCATGGGAAAAGATGTTTTAATTCCAAATTTGCAGAACTTCGTCGATGAAGAACCCTCTAAGAGTAAAATTGGAAAGAGTTTTAGTGGAATAGGGTAAACCATTTTTAAAAAACCGCACCGAGAGCTCAAATGAAAAAACGCATCTTTGTGGAAAAAGGGAACAACAAATATAAATCACTTGCATCAACATCCTCTAGAAATTCATCTTATAAAGAAAATTCCGCTCTATAAATTCTGTTACCGGAACAAAATATATTTTCAACCAATTCTTTTTGGTCCCTGATTACGATCCAAAAGTTTCACTCGGTGGAAATTCCGGAAACACCCCTTTTGGGGCAAAAAACACCCCTTTCATTAGTCATTAGTCTTCTATATTTCTGTAAATATAGAAGAAGACTAATGACCTTCAGTGTACAAATTATCATAAATATAAATAAAAAAGTATTATTTTTGTAATATGAAAATTATTTTTGTATATTGAAAAATAAAATAAACAAGCTTCCATTATAATTCTGAATAAAAATAGTTACCAAAAAATCGTATTCAATTTATTTCATTTATATACATATTTATCCATATATTATTTATTTTACAGGGTGGCTATTCTTGAGCGCGAGAGAAATCGTTACTTCCTGGAGAATTAAATCCCTCGCCTTTCACTTGAAATTCCCTTATTCGAAAAACATGTATTCTTAAACAAAAGGAAAAACGAGGGAGCGATGAAAGTTTGAGGGAGAAGTCGACAGTGTGGTCATATTGTTCTTCACGGTATAACCAATCAGAGCTCTCCTATATCTGACTATTTCAGCTGTCAACTCGTGGCAGCGTGATAGTTGACGTTGACAGAGGTTAATTACCTGATTCTTAATCTCTCCAATTCTGCAATATCTCTGGGAAACTGCACCCAAGTATTAAAAATATTTGGTGAAGTTAATGCAGTACAAACTTCTGTTATACAGTGACTTACACTGGCTTGGCTTACTGCAGTATAGTGATTGCTACCAGTTATTTCTTGGTTAGTGCCAGTAGCCAAAAAACGTAATGTAACAAATATCTAAAAATATGGTTTAGTTTTAAATAAAGTAGGTAGGTACTCTGTTTCATATACCTAACGTAACCTACAAAACTAAGCAATATATAATGCACTTTAATCCAATTTACCTTTGTCTGCACGACAAAGCAATGGGTTTAAGATATCTATAAGATCCCTCACTAATGGTTTGGACAACCTAAATAAACGAACAAAAATTTGATCCGACAATCCAAAAGGATCAGTTTTTTCTAAAATTCGAATCTTTTTCCCATTTTCAAACTGTTCCTCCGCATCTTCTAAATCATCCAAAACTTGTATAACCACTAAATCTTCAATGTCCATTATTTAAATAAAACCGAATTAATAAGTTGTACGTCTCCACAGGCACAATCATAACCTATAAAATACTTAAAAAATGTTTCTTTTGCTTTCCCTCGACTTTCTCTCACTAAATATAAGGGAATTAGTAGGGAGTGTTTTCGTCTATCTGGCTGAGGGAAAATAATTCAGGAATACAAATTTTACATAAGGGAGTAGAAAAAGATTACTTTCTCTTACTCATTCTACTCCCACAAGCTCAAGAATAGCCACCCAGGACAATGTTTTAGAAAAGTAAGTTTTGTGCAGACATTTTTTTCTTTAATATAAGGGCCGTTTCGACTTTTCCTTGAGTGAAAATTTGATATAAAAGTTTACAATTTATACCGTCTCCTCTATAATCATAATATAATACTATACATAACGTTCTAAAATTATTTTTCCAGTTTATTCTTATTCGAGGGCAGTTTACACCCCTATTCGGGGTTGGAATGGATTTTTTTATTGTAAATATCATGAATTACAAAGTTGGAAAACAAAATCATAATAATTTTTTTTTATCGTATTATCTTTATTTAATATTTTTTTTTTTAATTATAACAACACCTAATAAGTTTTTCAGTTACAAGTATAAAAAAACATTTTTTTTGATAATTTCATATTTGTTCTGAGAATATTGCGAAACAACTCCCTTGCAACGGGTGTTTTTGCCCATTTAAGGGTGTTTGATCCATTTTATGGGTATGGGACCCCGAAATTCGTGATCAGCGACCCAAAAAACATATAGGGTACCAGAAAAAATGCATTTTATAAGATAATTTAAAAATTACGCCCATAATATTGCGAGAAACCTCCAAAAAGGGGTGTTTTTTGCCCCAAAAGGAGTGTTTCTGGAATTTCCACCTAGCGAAACTTTTGGATCGTAATCAGGGACCAAAAGGACTTGCTGTAAAATATATTTTGTTCCGGTAACTGATAATACAATCAACCCCGCAATTCGACTGGAGTACAAAAGAATGTTTGTAAATTGCCAAAAAAAAAAAACAAAAAACAGGAAAGAAATCATAGCTTGGCAACGCGGCATCCGATTGGCGAAATATTTTAGGTTGTAATACAGGACCTTTGGAGACTTAACTGGCGCCAAAAAATACAGGGTGTTCCGTTTAAAAAAATTGTAGTTTCTTGTGTAACTCGATTTTGTAACACCTTGTATAATCTAAAATAATTTTACGTTGTATGAAGATGAAACATTGAAAGTTAGCTGTTTTTGCACAATCTTCCTAGGGACACCCTGTATTTCCACAATTTAACAACTCAAAAACAAAGGTCCATTTTAACAAACGGAGCAAGAGTAATTATGCTCTAATTTCACAAAAAAAAAATTGATATCGGCGACCCCCCAGCTGTAAGACCCCCTTGTTGGTGTCTTGTAAACTTGTGTGTTTAATATTTTATTAAGATTGGTTGAAAGATAACGGAGATTTGATGAAATGCAAATGTATTGCGAGAACAGGACATGTTAGTTCGGCAGACCTACAATAAGTTGAAATAAAAAATTTAACATAAAAATTAATTTATTCCTAAATGGGAAAGCTTGTCCGAGTTATCACGGATCGAAGTTTGCCAATTTAAATTTATTAATTTTTTAACGTAAACAGTACACATATACGAATTCGGAATGTTATTACGTATATCAAGAGCAACATACCTGTTCTGAAGAATTCAGCTCGGTAGTCCAAATGTCTTGACTATGCTTGTTTCTTGTAAATTGTGGCGTCACTAGCATGTATTTACACTCATATCGAACAATACTTATGTATATTCCTGGTACATAAACGTATTCTATTATATTCTATATAAATTTTGCTCTACTACTGTAAATTTTACATAAGAACTTTCATTGAGAGCATTTTTAGTTAAAAAAAAGGTTATACTGTGGAATTCTAACTTGATGATGATTTGAATAAAAATTTACAAAAATATTGAAATACATTACCCATTGCAGCTTTTCAGCAGACCGCGAAGAATATGTTGCCATCGGGATTTCGAGGGTGAGGCTGCTTAGTGAAATTAAATCCATTTTTTAAAAAAAGTCCTGTAGTTCTGTTACCCTTTTAGCTCACAAACACAGCTGTTTTGTTTTAAAATCCTCCATAATTTATTGAAGATATTAAGGAAAACTTTCGCTTTGTCTTTTATTATTTTGCGTTCGCACTTGAGCTAGTAATAATTATAAATGTGGCCTATTAGTACAACGTACAGAAAAAATATGATACCCGTGCCGAGTGCAGAACTGATATATGTTGATTAAGCAAATAATAAGTCGCAAACAAATAAATCTTTTACAACTTCCTTCTTAACGTCCATTCGTTATTTTATTGAATTGTTTTATTATACTAATCCTGCCTCTATTAATGATTATTAGATAATAGTATTGTAAAAATTCGACGTCCGGTGTTATAGTATATAAGTCCGAACTGGTGCAAATATCCATCAAGTTACTAAGTTAATAGGAACTAGCAAAATGATGAAATTCGCAGTTCTAGTGATTGCTCTAGTGCTAGCACCAGGTAAGTAATTCTTAAAACCGTCTGATATTCAGCCTCATTTGAAAACAACTTACAGGTTTTGACAATATACTTTAATATTTAGCATTTCCACAACCGCTTTAAGTAAAATTCAAATATAAATAAATGTATAATTTTCAATTGTAATTAATTATTTTTTATTTTATCATATTAACAACCACGTTTTCAACTGCTTAATAATAAATTGTACTTCAGGTTTACAGTCATCCGAGGTAGGCAGAGGAGAGCTTAGTAACTTTCCATCATTTGTTGTTTTACCAGCTACTCCAGAAACTAAACCAGTTCCCGTTGAAACAAACGCATGTGAAGCGTGTTTCAGCTACATGGCCACTTTGATTGATCAACTTACCGAAACCGTCGAACCACAATTGCCCGAGTTTCTGCCAGAGACTTCCGCAGAAGAAATTGTACCATCTCCACCAGAAGTAGGAATTAGCACTTTTCCAGTATTCCCAGATGTACCTCAAGTAGAAACTAAACCTCTCCCAGTGGGAATCCCAGCACTTGCAAACTTCTAAATTGAGGTTGAAACTGAAAAACATGCCACCACGGCCTATTTTTCTCTCTTGACGAGTTTGTCAAGAAATAACTAATTCTTTATTTCTAAAGTTAACAAACTCTGTTCTACATTTTGTATTAGATAAATAAATTCTTTATGCATCAACAATATTAAATTATTCTTAGCTGAACAGGGAGGTAGACGGGTCATTTGGCATCTATATGACCAAACATACCTATACGAGAAATGCTACGGTTTTTTTATATTGCCATTTTGTACTTTTTTTAAAAATCTCCATATTTCATCATTTATTTAAGTATTACGTACTAAATTTAACTTTTGATATTCTGAATTTTTTTTTTACCCGAAATACATAAACCAATAAAAACAAAAAATAAAAGCTCCTGTCGCCTATTAAAAAAAAATGACGTTTATTAGAAGAAAATTATAATGGTAATTAAAAATGTCTATTTTCGTAGTCTTACAAAAATTTTTTTTTAAAGTCATCTAGATATTACAATTACTTTTAAAACTTCTCTATTATATCCTCTTTCAGTGGCAATATCATACATACCATCAAGTTTTACCAGTCACTAAAGATAGATAAAAGACTAATCAATTGGCAACAATTTTTCATTTAATTGAAGAATTAAATATGCTCGTGCTTTTAACAAAAACAAAGCTATCGTTTCAGAAGCAATCAGAACCACAGTCATTTGTTTGTTAATAATATCACTGACAGTTGTCACACACACACTTTCGTATTTCTTGTATTTTTAACAGAGTTTATAACTATCCTCAGTTTTGTGTCGTTTTGTACTAATAATTTGTTTTAAGTTTCTGACATATTGAGTAAAATTAATTTCAATGGCTACTTATAGTAACCAAGAGTATGCTGACATATTCTTTTGCTATGGCAAAGCGGATGGGAATGCTTACCTTGCTGCAAGATCGTATCATCCACGAAAGATTCCAGATCCTCGTGTATTCAGCAACAAATGATCGCCGAATGGCGGAAACAGGTAATTTACATCATCAAGAACCTGCTGTAGGACCTGCACGCCATCACCCCGAAGATGAAGAAAGTATTCTAGCCGCATCTGCTTCAGATCCGACAACAAGCGTTAGAAAAGTGGCACAGCAACTTGGATTATCAATTTGGAAGACTTGGTCAGTAATGAATACAGGAAAAAACATCCTTACCATTATACTTCAGTACAAGGCCGCGAAGAGGGTGACCTATACGAAGAATAACATTTTGTCGCTTTTTATTGAATGCCGATATTGAAGACCATCATTACTTAAAATCTTCTATGGGCGGATGAATCAACATTCTCCCGTGAAGGCATAACCCATTTTCAGAATTTCCATTATTGGACGGACAAGGCCAAATGATGGCAAATAAAGAAATAAATTTCCTTTCAGAATAAGTTTAATGTCAATGTTTGGATGAGTGTAATTACTGGTCATGTCATTGGGCCTTATTACCCACCAGATAACCTGAACGGAGACGCTTACCTCGACTTCTTGCAGAACTATCTTCCTCCGCCCCTGGAAAATCTGCCAATTAACCTTCGCCACCGTATCATATTCCTAAACGACGGATGCCCGGCTCACTACCCCTTGACAATCTAGTCCGCCAATTCTTAGATCGAACCTATCTTGTTCGGTGGATTGGGCGTAGTGGACCTATTCTGTGGCCTGCAAGGGCCCAAGACTTAACGCCACTGGACTATTACGTATAGGGTATGATGAAGGAACTTGTGTACAATGAGGAAATACAAAGCTGTGTTCAACTACTTCAAGAAATGTCATTAAAGACAACTACTGTTGAAATTAGAAGACGGGCGAGGAAATGGATTAGAAATAATGGGTCTCATTTTGAACACCAAAAATAATAAATTTGTTCTCAAATAATAGTTTTTGCTTTAAATAAAGTTTTTTGAAACGATAGCTTTATTTTTGTTGAGAGAGCGCGCATATTTAATTTTTGTTACTTTTAGTGACTGGTAAAACTTGATGGAATGTATGATATTGCCACTTAAAGAAAATATAATAGAGAAGTTTTAAAAGTAATTGTAATATCTAGATAACTTTTTAAAAAAAATTTGTAAAACTACGAAAATAGACATTTTTAATTACCATTACAATTTTCTTCTAATAAATGTCATTTTTTATTATTTTTTGTTTTTATTGGAAATTTATGTATTTCCGGTAAAGAAAAATATTTCAGAATATCAAAAGTTAAATTTAGTACGTAATGCTCAAATAAATGATGCATATAACGCCGTAACAGTTGAGAGGTTGGACAGAGCAGGTCCGGTTCAGCCTAAGAACAAAAGTTGTATAAATAAAAACTGAAGCTCCTTCCGCTAGAAGCAACGGATTAAAATCAGTAATATAATAAAAGAAATCCAAAAAAGAGGATGTAAAATAATTATAACTTACAACTAATAAAAGTAATCATAGCACTGTTTATTAAATTTGGTTACTGATACGGCAAAAAGCAAAACGAAAAATCCCGTTCGAGATAACTACCGCTGCGAGGTATCCCAGCCATCAAATCTATGATTTTGTAATGTTGGGGGTTCGAAATACGTTTTGACTTTAACAAAAGTTAGTTGGTTAGGAAGAATGATTTAGAGAAAATCAAACAGAAAGGAAGAGGGTGAGCTAAAGATAGTTTTCAAAGATAGAAAGTAGTATAGATAAGAGGAAGGGTGGCTAGAGTGGTTGCCCGAAAATGGGCAACGCCTGATATGGCAGGGTGTGTTTGATTCGAAAGGGGGCACTATGCTGTCTAAATTGTGTAATGTTGCGTGTTAGCAGACTATCACTTAGTTTAAAGGGGTAAAACTTCTGAGGGATTTGCTGGATGTAATCCGCCAGTGGGGTAATGTTGTGACAATATGCATAGACGTCTCTGAGACAGGTGTACCTGGTAGAATTTGAAATATGGCGCATGAATTTATGTTCCAAAACCTTCAGTTTTTTCATTGTCGTCACCGCCGTGCTGCACCACACCAGTGCCGCGTATGTGATGGGCGGCCAGACTACAACAGTATGGATTAATTTCTTATTTTGTCGGTTGAGTCTACTATTCCTGGCCAGGAGCGAATACAGACTCCTGAACATGGAATAAACTGTCCGTACCATCTAATTGATGTGTATGTTGAATGTCAATCGTTGGTCGAGTCTAAATCCTAAATACTTCACACAACATTTGGTTGAAATTTGGTTCCCTCTTTTCGAAACTGGTGTTAAAATTTTATTCTCAGTAAAGCGACGGATGAAGACTATTACCTCCAACTTGTAGGCATTTACTCGAATCTTCCGCCGGTCATAATGCACCGTGGCGCGGGTCATAAGGGCCTTTAGGAGCATATTTGCATCTTGTGCATTATGTAAAAGCGCATACATGGCCGTCTGATCGGTGCACCTGGTCAGCTTTGTATTCGGGAACTCCGGGAAGTCGGAGACATACAATTTAGGTGACAGGCACGACCCTTGGGGACCCCCACGTGAATGTCCCGCCGTGGTGATAGTTTGTTATTCACTCGGAGCTGCAGTGACCTGTTCGTCAGAAACGAGTAAATAAGTTTGGTGATACGAGTCGGGAAGTTATACGTATGCATCTTGTGGAGTAGGCCCGATCCAGACGGTATCGAAGGCCTTCTCAATGTCGAAGAGCACTATAACGGTATTCTTCCTAAGATTGTATTGTAGCTTGACGTTGTTAACTATCCTAACGACTTGCTGTACTGTGCCTCTACCCTTCCTGAAGCTGAACTCGTTGATGTTAAGTTCATTCTGGGCAGTATCTAATTTGATCAAGATAACCTTCTCCACCAACTTGGAGATCGCCGATAGCAGTGAGATCGGTTGGTAGCTGCAGGCGAGCTTAACGCTCTTATTTCTAAGCTCTGTGCCCGTCTAGGAACTTTTAGCATTCTCTGCTGGGGCGCTTAGGAGCACTTTTTAAAGTCAGTGCTTAGTGCTTCAAGCACTTCACAAAAGGACTTCTTAGTAATTGTGCAAAGTGCTCGTGAGTATTCGGAAAGTGCTAGCAAGTACTTTAGTGCTCGTGGGAGCTCGTAATCACTTTAGAACTCGCGAGCATTCCAAAAACTCCCAAGCACTGTATGGCTTGCGAATACATTTAAAATACTTTCTAATTGTGAAATAAACATTGTATGAATAAAAGGACCTTGGTTACCGACGTTTTAGTCAACATTTTATTTTGATCTTCTTCAAGGTTTTCACAGCAAAAAATTGTTCGCTTAGGTACACAATACAATAAATAAAATCTGTGACATAACAACAGTTTTAGTCAATTATTATAGATTTTATTTATTTTATTATTTGCATTGCCGAACCCTGAAGAAAGTGAAAATATAGGATTGGTCCAAAATGTCAGTAAATAACTAAGTTGTTGTTTTTTAATTTTAGAGCCCCAGTTCAGCCAATCTTCTCAGTGTAATATAATGAAAGACTAGTGTTTCCAGATCTGGACTTATTTTTTTATGTGTACAACTTAAAATTTGTCGTCTGTTGATATGATATCTTTACCAGCCAAGAACAATCGCGCTAAGCCGTGACTTAAGCCGTGATAATCATAATTTGTTAACCGAAAAGCTTTTCAACTACGGAGTAAGAGGTTCTCCTCTATGCTGGATTAAATTAAACTTAAAAAATAAATCACAGTGGTTCAGTAGAAATACAAAGGGATATTAATTCAATTTTCTCCTAGGCTTACTCACACTGGGGTTCCCCAAGGTAGTCCTGTCTTATTTATTATATTTATATAATGACGTTATTTTGGCCGATATGATTAATGGATCATACATTACAATATTTAGCACATGATACCATATCGCCTGTTTCAAGCAAACATTTTTACGACATTAGAGATCAAGTAAATTTAACAACATTTTCGATTCAAAATGATTGCATTGACAACGGGCTTCCGCTTAATAAACTAAAACCAGATTTCCTTTTATTCTGATCGAAAAAACTTAATGAAAGCCTACTCGTTCAGAATTTATGAGCAAGGGGTTAAACAAAGTGACAATGTCAAATATTTAGGGTTCTAAATCGATTCTCACCTATCTTGGGAGAATCATATCAATTTCTTAAGCAAAATTAAAATCACTTTTTTCACCATATGGCAATTAAGAAGTCATGCTACATTAGATATTCTTAAAGTGTTTTATTTTAGATACGTTCAATCGAGGCTAAATTATTACATAATGTTTTGGGGAAACAGTAACAAAATTAATGAACTTCTCATACAGAAGAAAATAATACGTACTGTTATTTAAAAATGCGCGTTACTCATGCAGGAACTTATTTTCCGAATTAGGCATTTTAACGATTTCTTGTTTATATACACTTCTCCAAGAAATTAACGCACCACCAAAAAATAACCAAAAGCTTGAAGTTAATGTTTCCCTAGACCTCTTGTCTGATTTGGATGATATTTTTTTGTATGATAGCCTTTTTATTCAAGAATGTGAATGTCCCATTGTTTTTTCAAAGAAATTGTGTTTGGACAACTGATTATGTCAATCAAATTATTTAATAAGCTACCACTCTCTCTTAAGTCATTGAATGTCAGTAACATTTTTCAAATCTAAAGTAATAATCTTGCTTTTAAAATACAACTTTTATTCTGTTCGCGAATACTTGGAATATTTATTAATTTTTCATAATACATACTCGAAAATAATAAAGTAAAACGTATCATTAAAAGGTGTGGTCAAATTTTCAAAAAATAATGAGTTTCTTTGGAATAATTAAAAAGATTAACTTAAATACTTGGTTGTCCAAATAAATAAATTAATTGGTAATGAAATGAGAAATTTTTCCAAATGAAAAGAAAGCCCTGTGGTATTTGAAGTGATCTACTAATCTTCCTTGTTGACACAGAGAAGCTTTCTTGGTACTTAACGGCTGTATTTATATTTTGAAAATTTAATAACTCAAAAACAAAGGTCCATTCTAACAGCAAGAGTAATTATGCTCTAATTTCACAAAAAATGATTGATATCGGCGACTCCCCAGTTGTAGGGCCCACTTGTTGGGCTTTTAAACTTGTGTTTTTAATAATATTTTATTAATGTTGGTTGAAAGATACGGAGATTTGACGAAGAGGGCATGTACGAGAACAGGGCATGTTAGTTCGACAAGAGTTACAATAAGTTGAAATATATTTTAACGCAAAAATTTATTTATTCCTAAATGGGAAAGCTTGTCCAAGTTGCCACAGGCCGAAATTTTAATATAAAATAAATGTAATGCTAATTCTTATCGGTTTATTTATTTTTTAATGCAAACAGTAAATTTTACTGACGCAAATACGACGCGGAATTATTAAGTATATCAAAAACTACATACCTGTTCTGATGAATTCAACTCGGTAGTCAAAATGCCTTCGTTATACCTATTTCCTGTAGGTAGTTGTGTCACTAGTATGTATTTATATTCATACCGAACACTACTTATATACATTCCTTTAAGAACTTTAATCAAGGGCATTTTTAGCCGAAAAGAAGTTATACTGTGGAATTCTAACTTGATGATTTGAATAAAAATTGATGAAAATATTAAAATACATTACCCATTACAGCTTTTCAGTAGATCGCGAAAAATATATTGCCATCGGGATTTCAAGGATGAGGTTGTTTAGTGAGATTAAATCCATTTTTCGAAAAAGTTCTGTACTTTTGTTGTTGCCCTTTTAGTTCACAAACACAGCTGTTTTGTTTTTAAAATTCTTCACAATTTGTAGAAGATATTAAGATAAACTTTCGCTTTATTTTTTATTATTTTGTGTTTGCAATGTAAGATAGTACACTTGAGCTAGTAATAATTATAGATGCAGACAAGTAGTACTGTCGTGAGCAGAACAAAATAGGACAACTTTTTTGTTCTACTGTAAATCTCTCTATTTGAGCCGAAATAAAACAGATATCACTTTTAATATATTTTTTATTTTAACGCTGTAGTTATTGCTATAGTAAATGATGGATGGTTAATGAGACAAATTTCTCTGCGTTATAACATTAACAAAAATTTGGTGTGGAACATTTTAAGTAAGTGGAGAATAAACGGTACGATTAGTAGAAATCCTGGATCAAAGGACAAAGGATATCCTACTTAACAAGAAACTATTATTATTTCATTATTGCACCATTTCTATTTATGACTTCTATAAGTCTGTTTGGCATAGAATTAAATAACCTTATACAATAATCATTAGTAATAATATTTTCTCATGCATTATTTACTATTTTCAGTAATTCTTCGGCATTCCGTGTCTCACATTTCGTTTTTGGATAATTCTTACGAGTAGTCCCCATATTTCTTCCACAGGGTTAAGATCTGGGCTATGACTGGGCCAATTAAGAACATTGATGTTGTTATCTTGAAACCAGTTAGTTACGGTATGAGCAGTATGAACGGAACAATTGTCTTGTTGAAATATGAACTTATTATTAGGAAATAATTGTGACACAGAAAGGAGCATAATATTGTCTAAAATTCTAATATACGTTTCACTATTAAATCGTTCCTCAATATGCCACAAAACACCAGGACCACGTGCCGATATCCAAGCCCACATATTGACGAAAAATCTACCACTTTTATCATTGTTATACATATATATCTCGAGTATTCGGAGGGTGGTAAACACGAATACGACCGCTGTGTGCTGACTGGAAAGTTTTTTCGTCTGTAAAGATTACATTGTTCCAAAAATTTACATCAGGTGCTAAAAATTCAAGCGCAAATTCTACTCGAGCTTCCTTTTGTTCAGCTTTAAGTAAGTATTTCTGTGCTGTTGCATGACAGCGTAGCTCCGATTCTCTTACTTGCCGGCGACCAGTATCACTCGATCCAGGAAAATTCGTTTCTTCAGCAACCGGAATAACTGAGTAAAATGGATTTTCTGCTAAAGCATTTACCAATTCCAAACCCTGTTGTTGAGTTGATATCCTTCGTCGCCCTGATCCAGGATTTTTACTAATCGTACCGTTTATTCTCCACTTTCTTAAAATGTTACACACCTAATTTTTGTCAATATTATAACGCAGTGCAATTTGTCTCACATTGACCATCCGTCTCCTACTTTAGCAATAACTCCAGATTTAACTAAATCGCTTATATGAGGCATATTAGTTTTTTGCACACTTGCAATAAATTATGACAACTAACTGACAATGTCACAAAAATTAAAGTTAGATGTACACAACTAGATTTTAGCAAAATACCGTTGTAAGACTTGTCCTATTTTTTTTGCTCACGACCGTACAACGTATAGAAATATTATAAAAACATTAAGATACTAAGAATATGATACCCTTGCCGAGTGCAGAACTGATATTTGTTGATTAAAGAAATAATAAGTCGCAAACAAATAAATCTTTTACAACTTCCTTCTTAACGTGCATTCATTATTTTATTGAATTGTTTTATTATACTAATCCTGCCTTTATAAATGATTATTCGATTATGTTATTGTAAAAATTCGACATCCGGTGTTTTAGTATATAAGTCCGAACTGGTGCAAATATCCATCAAGTTACTAAGTTAATAGGAACTAGCAAAATGATGAAATTCGCAGTTTTAGTGATTGCTCTAGTGCTAACACCAGGTAAGTAATTCTTAAAACTTTCTGATATTCAGCCACATTTAAAAATAACTTAAATATACTTTTAATATTTAGAAGTAAAATTCAGATATAAATAAAAGTATAATTTTCAGTTACTGATTATTTTTTAATTACTATTCATAGCACATACAAACATTCTTGATATTTAGCTGATACAATAACCAAAAAGTGCATTAAAATATATTAAAAACTTTTTTGGAGTTAAGTCCACGTGTATTAAAGAAAACTAGGTACTTTATTAATTAGCCGACGTTTCGATATTAATAATACTATAATGATAAAGCAGTTTTCTTTAATACACTTGGACCTAACTCCAAAAGATTTTCACCATCTATTAAGTGGTCTAGAAACATTCTGTTAAATTAAAAACTCTGTTAAAGTGAAATGCACTTATGAATGTATGTAAAAACAATAAACAACATACAATGATCATATTCATGACCACGTTTTCAACTGTTTAATAATAAATTATATTTCAGGTCTACAGTCATCCGAGGTAGGCAGAGGGCAGCTTAGTAACTTTCCATCATTTGTTGATGAACCAACTGTGCCAGAAACTAAACCAGTTCCCGTTGAAGCAAACGCATGTGAAGCATGCTTCAGCTACATGGCCACTTTGATTGATCAACTTACCGAAACCGTAGAACCACAGTTACCACCTGAGTCTGTGCCAGAGGATTCTGAAGAAGAAATTATACCATCTCCACCAGAAGTAGGAATTAGCACTTTTCCAGTATTCCCAGACGTACCCGAAGTGGAAACTAAACCTATTCAAGTAGTAATCCCATCACTTGCAAACTTCTAAATTGAGGTTGAAACTGAAAAACATGTCACTACGAGCTATTTTTCTCTAACGATTTGGCCAATAAATATATTCTTATATTCTTTATTTCTAAAATTAAGAAACTCTGTACATTCTGTATGATACAAATAAATTCTTTATGCAGCATTAATATTGAATTATTCTTAGTTTAAATTAGCACTTGAGTATTTGAGTATTTATTCCATCACATGAAACAAATATGAATAAAAACCAATATTATAGATTGTACTAACATAAATGTAAAATGATAAATGTAATCATAGTGACGGAAATAAAATATACATATAAACACAAGTGTATATATCTGGACTAGAGTATTAAAAGGGCCAATATCCATTTTTAATGTTTTGAGATATTGGTTCTATGTGGTACTTTGGCCGTTTTAATTCTAAACTACTTTGGAGATAAGCCCTGTACTGGAAATTATATATTACAAAGTAATGTCACTAGGAGATTGGCCTTTATTATATCGGTAGTATTTAAATGGGGCATTTCAGTGATGGTTCTATCTTAAAAATGACAAATATGGAGATTGGCTCTTTTAATACTCTAGTCCAGATATATATACGTGCATTTATGTATACATTAATACAAATTCAGACATGAATATTCACGATACGTCAAAGTTAACTCAAAATAAGTCGTGTACAGAAAAATTCAAGAAACAATTTGGATACATAGGTAATTATGGGACCATAACCTCATATATGTACGATATAGATAAAGGTCTCAGACCGATTAGCATATTATGTACCATATCAAAAGCTTTTGAAAAAATAATCAATTTCATCCAGATTTATTTGGAAATTTAGGATATTTTACCTCGTAATCAGTCTGGATTTCGCAATGCTCATAGTTGTGTCACAGCCCTTCTCAAGGTCACGGATGACATACACACCGCGTTAGATGAGAATACGCTAAGTATTCTTGTACTGATTGATTATACCAAAGCCTTCGACAGAATAAACCATAAACTCCTTCTTTCCATTCTACATTACGTTGGATTCGCAGATAACTCAGTGAACTTAATAAGAAATTACTTAGTAGGCCGTCTCCAGGCGGTGATGTATGATAACTGTTTGTCTGAGTGCGTTTGTGATGAAAGTGACGTGCCTCAAGGGTCCATTCTTGAACCGCTATTTTTTATTTTTTACACCCACGAATTCAGTGAATGTTTACAGTATTGCTCCGCAGATTTCTGTGCTGATGATATACAATTATACTATTTTAACGAAGTTACGGTGGATCAATCTTGCCTGAATATTAGTCATGCTGATAGTCTAAATTTGACTATATTCTATGCTTACCTTGTAAGTCTAATGAAAATAAAGAATTATAATTATTATTATTATTAATATGAACAGAACCGAGAACATTACTCATTTACCATATTTACAAGAAATCAATGAAAATCTCCCCCACATTAAATGCATCGGGCTGTAGAAGGTGTATTTTTCAGTCAATTAGCCAAATGTTGGATTTATCGTCCCATTCTAATGGGACAGATGTTTTTACTTGATTTTCTTTAACTCACAATGTAGTATTTTTATTCAGTTTTCACAATGTTTGTCCTCAAATCTTGCCTTCAATCATGTGTACATAAAGATGATATATATATTTAAAACATAATATTTTTAGTCGCAAACTCCTCTATGAAATCCTTATTTTACTATAAGGAACGGAACCAGACTGCAACCAACAGCTACTCTCCGGGCTATGTGCCCCGCCGAGCGCTGAATTACAAGTTACAGGCCTGGCGCGTTAAGTGTAATAATTGCATATTACCATCAAAACGCTAATGCTTCGACTGTTAAGGATTTTATAAAGGAGTTTGCGACTAAAAATATTGTGTTTTAATATTCCGCCCTCTAAAAGCACACTTGAACGATACATAATATACTTATATACAAAGTACGCACGCCTTGCTTCTTGCAGTCGTAAATTATTATTTTTTACTATTTAGTACGACTTTTTACAGAAAAGCAAGTTTTTAAATTATTTTTTTTATCGAATATAATTGCAAAGTTTGTGATAATAAATGTAAGTATTTTGTAAAGAAAATAATATGTACATAATTGTATCCAACTAAGAAATGCCGCAATTGGCACTGTGATATTTTCTATTGTGTTTTTATTTAAAATACGTCCTTCTTTGGAGTTATGGAAGTTTAATAATTGTTCTTATACTGCTTTCATTTTCATCACTTTAAATAAAATATATACAGGCTGTCCATTTTATCAGGGCCCTCGAGAATATCTTAATATCGGTCGTACAAAAAAAATTACTTTTACGAAAATTGTGCCGATTTATATAACCTACAAAATGATTTAAAGATATTTGAAATCCAGGGCCTACTTAAGAGTTATGGCGGAAAATATAGAAAATGCGGAAAACGTCGAGGCCAAATATCTCCGTTATTTGAAGGGATACGAGAAAAATTCTAAGGCGAAAATTTTTTGCAAAACAAAGTGTTTCAACGAGGTTTTATCTAAACTTTTTCAAAACCGCTGTGTTTTGAGATTTACTTTTCAGGCTGTTAAAACAATTATTTTGAAACGGGCGGGAAATGGCGCCATTAAATAGAGTATTTTCCTCCCTTTTCAACGATATATCACATGCCATATTTATTCATGGGTACTACGTTAGTAATTATAAAAACATTTTTTTAAAACCAATAATTTTTTTTTACAAGCATTATACTTGCCGTGGAGAAGTATAATTAAATAAAACGATAGAATACTTCAATAAGTTGTTCAAATCTTTGCTATAATAAAATATTAACACAATTAAGAAGAATAAAGTAAATTCAGGCAACAAGAACAAATTAATAATAAAAAGAATATAGCACACAGAACATTAATATTTATCTAATACTCAAAATAATTTTTAAGATATCATATCAAGTGTTCAAAGTGTCCAACGCGATTTCTTATGCACAATCGGCGAGGCACTGCATTTAAAACATTACTCAGCATTTCGGGGGTAACTCTAATACATGCCTGTTGAATTCGAGCTTTTAGGTCCTCTACATTTTGCGGTGTCGTCGAAAATACCTTATCTTTAATATACCCACATAGAAAAAATCCATTGGGGTTATATCTGGAGAACGAGGGGGCCATCGAATAAATCCATTGGTACCTATCCAATGTTGTGGCAAAATTTCGTCTAAATAATCTAGGCAAATCTGGGAATTGTGGGGAGGAGCTCCATCTTGTTGAAAATATTGAAAGTTCTGTCGATTCTCTAAAGGTAGGTAATCTAAGAATTCATTAAATTCATTTCTCAAAAAGTTTAGGTACCCTTAACCACTGAGGTGACCATCATAAAAATAAGGACCTATTAAATTGGTGCCTAAAATACCTATCCACACCTTTATTGAAAAACGATTTTGAAACCCAGTCGGTCTATGCCAGTGTGTATTTTCAGAAGTCCATTTGTAATGAATATTGCGATTAAAAAATCCATTATTGGAAAAATTTGCCTCGTCGGACCAAAGTATTTTACTACATATTAATGGATCGGCACGCTTCTTTTCCAACAGCCACCTACAAAAAGTGGTCCTCCTTGGTTTGTCGTCCTCCGCTTGTAAATTGTGAACTTTTTTGACTTTATGACACCGGTAACCATTTTTCTTTAAAATTTTTCTAGCACTTGTTTTATTTATATGACAAGCAATTTGAATTTCTCTTAATGTTTCCAAAGTTTCTGTATTTTTATTTCTTACATAATTAATAACTCGGTTTACCTTATTTACATTATCAGTAACACTGTTCAACCTTGTCTTCTTCTTTAAAAATTAACCATTATTTTTCAGTTTCGTAGCTAATTTTATGAACAGAGTTTTATTCGGCTGTAGTGCTTGTGGAAATCTCTTTCTATATTCTACTTGAGCTAATCCAGAGTTAAAATTGCATTGGCAATATGTAACGAACATGTTATAACGATCAATGTGAAAACCATTTTTGAAAATTCTAAGTTCTTAAACGAGTGTGATTGAATGAGAGTTTTCTTATTAACTGAGATGATCTGTCAAAAAATTAAATTGTCAAGTTTGTTCATAGCCAACTATTTTAAAATAATTGAAATAATAGTGAAATTATGAAATACAAACAAATGGATATTATACTTAAATTAATTAGTAAAGACATTTTAACTTTCTGAGCAAGGAGTGGCGCTTTTATTTAGGACCTCTATACATTGGCATAATTGCGAATACTCTTTCCATAATTGCTCCATGTTGCTTTCTTGATTATTATTTTGTTTTTGTTACCCGAATTTACTTTATTCTTCTTAATTGTGTTAATGTGTTATTATAGCAAAGATTTGAACAACTTATTGAATTATTTTATCGTTTTATTTAATCATACTTCTCCACGGCAATTATAATGCTTGTTAAAAAAAAATTGTTGGTTTAAAAAAATGTTTTTATAATTACTAACGTAGTACTAATGAATAAATAAATATGGCATGTGATATATCGTTGAAAAGGGAGGAAAGTACTCTATTTAATGGCGTCATTTCCGCCCGTTTCAAAATAATTTTTTTAACAGCCTGAAAAGTAAATCTCAAAATACAGCGGTTTTGAAAAAATTAGATAAAACCTCGTTGAAACACTCTGTTTTGCAAAAAATGTTCGCCGTAGAATTTTTCTCGTATCTCTTCAAATAACGGAGATATTTGGCCTAGACGTTTTCCGTATTTTCGATATTTTCCGCCATGACTCTTAAAGTAGGCCATGGATTTCAAATGTCTTTAAACCATTTTGTAGATTATATAAATCGGCACAATTTTCGTAAAAATAATTTTTTTTGTACGACCGATATTAAGTGAGATATTCTCGAGTGCCCTGATAAAATGGACAGCCTGTATGTAAAATTTATTTATATGGTTCTCAACCAGTTGCAATTACAATCATACATGTGTTTTTTTCTTGTAATAATATCTAGACATAGTTACTATGTACATGTAAGGAATACTGAACTCGAGATTATGGTACTTTTTTATATTTGTCCATTTATTTAACTAAAATACTTTTCTCTCTAGAGTTGTTGCAGTTTATTCATCGTTCTTATACTGTTTGTTATATTTATTAAAGAACGTGTAAGCAGTTAACTCAATCTACTGCTTTATTTTTGAATTTATAGTAATATGCCAAATGTGACATTTCCACGTAGCCTCCTCTCATACACTTTGAATTGTGACAAAATGACGACTTTTTAAGCAATTAAGAGATGGGATGTAACATGGCATTTTTTATATTGGAATAAACAGAAAATCGCTACACATGTTGCCATTTTCATTAAAAAAAATATCTACAATTTTGCATGCCACTCATATGATTAGGGGGTAAAGGTGCCAGCGCGGGCAATCGAAGTGAGTTTGGCCATAATTCCTTTTATTTCGACTTATTTCATGAGGTTTTAAAAGAATTTGCTTTTAGTTATAAGGGAAATTGTCTGACCATTTTTGGGCTCGTAACTTCTGAGTTACCATATTTGAACGGTCCTGTATATGCATTGCCAAAAACAAATATTTTAAACTTTTTATGCCTATATTACTTTGACTTTTTAATTTCATGAAAGATGCCATGTTGTACAATAATAAAGGAACTACAGTGCAATCCATCCCTATGTATTCTGTGGTAGAAGGAAAAATAATACAATTTTTGATAAATTAAACAGTATACAAATAATAAAATTTTATTTCATTTCTATTAACGAAAACCGCAAGTCTGTATATCTTTAAGAAAAAATACTTTATTAAACACGTCTGTATATCTTTAAGGAAAAATACTTTATTAAACACTGAATTACAATTCTACCGAATGCATATGCTAAATCTCTTTATTTTGACTTATTCCATGAGCCTTTGAACAAATTTGCTTTTACTTAGGAGAGGAAGTATATGACGATTTTTAGGCTCGTAGACTTTCAGCTGTATTGTATTTATACTCATACCGAACACTACTTATGTCAATTTCTGGTAAATAAGCGCATTGTATTACATTCTATTCTATAAATTTTGTTCTACTATAATCCTTACATAAAAACTTTATATATACATTTATTTAACGTTGGCCTATTTCCGCTACTGAGGCCCATCAACAACGTCTGCAGACGAGCTACCCCAGAAATTTTTCCGAACATTTTCTCTTCCGAAAAGTAGGGATCTTTTACTTGCCTAACATTTAATGGACAAGGGACCGACAGCTTTAAATCCACTCCGAAAGATGGTATATCCACTACACAATCCTAGTCTAAGATTGCATAGCGTCTGCATATAGATTGATATACAAGCCGCTAGAAGATACGCGGCAAGAGCACGTGTTCTCTTGTGAACACGCACGTGCCTTCTGTAGTTGTAAAAATAAAAAAATTTGTCCTGGAGAGCTTGAGTTGAGACCCCTGAGGCCGTGAGCGTACTTAAATTTGATTTGAAAAGAATTGGGGTGGTTAATTCTTAAATATTTGGCACGAGCCAAATGCTTCATCCTGTATATACTTCAGAGCTATAGTACACTTGTATTTATTTCTTAGAGTCTGACTAGCACTCTATTTAAGTTTATTTTTTATAACAGAGTCAACAGACACACTTTTCTTGAAATTAAACAAAGTTTTAAACGAGAATTAAAATATCTTTTATTAAGCGAAGAACAGAGTTGATTATTTTATTTTACTTGAATTGAAATTGTTTACACGAGTTATAATATTTAACGTATCGACCTTAGAAAAGTTTTTTATTTAGTTTGGTTTAGTTATGATTTAAAATCTGAGAAAATTCATTTATTTATTTTATACGTGACGGTAGGCAGTTTAATTGTTATTCTTTTTACTTGGTTTCGGCCAAGGAAGTAGAACGATCAGCCGATTTGTTAAAATTTAAGGTTAACCGGGAAGGAATTAATCAGTGTTTGGTTTAGACTTTGCTCGCGGAACGCAGAAACTAACTTGAGGTACACCGAAAGTCACTTGTTTTGAGCTCGTCATGCTTCGTTATTTATATGGTACGATGGGGACTTGGCTCGCAGAAGTCTGGATAGAGCTGGATATGTCCCCTGCCAGTCTATGGGACTCGATATTGTAAAATATAATTGGGCAATTGTTTTGAAAAATTCGAATCCAGGACTGAAAAATATATGATAAATATGGCAATGAAAAATAGGATTTCTCGATATATAAATGAAATTTGAATCTAAGTCGGTTTTAGAAATATGAATGATAACTGTTTAAAAATATTACTAAAATTGAATTGTTCCCGTAAAGCAGTCCCGGAAGTCGTAGATTAAGCCATCTTAATATATTTATTAATGTCATATTGAGAATGTTCCATCGCCGGCGTTGAAACGAAATGGAAGTAAGTTTTGATGACTGAAGTGAAGATAGCCGCGAGTAGCTGGCAACGCGTATGGAACATATGAATTGGAAATAAGTTTTGATATTGGTATATCGAGAAGAAAGTTTTGATGAATGTGATGATGGCTTGTTGGAAATGTGATGGAGTATGTTTTGATGTATAATTGGAAGATTGAACTAGAAGTTGATTTGAAGAGGAAAATTTATAGAAAATGTTCAGAAGTGAATTCAAATATTCTGACTTGGGGTTTGGAGAGTGGTTTTGATGTGATTCGTTTGTAAGGTTTTTGCTATAAATTTGTTAATCTGGATGTTTGAATGATTCTATCGGTAAATTTAGATTGTTTTCTCAGAAATACTTGTGGAAAATTGTGGTTGGATTTTGAGCGTCTTAAGGACTTTTTTGATCGTGTTTTGACTTGGCGACCTAGAAGATTGATTTATTTAGCAAATCATAGTACTTTTGAACTTGACTATATCGTTAATGTGTGAAACGTACTATAACACTTGAAACGGTCGCCCATCCAAGTGCTAAACGCACCTGACGTTGCTTTACTTTACATTTCGACTGATATTGTACAATAAAGACGCACCTACGGTCGCCCCTATAAGAACTTTAATCGAGGGCATTTTAAGTTAAAAAGATGTTGGGCAGAATTCTAACTTGATGATTTGAATAAGAATTGTTCAAAATTTTAAAATAAATTTCCCATTGTAGCTTTTCAGTAGATCGCTAAAAATATATTGACATTAGAATTTCAAGGATGAGGCTGCTTACTGTTAGAGATTAAATTAGTTTTTCGAAAGAGTGTTATGCTTTTGTTACCTTTTTAGTCCATAAACACAGTTGTTTTGTTTTAATATCCTCCACTATTTATTAAGATATTAAGATAAATTTTCGTTTTGATCTTTTTATTAGTTTGGTTTCTCAATGTAAGATAGTATACATGAGCTAGTAATAATTATAGATATGGCCTAGTAGTACCACAAACACAAATACTATAAAAATCTTACGATCTCAAGAATATCAAATCCGTGCAGAGCGCAGAACTTTGATATTTGCTGATTAAAGGAAAAATAAGTCGCAAACAAATAAATCTTTTACAACTTCCTCTTTATCGTTCATTCATTATTTTATTGAATTGTTTTATTATTATAATCCTACCTGTATTAGTGATTGTCCGATTATGTTATTGTAAAAATAACGATAGCCGGTGTTTTAGTATATAAGTCCGAACTGGTGCAAATATCCATTAAGTTACTAAGTTAATAGGAACTAGCAAAATGATGAAATTCACAGCTTTAGTGATTGCTCTAGTGCTAGCACCAGGTAAGTAATTCTTAACACTGTTTGATATTCAGTCACATTTGAAAAGAACTTAAATATTTTAATAATATACTTTTAATATTTAGCATTTTCACAACCGCTAAAAGTAAAATTTAAATATAATAAAAGTGTAATTTTCAATTACCGATTATTTTTTAATTACTATTCATCGTATTCATGTCCACGTTTTTCATCTGTTTAATAACAAATTATATTTCAGGTTTACAGTCAGCCGAGGTAGGCAGAGGAGAACTTACTAACTTTCCAGCATTTATTGATTTACCAGTGGCCAGACCTCTTCCTCTTCCACTCGAACCAGTTGTGCCAGAAACTAAACCACTTCCCCTTCCAACTGAACCAGCTACCCCGGAAACTAAACCACTTCCCGTTGAAACAAACGCATGTGAAGCATGTTTCAGCTACATGGCCACTTTGATTGAACAACTTACCGAAACCGTAGAACCACAGTTACCCGAGTTCATACCAGAGGCTTCTGAAGAAGAAATTGTACCATCTCCACCACAAGTCGGAATTAGCACTTTTCCAGTATTCCCACACGTACCGCAAGTAGAAACTAAACCTCTTCCAATAGTAATCCCATCACTTGCAAACTTCTAAATTGAGGTTGAAACCGAAAAATATGCCACTATGAGCTATTTTTCTCTCTGACAACTTTGTCGACAAATAACCAGTTCTTATTCTTTATTTATAAAGTTAAGAATCTCTGTTGTACATTTTGTATGATACAAATAAATTCTTTATACAGCGTTGATATTTAATTAACATTCTTAGCTTAAATTAGCACTTAGTATTTGAGTATATATTTCATCGCATGATACAAATAGGAATAAAAACCAATATTATAGATAGTAATAACATAAATATAAAACGATAAATGTAATCATAGAGACGGAAATAAAATATACATATAAATACATGTATACTAATTGCTAATGTATGTTTATAGGGTATATAAAAAAACAAAAGTACAGTAATATTGTTAGTTCAGTATAAGTTGCTCTCGCTAGTTTATTTGAATTTTGAGAGGTAAAAACAAAGTGTTAAAATTATTTTCTCAGATCAATATGTGTACAAAGTGCCTGGGATTCAGATACCGAGTCCATTTGTTAAGTCCTTTATTATATTAAGTGAAATATTAGTATTACATCCAAATATTCTGAATTTAGTACCTGCTAACATAAAAACTTAAAACTTATCAACGTTTCTTCTGATTCATAAAAACTCCAAACTAACAAACAGCTAAATATATTTGTGACCAGATCTGGTCTCTTGGATTTTAAACCTTTTAACCCCAAGGATTTTAACCCTCCAAAAATATAATGAATTGCTGTAAATGCAGTACAAAAGGTGAGTGTATTTCTGCGGTAGCTATTCTAGACCTGCATGCACAAAGTGTTCTGGACTTTCAGCATCTGAACTGAAATACACACCGCTGGAAAAACGAATATTAAGATTTTTCTATGAAGATTGTCGTGATGGCCTATCACAAATCGCACTACTCGGAAAGGAAGTAAGTGATCTAAAGAAAAAAATCAATATATTTCTGAATAATCCATGTATTAAAAATAATGAAAATATCTTAGGAGATTCTTGATCTGTTGAACAAGTGATGAATGAAGTACACGAACGAAACATAGGGAAAAATATTGTAGTAGTTTTTGGATTAAAATGATAAAGGCGCTGACAAAAATATAGTATAGAATATGTTTAATAAAGTGCAAAGCATGGGTAAAGATAATGTAAAGCTCTTTCATATAGGTAAATTTAATGCATCGAATACCAAAATGCCTCCTTGAAAGATAATATTTCAGGATGAGCTCGCAATGAGAAACATGTTAACGAATACGAAAATGCTTAAGGTAAATGAACTGTATCAGTCGATCGCACACCCAGCAAATAGAATACTATAAAAAAATCAGGTCACAGTTGTTAGAAAAGCAAAGCAAATGGAGAAAATGATATAAGAATTAGACACATTCATGTAAAGTTTAATGCTGATTTAAACTAAAGTTATCTAACAGTGCTCAAGTGAAACATACGAACAACATACACATGTACTAACTGCCAAAACGTGAGAGGCCTTAACACCAAGGTTAATGAATTTTATACAGCATCTACTTTAGTTGAATTTGATGTATATGCTCTGACTGAAATATGGCTTACTTCCAATTTAATTAACTCTGAACTGATTCATAGATATAGATTTAAGCTGCTGTAATGGTATCGCAGATGTAAATACTCTATGTGATATTTTCTATAACAAAATTTTTGATGTAATCGAAAATACTGCACCTAAGTTTCGTAATTTTAAAAGGCGATACCCGAGTTGGTATACTAAGGACACCATTAAAGACAGAAGACAGAAAAGTACAAATCATTTCAAAAGTATAAGAAAACTAAAAGCAATTTTTTCGTGGATAAATATAAAGCTCTGCGTTCTACTACAAAAGCCAAAATTAACATTGCAAATTTAAATTATATCACTAATATTCAGGAACTACTAATCTTGCACAATTTTGGAGTTTTATAAAAAATAAAAAATACGGACCTCTACTATTCCAGGCTCTATGTTTTCTTATAATGATAAATTTGAGGATCCGCTCTCCATTGTTACAGCTTTTGCCAAGTATTTTAGTAGCGTTTTTAATAGCTCAGATGCAAAAACTGCAATTCCCAGTACAATAATTCTCCTCCATGTGTACATCTGCCACAGTTTACAGATGCAGATATCATAAAGATTTGTCAAAAACTTAAGCCAAAGATGTCCAGTGGACCACATGGAATTCCCAGTTTTTTAATAAAATATTGCATTGATGTTTCTGCCACCCCTTTATGCAGAATTTTTAATCTATCACTGAGAACATTAACTTTTCCTTATTATTGGAAAATGTCTATTTGCCCAATTTTTAAAAACGGTAATATAAATGATATCGACTATCGAACAAAAACTGTAATCTGTGGTTTTTCAAAATTATTTGAAATGCTTCTGTATAACTATGTCTACTCAAACATCAAGCACTTACTCTCTGACTGCCAGCTTTTTTTATGAATAAACGATCTACTTCCACGAACTTATGTTGCTTTCTGACCTATGTATCTAACACATTAGATGTTAGTCGGCAAGTGGATGTGATCTTTACAGATTTTACCAAAGCATTGGATCAGATTAATCATTCGTCCATTCAAAAATGCATGGATTTGGTTTTGCCAACGATTTGATTTTTCAGTTTGTACTTAAGAGGCCGACATCAATATGTACAGTACAATGGTTTCAAATCTCCTGAGTTCATCTCATCAGGGGTACCTCAGGGGTGAAATCTAGGACCTCTATCATTATATTTATTAATGATATAACCAACGTAATTAATGTTGAAAAATAACTATTTGCAGATAATTTAAAATTGTACTCTACTATTAATGATGAATCAGACTGTGCCAACTTACAGGAGAATATCGTAAGAATTGATTAGTGGTGCTCAGAAAACGACCTCAATCTGAATGTCGGTAAATACAAATCCATAACATTTACCTACACGTAAGCAAAATTTTTTTGAATACAATTATTCCTTAGGTGAGAATATACTTACGAGAACAAGAAATATCTGAGGGTAGTGTTGGATCCAAAACTATCTTTTTTTGATCATATTGCAAAAATAACTGCTGCTGCCTCCTGCATGATGGAATTTATTATGCGTAATTGTAAAGTTTTTGAAAATATCAATGCCCTAAAGCTCTTATATTTTACGTTAGTAAGAAGTAGATAGAATATGCTTGTATTACTTGGTCACCTATATATAAGAAATATATTGACAGTTTGGAACAAGTGCAGAGAAAATTTCTAAAATT
Organism: Leptura quadrifasciata; assembly: GCA_963675555.1. Lineage (NCBI taxonomy): Eukaryota > Metazoa > Arthropoda > Insecta > Coleoptera > Cerambycidae > Leptura > Leptura quadrifasciata. The sequence goes on along the minus strand of OY776679.1, from coordinate 34,655,811 downwards.
CCTTTACTTAAAAAGTGAAAATTTATATCCACCAATTGGCTATCCACATTCTGAACTATTACAAAAATTTGATTTCCTAAGTCACAGTAAATTAGGTTTTTTACCGACTCTTAATAGACATCCAAATACAGATCAAAAGAGTTCCCACCTCTCAGGAGGGTGCTTCATCCCCTTTTGCTTCAGAAACCACCCTCTAGTATGACCTCGCGCTAGTTTTTTTATTTTTTCTCCAAAACTGTTACTCTGACGAGGAAAATTAATAGGACTGCAGTTTCGAGCTGTTGGCTCTCGTCAGTGAAAGATAGGCAAGTGGTGTGTGACGACTGGCTCCAGGGCTCCTTTAAGTAGGATCAGTCTTTCGGCTGGTGTTTGTTGCAATCGAAGCATTAGCGTTTTGATGGTAATATGCAATTGTTACACTTAACGCGCCAGGCTTGTAACTTGTAATTCAGCGCTCGGCGGGGCACATGGCCCGGAGAGTAGCTGTTGGTTGCAGTCTGGTTACGTTCCTTATAGTAAAATAAGGATTTTATAGAGGAGTTTGCGACTAAAAATATTATGTTTTAATATTCCGCCCTCTAAAAGCACATTTGAACAATGTCTAGGTTTGTTTAAAATAATTTTTAAAATGTATCTTTGAATTATTTTAAGGTTATTTACATCACTGTCGTATGCACCTCCCCAAATTATTAAACGGTACTGAATTATAGACTCTACTAAGGCTTTATAAATATTTATGAGAGCCTATAGATCCTTGCATTATCTAAGCTGATAAAATTTACTAGCTTTCGAATTTTTTCTGTTAATATTTACAAATGTTTGTCCCATTTCAAAAACTGGTCAATATATAAGCCTAAGTATTTAATGTTTTCAATTGATTCAATATAATCTTCACAACTGTCGCAAGTACTGAGGTGTTTACATTAATGAAATTTTAATTTATTAATATGGGATTTTCCTGCTGAATTTAAGAAAAATATTTAAAATTTTGTTTTTGTTTTATTAAGAGTTAATAAATTCTTTGTTAACCAAATTCGGAATAGGAGATGGTTTCCCCCGAAATATCTAAATTAAGTATGTCATGTAAATTTGAAAAAGAATTGGACCCATAACTGTTCCTTGAGTCGGTCCATACGTAACTAGTTTTTATTCAGTTTCTTCTGAGTCTATGCTGACAATTTGTTAAATAGTTTCTGATTAAATCACCGCACATGCCTCTGAAACAGTGCGTTTTTTAACTAATGAAGTGGGCGACACAAATATCGCCCACTTGAAAAAGTTAGTCGCCCAGTGATTGAAATTTTGATGTACTAGGCGACAATGATTTTGGTCAATTTATTCCATTATATTTTTCTTCGAAACAGACATCGGTGCCTTCCGAGAAATCAAACACCAAATACCAATAACAAATATAAAATAAAATAGTGAAATTATCAAGTAAGATCTGAATTTTAAAAAGGGTCCTAAAATTTTACCCTAGTACAGCAATAGAAAGCGGGTGACGTGACATGCACAGGTTTTGCTTGCAACTCGTAAAATTCAATTATGTAAATTGGATTCGCTTAATTTTGTCGAAGTGAAGCTACACAGCTACAGTTTACACAGTGTTCAAAATAAGTTACCTACTAACTGCAGAAATCGTATTTTTTCAGTTATAGTTTAGAACAGTGTTTTATAATAGTGTCAAGTCACTGAACTCTACTATATAAATGGAAGGTCAACATCCATACCAATTTTTACGTGAAATTGAACCTCACGCAAGTATGGCGACTCGTAATTGCCGTATTTTGTTCACGAGTATGTACTTATACATACTGGCCAGACTGGCCTTCCATTTATATAGTACAGTTCGTCAGTTCAGTGTTTCAAGTATCGTTAACAGTAAAATCAGGTTAGGTTCAAAATATTTTGGACTTTGTCGCCCAATGATTTTGGCTTAAAAAATGTACTGCTCTGAAACCACATGTATCTAATTTTATTAGTAGCTTTTAATGAGAAATCGTGTCAAAAGCCTTTGCTAGATTTAAAAATATTACCAATGGCTTTTGAGTAATATTATATTGATATAAATAACTTGTCACATTATACATTGCATCGACCGTAGACATTCCTTCTCTAAATCCAAATTGGGAATTTGATATTTATATCATATTATATTTATTAAGATGTTCTAAAAGCAGCTTCTTAATGCATTTTTCTATAATTTTTGCAATATTACTAATAAGAGATATGGGACGGTAGTTAGTAGTTAGATAATATTTGCGTTGCCTTGATTTATAATAGTTTTTTTAATGCTTGTGGGAAATAACCTTGTGGAAATTTATAATATGTTGCAATAGTTTTAATATATAAATCAGAGATTCTTTGTCTGTTTTTACCTGAATAGCATGAAGGCCCGGTGTACTATTGTTTATTTAGACTATTTATACTATTTATGATTTCATTTTCTGAGACTGGATACAAAAACTTTGAATTTTTTGTTATAGCTTTTTATTTTCTATCAAATTTTCATCCTTATTATTTTTTATTATATCTTGAACCATTTTGTGTTCAGTTTCAGAAAAATAGGTATTAAATTTCCTTATTTTCTGTTTGAATTTGGTTTATTATTGCCGTATTTTGTTTTATGTTTTCATTAATATTCATTCTTTCTTTGAAATGTCCACCATTCTTCAGAATACAAAGTCATGTTCTCTGAGATATTTGTTTAGCAGCTTTGGTGTAATTTAACCTAAAGGGTTTTAACAAGGTGAGTGAAATGGGCACCTTAGTCTAGTTCATTGCTTTTCAATGCACCCTAGAAGATAAAGATAAATAATATTTAGTTATCAGCAGAACTGGATTAACCATGTTAGTTAATGCATTAGATTGTTCATAAAATAAGCCGTTGAGCGATGAAGCACACTTTTTATTGCTTGAAATTGTTTTTGTGAAGGGCGAAAAGGTAATCAAGTGAATGATAATTGTTTCTTCGGGAAAACGTAATAAAATTTTCAAGTTTGAAATATCTTTGAATTTATAATTTCAAATGCTTTAAAAATCTTAAATAAAAAAATCGGCAGGTACTGGAAGCGGCTGGAACCTCCCCACTCGGCGGATCTTGGAAGCCGAAAATGCACTAAATTGTGTGTTCCAATTCAAAAACACTCAATTACCCTATAAACATTACAGATTCATAAAGTAACAAACTGAAAATTGTGATAATCTATAATAAATTCACCAAAGCAGGTACCGAAAGCATTTGATATTGCTATTGTTACACCTACCGTTAAAGTTTGTGACAATCCACTGGTGCACAGTCCCACAATTTAAACGTTTTCAATGCGCATCAAATATTGAGAAAAAAATTATTATGACGTAAGTCGACGACTGAAATGTGTTGCTGGTTTCAAATTGAACTTGAATAATGGAAGCGCCCTGAAAAAATTCAAATTTGGATTATAATGAAAATGTAGGTCTTGAAGTCGTACAATAACAAATATATCCGAACTGATATACCGTTGTGTGTCTGTCAATCTATTTGTCTGTCAGTATATCAACCTTTTCAGTTTGAGTAATAAACGTAAATTAATAACTAAAGTTTTTAGTATATTATATTTATTTTAGACAATTATTTACACCTTATTTTACTAAAACGCGGGAAAAGTAAATGAACGTAAATTAATAATTAAAGTTTTTTATAATATAATAAGAAAGTAACAAAAATAAGCAGATTAAATTTTTTAAAACGTAATTGTACTTTATAAGTAGATATTACTGCAACTCTTATAATTATTGGAAATATTAAACACATAATAATTGTTATGAACATTATTCGGATGTATTGTTGTTCAACTTGTGTGAATTTGTTTTTCCTATGGCTTTGACCGAGGCTACGAATGTTTCATTTTCATCCCATACATTTAAAATTTTATTATACTCTTCATTAGTAAGAGCAACAGTACTAGTTTTTCTTTTTGTGGGATCTCTTTGCAATTTCCGGCATTTTGCGTCGTACGCAGTTCTTGCTGCACCAAACTCAACATCTGAGAAAGAATTAAGTTTGAGCTGATATTTGATGAAGCACATTTCTTGAAGTTGTTTTGCGGATGAATTCCACATAACCTGAAATAATATTATATTTGTGAATTCTAACCTCTCTATCTAACAAAAATATTTTAATGGTATATAAGTATTTAAAATAATTAAATTTTTTTATCACCTTCACAACAGATTCTTTATAATTTTTGTTTTATACATTTATTTAACGTCGGCCTATTTCCGCTACTGAGGCCTAACACCAACGCCTGTAGACGAGCTACCCCCAACCAGGAATTTTGCCGAATCTCTTCCCTTAAGAAGAGTAGGGATCTTTTACTTACCTAACATTTAATAGACAAGGAACCGACGGCTTTACATCCCCTCCGAAGGATGGTATATCTCCTATACAACCCTCGCCTAAGGTTGTATAGCTTCCGCGCATACACTGATATACAAGCCGCTGGAAGATGTGTGAGGCGAGAACGCGGTTTCCGTTGGAATGGTCACCATCCAAATACTAACTGCGCCTGTCGTTGCTTTACATCGCATACCGAAGTGTGTACATAGTAAAGACGCACCTACGCTCGCCCCTATTCTTTATAATCTTCGGAGTTTGTTTTCTTCATATTAAACTCCCAATCCTCCAAAATTGCAGCCAGGATTATGACAGAACTTTCTCCTACAATTTTGTATGATTCTAAAAATTGTTTCCATATAGTTGCCTTAGATCTTGGATTTTGTTGGAATTAGTCTGTCCACCTCTTTTCTGATTATCTCAGTATTTTCCTGTCCAATACGCTACATTTCTCTCAAACGCGGTAATAAAATAATTCACACCACGCTATTAAAATTTCTGTCAGTTAAATACGTCAAAGTTTTGAAACATTTCTAAAGTTTTAACCTCTCCACAATAAAATTGTGAGAGGTTACTAAAACTGGTTCAAAAACAAAAATTGAGATAACATCAAATCTTTACGTTTTGAGGTCCTAGGAACCCAAAAAAGTGGTTTTTGAAAAATGTCTCTGTGTGTGTATGTGTGTATGTATGTTAGCACAATAGCGCCGAAAGTACTGAACGGATTTGAATGAAACTTTGCATGTGCCTTTCTTTAGTGCCCCAGAAGAACTGAAAAGGTTTTGGTTGAGATCGGATTACGTTTAGCGCCATTTTGACGCAACAAGTTATTTATTTTATAATTACTTTGAATTTGCAATGAAACCATTGAAAAGCAGTTAAAATTCTGATTTCAACAATATAGTACACTTCCACCCTTTCGATTTGGTTTCCGTGAAAAAAATTAAAAACAAAGCAAATATGAAGCATAGATCGCATTTCGCATGACATGATCAATGCGCGTGGCCGTTACATCGTGAAACTCGTCACATCACGTGACAATTCACGTGTGTGGGTTTCTTCACTGCTCTAGAAGTAGAGCGGATTACGTTTAGTGCCGTTTTTAAATGTATTTACAGACAAATCGAAGAATTAAACTACAAATATTCCTCGAAAATCTAGTAAAATTACTGAAATGCTAATGTTTCATTTAACAAAGACAGCCGCAAGCGATCGGATTGCAATGAGCAAATTTTGACAATTGTCATTGTCATCGGTTGTCTACCGATAACGTTGGTGTCATGTCATGTTAATAAGATATCGGCATATTTATAACTTTTAGTGAATTGTCACAAACTTTAAAGGTAGATGTAACAGTATCAATATCATATGCTTTCTGTACCTTCGTTGGTGAATTTATTATAGATTATCACTTTATCAATTTTCAGTTTGTTGCTTTACAAATCTGTAGTATTTAGGATAAATAGACTTTCTTAGTTGTTCAAGTAATGTTAAAGTTGTTAATATCCTAATAGAATATTATTCAACGAGCGATAATGTAGATAATAACTCGCATAGATGATTGTGAATTCATTAAGTTGAGGGTTATTTAGTGCCCCAGAACATCTATAAGGTTTTGGATGAGATCGGATTACGTTTAGTGCCGTTTTGTCACACAATTTAATGCTCTTTTCGGCTTCAAAGATCCACCGAGTGGGAAGGCTCCAGTAGCTGCCGATTTTTTTTCTGCCAAGTAATTTTGGTCTAAAATTTTCTTACCGAACCTTCCTCGCTCTCTCAAGGGTAATATATCGTTGAAATCGGAATTTTAACTGCTTTTCAATGGTTCGATTGCAAATTGTAAGTAATTATAAAATAAACAACTTGTTGCGCCAAAACGGCACTAAGCATAATCCGGTCTCAACCAATACCTTTTCAGATCTTCTGGGGCACTAAAGAAACCCCCATGCAAAGTTTCATCCAAATCCGTTCAGTAGTTTCTGCGCTATCGTGATAACACAAATACACACACACACACACACACACACACACACAGGCATTTTTCAAAAACTTGGGTTCCTGGGACCTCAAAACATAAATATTTCTTGTTATCTCAATTTTCGTTTTTGGACCAATTTTACCTCTCAATTTTATTGTGGCTAGGTTAAAAGCCAGGTCCGTGTTTGAAAAAATAAAGTTAATGGTGGTCCCGAAGAGACGAAACATCATGATAACAATTTGAATGCGGTAAGTTATAATGAATAATAAAATACCCCTATAAAGTTTTTTTAAATTCTGTATAGCAACCTGATCGGAATATTTTCAATTCCTATAGACCATTTTATTTTCCTTCGAAATACTAAAGTTTTATCCCATTTAACTGAATTTGTAACTATTACGATTTGAGAGATAGCAACACTGTTCAATATAAAAAGTAGCACCCACCCTCTATTCTGTATTATATCATTAAGAGGTATCATTTCATTGTATTCACCACAATGAAAGAGGGGGGTGCCCAGCTTTTTAATCGAAAATATTCTTGTTTTTTTTTTGTATCGAAATATCGTTCTGTGATCAAAATTATACAAAAGGTCCTCAACGCAGGACCAACGGTTTTTTAAATAAAAATTGATTTAAAGTAGTTGTTGCAGGTTTTTGTGAAAAACCTACGGTTGGTCCTACGTAAGTAGCCCTTAGAAATAAGTTTAGTCTAACATGTAATCGTATTGACAAGAAAAAGTCTAGCCTCATTAATGTAAAATTTATTTCCGATCTATGAGAATAACTACTTTATAAAATATAAGCATATAAACGGACTTTGATATTTACTGATTAAAAAATTAATCAGCCGCAAACAAATCTTTTACTACTTCCTTCTTATCACTCATTCAGTATTTTATTGAATTATTTTATTGCCTATGTTAATCCTACCTGTATTAATGACTGTGATACTGTAAAAATACGATAGCCAATATTTTAGTATATAAGTCTAAACTGCTGCAAGTATTCGTTAAGTTAGTAAGTTAATAGGACTAGCAAAATGATGAAATTCACAGCTTTAGTGATTGCTCTAGTGCTAGCACCAGGTAAGTGATTTTTTATCTTGTCTGATATCCAACCACATTTGAAAACAACTTAAATGTTCAAACAAAAATATATTCCTTTAATAACTAAACATTTTACTACTGCTATAGGTAAAATTCAGATCTAAATAAACTTAAAAGTGTAATTTTCAATTACTTTTTGTCTTCCATTACAATGATGAACATGTTCTTCAACTATTTAAACAATAAATCTAATTTCAGGTATACAGTCATCCGCGGTAGGCAGAGGAGAGCTTACTAACTTTCCAGCATTTATTGATATACCAGTGGCTAGGCCTCTTCCTCTTCCACTTGAACCAGTTGTGCCAGAAACTAAACCACTTCCTCTTCCAACCGAACCAGTTGTTCCAGAAACTAAACCACTTCCTCTTCCAATTGAACCAGCTACTCCAGAAACTAAACCAATTCCCGTTGAAGCAAACGCATGTGAAGCATGTTTCAGCTACATGGCAACTTTGATTGATCAACTTACCGAAACCGTCGAGCCACAATTGCCCGAATTATTACCAGAGGTTGCACCATCTCCACCAGCTGTAATTTTACCTCAGCCAGTTCCCCAACCACCCCAAGTAGAACTTAGACCTCTTCCAATATTCCCAGAGGTACCCCAAGTAGAAACTAGACCACTTCCAATAGTAATCCCAGCACTTGCAAACTTCTAAATTGAGGTTGAAACTGAAAAAGAACATGCCACCACGAGCTATTTTTAACTCTAACCGTTCCATCAAGAAGTATCTACAGCAACACCATTATCTAAATAGTTGAGAAGCTCTGTTCTATATTTTGTATGAGACAAATAAATTCTTTATGTATTATTAATGTTTAATTATTCCTAGATTAAATTACCACTTAGGTTTTAAGTCGCAATTATGTCTAAAAAGTGAAGGAGTGATGTGCTTCTAGTAATTACCTTATTATTATTATTATGTGTATCTGTGAGGGAGATATGTAAATCTACACAAAGATTACTTACTCTGTGTTGTAAAATTAAAATAAATTCATTTGTAAGTTGTTTCGTGCACAATTTTGCGATTGATTTTACTAATAGTTCTTGAATTAATGCTTTACACTTATTCGAAAGAGAACTTGGAGGGATTAAGACCTTCAATACTTCAGTGTACGTAGCTACCGATGTCGGTAAAGGTAAAATACTTTGGAGTGAGTATAGATTTTAAACTAACATCTAGATATGGCTATACAAAAATCGATAGTCATTTCTGACAATATGAGAGGCATCATATGGTAGAAGAAGGAAGCTTATACTAGTGTATTGCATTGGCTTTACACCAGTGTAATAAAATCCTCCATCACATCCGCTAACTTAGTTTAGGGGATTGAGGCAGTTAAACAACATTAGTTAAAGAGATAATCCCGATACACAAATGAGTTGCTTGGTAACGATAGGTACCATGAAAGTTGTTCCTACGGCTGTGGCTGCTAAACCTTCTCTAAACGGATGTTTTTTGCTTTTCAATGCTCTTGACCAGGCCATGTAGAGCATTTATTATTATTTGCCAGGTTGATAGGCAAATTGTTTTGAATGAAGCGGTGTTCCTGTAAGAATTTTGCTCTCATATATTGATCCAGTTTTCTCCTTTATTTTTATGAGGTTAAACTAATTACCCGATAATATAAGCTTTGGTTGATAAGTAAAGTGAACGTCAGTTGATGCACCCGCCGTGGGACTTGCTGTGAAACTTGTTAAAAAACATTGTTTCTGTAGACACCATCATAACACATTTTGAGAAGAGCGAAAAAGTTATAGCTATTTTTTTAGACTTACAAAAAGCATTTGACACTGTGCCAGCTACTAGACAAACTAAACAAAGTGGGAATCAGGGGAAATGTCTACAATTTATTGAAACAATACTTGTCAAATAGAGCTCAGCGTGTAAAAATAGACAATGCTCTTAGTGCAAAGAAAATAATACAAACCGGAATACCCCAAGGCACTGTCCTAGAACCAACTTTGTTTCTGCTATTTATAAATGATTTACTCGACAAAAACTTTGGATGCAAAATCATATCATATCCAGATGACACCGTACTAATTTGCTCTGGAGAGAACTGGATTTCAGCACTGCGATAAGTAAAGTTAAAACCTGGCTGGATATAAATTTACTAAAACTGAATATAGCAAAAATGAAATTTATTAGCTTTTCACCAACAAAAGCAGGAATGCCCCAAACAATGGAACCTATACATATAGGCGGTCATACAAATGATTACATTCATAATACTACTACTATTAAGTATCTTGACGTTATTTTTGACAGTCACCTAAAATGGGAAGACCATATTAAATATTTAAATGGGATGTTAAGGAAATTGATATACAAGTTCTACGACTTGAAAAGTATCCTAAACAGGAAAACGCTCTTAGTGACATATAATAGCCTCGCGGAATCATAATTAGGTATGGCATTAATATTTGGGGCTCTGCGTATAATACAATCCTGTAGCCTCTTCAAGTAACGCAAAATTATATATTAAGGACAATTTTCAACATGAGAAGTAGAGATAGCTGCAGAAATATATTTGTAGAAAACGAATTACTAAACGTAAGAGGTCTATATATGCACGCGACTGTAATTTATACTCACACAAGAAACATACGTTCGGTTCGACCCTAAGTCATCAATATGAAACAAGAAAAAAAACTAAAAGCGCATACCAAACTAAAAAATATAGCAAAACAGTCTGTCAAAAACAAATCAAATACAATGCAATCAAGCTATATAACCAACTACCTGAACAAATAAAAGCCCATGATAAAAAGATTTGTTTTTTGTTTCATTAATACTATTGCATTTCCAAATTTCAAACGGGCTTCTAACAATTTACTGAAAATACAGGTCGGTAAAGTTGCATTCATTAACATCTTCATTTCCGTCACAGTCATCATCAGAGTTGTCTTATCGTATGACTGGTGGTTGAGAGGTGAGCGCACTTGCCTCTCACCCAAAACGTCCGGGTTCGATCCCCGGTCGTGGCAGTGGAATATACTGTGAGAGGGATTTTTTCACTACACGGATATTGGGTGTGTGTCCCTTGTCTCTAAATGTGTAGCCCCCTCCCACACAAGGCTCTTTTAGAGCCTTCCGGGATAAAGGGTGTCGTAATTTCTTCTTCTTGTTTTCTTAACCGCCTCTCAAGTTACCGAAGTAACTCCCTGGAAGATCTCAAGGATCTTGTGCTAGGTAAAGAGAGACGAGGCCCTACAGTTTAATGTGGACTCCGAACCACTCTTGGGGCAATTTTTTTTAATGAAAAATTGTTTCGCCTTGCGGGAATCGAACCCTCTTAGCTAGGCAACCCAGCTTGCTAGCCAGTCACTTTAACACACTGAACTACAATTACCTGTGGTGATGTTATTATTTATTTATTTATCTATAGTTATATCACCTTGATCTTCATTCTCTTCTGTTTCATCTTCATCTGTATAAAAATAATCATATTGGCCAACATTTTTCACCGGAAAGAATAAGTTTATTCATACCTTGAGGGTTTTCGTCAATACTGGTGATACTGGTGGAAATTAATCTCCTTCAAACCATTTGGAAAAATATTTGTCATCTCTTTATTCCCATCTGTACTTAGTAGGCGATTACTCGGATGGCATTGGAAGATGAGCATGACTCCAAAGATGGGCGATGTATGAAGTACGAAGAAAATGTTGATGCAGCTCAGACTTACAAGGCGGGCACATAGAACCATCAATTCTTTTTTCTAATTGCAGTTCGTCATTAACATTGTTGCCATATGTTTTGATGAAAGTTGCTATTAAAATTTTAGCATATTCATGCTTCAAATTGTGTTTTGGACAGGAAAAATTTATGCCATCTGATATTGATTCAACTTTAAGTGAAGTATCTCTTTAATCTTCGATAAATTGTTAAAGCCGATTGAAATTTGGAAATGTGATAGTCTTAATAAAACAAAATTCAAAAATTTTAATTGTAACGCCGTTAGTTGGACCATTAAAAATACCGTGCGTCGTATGAACTTATGAACGCAACCATACATTATTGCTCTAATTGCGGGTCTTTTTCTCACCATACTTGTAACTGATTATTATTTTCATACTTCTATATGTGACAGAAGTCATGTAAAAAAAATTCAATCGACCTGAAATGATTCTACTTTATTATTTTTTTTGCAAGTTCATATACGGCCTACTGACATGTAAGCCCCCCCCCCCCCACGATGCAGCTGAGTATTTATTTTTTTAATGCTATACAACGTCAATAATCTATATTTTGAAAGTCAGCTTTCCTGAAATAATTTTTTAAAAAAAATTCCACAACTTCCCCACCCTCCCGCAACCGCCTCCACCCCTACTGGAGCAACTGCCGGTCGTTTTGGTTATTCGTTACATGGTACCTGCTATGTTTGTTAATAAAAGCCAGTATGCGATGACTAGATCAAAAAGAACCCTGTCTCCAGTGCTATAATGGAGCGATATGACATCTCATCTGTTGGACGTCTGCCTATTTTTGAAATAAATGCCATCCTGACTTCCCTCCAAGGTTGGGGAATATATTCAAGAGTGTAGCATTCTGTGAATATGCTTCTTGGCACGGGATAAGTTCCTCAATTCCATATTGAAGCAGGGCAAGATAAATGCCATCTCTGAATGTTGATTTAAAGAACTTGAAAGTAGATACCGCTCATTTAATTCTGTTAGGAGTGAATATTTTTCCAGTTAGTTTTTTTCCTTCTCTCATAGGACAGTATGCATCCTCATCCAGATAGGTCTGTGGAAAATCACCTTCAATTATGCGGGAGCCTGGGAAGTGAGTACCTGAAATATTTTTATATTTTCATGTCGAATTTCTGCATATTGACCATTGGGCTTTTTGAGTAGCCCTAATCCATTTAAGTGGTCTTTTGCAAGTACTTTTTATAGACAGACTGCTAATTCATCTATCCCTTCACAGAACTGTCTCCATGATTTGCTTTTTTAGCCTTCTCAATTTCTTGTTGTATTCCATGAGGGCTTTTTTATAGTCCTTCCAGTTTCCAGAGTTTTTGGCTCTTAAAAATTTTCCTAGTCTTAGCCCTGAGGCGGCTAAATTCCTTACTTCACCAGGGCACGGACTACCTTTTGTTTAATGGGACACTCTTTTTCATAACATTAAGTCATGACGTTTTGTAGTTGATATAAGGCTATGTATAATTCCTCTATTGTGTCAATGGAGTGTGTGATACCCTCGACATCCGTCGTTATATTTTGGTTTAATAAAAGGCACATTTTTACTAAATGTAATACATATTGATACTAAGAAATCATGGAATATTAACAATTTTTTTTAAAAAGTCAGGGAATTTGAACATATTGAAAGTTAGAAATTTAACACTACAAATTGTAATTCTAATATTTAATTTATTGTATATTCACATACTTGTATAATTTCGAATTATACACCTCGCGAATCGTGAATTGGTTCAATCCTCTCGTGCTTGAAAGTTGTATCTAGCTTTGAGCATTGCGACTACAGAAGCCTCTCTTTATCGGGACTGAAAAAAAATTGACATAGTCATTGAGAACCTGGAAAAGTTAGGGAATTTCATTTGGAAGAATTGCTGTTAACCCTGATGATTAAAATTCTATAGTCTGTGTCTAAAAAGCAAATTAGCAGGTATTAATATTGTCGCTGTATCATTTAACCTATTTGGTTTCACGGTTACTGCATTTTAATACAATGCGAAATACACGAGAAGCAACTTCTCGATAAATGAATATTATTTTTTTTCTTCAAAGTAGTGATATTTATGGTGAAATAGATTTTCTTCATTTTTCTTTTATGCCACATTAAAAAATTGAAGTGATTTATAAAGACGCAAAAAAACGAATTACCTGCCTATCTTTTACCACTTACGTTAACTAGTTATAACACTGTATTAAATTATAATGGTATCGCCATATGCTAATACGCCCCTATATTTGGTGATCCCTCCTTTATTTTTACTACCAGCACAACGAAACAACACTTGCATTTTTATGTATACTTCTTTATGATATACTTTATCATATACTTAAATAGAAAGTATCAACTTCATTGCATAAATTATAATATAATGTATCAATTATTGTTGGCTTCTTGTCGGAAGAATAAAAAAGTTAAATTCTCGGATCCTTTGTTAGTTTCGCGCGCTAGCAAATATGGATATCAACTTCGGTTGCATTTTACTGCTCTTCTTAGATTTGGTGTGAACTATTTTTATGAATGTTAGACATTTAATATTGTGTACATTAAAAGTAGTAGTGGACCAAGCATCCCGTGTTACGAACGAAGTAACAAACTTCGCAGTAGATGTGCCCTGAGCAACACATATTTTTTACTAGCTATCATAAATACGACAAAAATTATCGCTCTTCCATCGACACCATAAATATTTTTATTTTGCACGTACATTGTGTTCAATGGTGTGGAGTGCAATTGAGTAACCGTACATGATATCAGAATTGTGGGAAATTTTTTATCATGGGATTTTATATGTTATCAAAAAGTGGTGTATTTATATTAATAACAAATTAGAAGATATTCTTGTGGCAAAAGATTTTTCATTTTTTCTCCCTATATTTAAGTTTTTATTTTAAATTTCTGCTTTGCAAGAATGTTTTTTCGGAATTTTACTTTTAGTTCTCCTCAATTCTTTTGGATCTGTAAATAGTGACTCAATAGTGTGCCAGAGTCCAATATCGGCCTTGTTAGAAGACTTTGGAAAACTATTTTTTTAAGGAAATCGTATAATTGAAAGCTTATTAAGGTTTAATCATTAATTATTGTGGCAAAGTATTTACACTTATTTTAAGTTGTAAATTAGTTTAAAATTCGTACTGTCCAATAATGAAGAATGAGAGAAGAAATGGTCGATACAAACGAACAAAAAATGTAGTAAATAAAGAAAACGAAATAGTTATACTTTTAAGCGTGATTGAAGATTCCCATCGCAGTTTAAGAGAATTGGCAAAAGAAAACGATATAAGCCGATCTTCAGTTAATCGAATCCTACAAAGAAACAAATTTCATCCCTACCACGTTCAACTAATGCGAGAACTGATTGATGGGGATTATGAAAACCGAATACAATTTTATCAAACAAAACAAAAAATAAGACAACAAAGAAATTTTTTTGACTTTGTTTTGTTTGCCGATGAAGCAATATTTCATAAAAATGGATAGTTTATCGTCATAATTTTCATTATTACGACACAACCAATTTTTATATTTCATGAGCAAATAGCCAAACAAGATGGTCGTTGAATGTTTGAGGAAGAATTGTTGGGAATATGTGATAGAACCACATTTTTTTGATGGACGCGTGAATGGTCAAATTTATTCGGAATTTTTGCAAGACAGCTTGGAAAAATTACTGGAGGATGTCCCCAGGGATATTAAGGAGAGAATGTGGTACCTCCATGATGGGTCATCTATGCACCATACTGCAGCTATTCACGAATATTTAAACGACGCTTTTCCAAATGGTTGGATAGGAAGAGGAGGACCCCATAGTTGGCCTGCCAGAAGCCCTGATTTGACCAAAACAGATTTCTTTTTGTGGGGCTATGTTAAGGAGCAAGTGTACAAATCTCCTATAGTTGCAATGGAAAATATGAAATAAAGAATAAGGAAAGTTTTTCAGGAAATTGCTGTAGATATGTTAAGAAATGTCGGTAGATCATTCGAAAATCATCTACAAACATGCATAGACGTACTGGGAGGCCACTTTGAATATTTTCTATTATTTATTTCATTAAATTAGATTAAAAATAACTTTGAATTTTTAAAATAGTGCCAATTTTAGGTAGATTTCTCATCTACCTATTGCAGAGTGCAGCATGTCATGACTTCGGAAAAATTTCACTATAGTTTATTCGATTATGGTCCCCAGACCACAAAAATGCCCCCCCGTTCAAAAGTTTATATATATATGAAGTGTTGTTGTACTTCCGGGTGCTCTCTCGCGCCGATGGTTGACTCCTCCAGGAGTCACGGTTGTCTAAACGACGTTTCGGCAGAATCTCATCTGCCATCTTCAGGTTCTCACTGAATGTTGCCTACTGCTGCTTCTCGTTGCTCGAACTGAAGGAAGCAGTGTTATTGTACTTCCGGGTGTTCTCCCGCGTCGGTGGTCGACTCCTCCAGGAGTCATGGTTGTCTAAACGATGTTTCGGCAGAATCTCATCTACCATCTTCAGGTTCTCACTGAAAGCTGCCTACAGCTGCTCCTCGTTGCTCGAGCAACTTTGGGTCCATATCTCGGTTAAGTTCGAAGATGGGCCAAATCGCCTTCTTCGCTTCAAAATGGCGGCGGTTCAAAGTTTTAAAAAAATTCTCAAAATTTTATTTTGAAACAAACATGTACATGCGATACATCGTTCGATAGTGCTCGTCTAGCCCTACAACTTTTGTCTAAAACATGCGATACATCGTTGGATAGTACTCATCTAGGCCTACAACTTTTGTCTAAAACATTTTTTGCTAAAACACAGAAGAAAAAAAATTTTAAAGCATGATTTCTTTTATATTTTGAAGACTACCTACGTGCTAATAGTTCAATCGATGGCAATAAATTGAAATTGAGTAGGTCAAATAAAAATATACTTAATTACTTACTTAGTCACTTATTTACTAAAATAATAGAGACCTAAAGCAGTGCAAAACAATATAGGATGAAATCTACCTTTCCGACTGGCCCATGCCATCGAGGTTTTTTTTGTATTACCTAATACCGTATTTTTTGTTCCTATTATTTATATCAACTTCTTTGTAATATTAAAGATCACTTATAAATGTTTAAGATAGTCTCAAATGTGATTTAAGTAAACTGTAAAAAAATACTGAGGCAACCAAGACGCGCCCAGAAAAAAAAATTAATTCCGAAAAGGTCCTTGAGTTTAAGTCATTTGTTGTTGGCAAAAGCAAAAATATCTTGTTTATCCTTAAAGTTTTATTACATGTAGTGCAAAAATAAAATTTTATTATTTAAAGGGGATTACGAAAAAATGAATGGATGATAAAAGTTACTATTGCGTCAGATAAAACTCAACCTATTTTTATAGCACAACTATTAATTATTGATCATAATTTACAAAGTATATGAGTAACCGTTGATTATAATTTCCGTTTTAAACTGTAAGACAAAGGAAAAAATAGCACGATTAATTTTATGATACCTTTTTTATTAGTAGACAGTCAAAGGGCAATAATGCAAGCTACATAAGTCTGACAGATTATGATTGAAATATCTCATTTTGTACTGCAATAAATATTACTTAATAATGAATGTAATTCTGTGACAAATTTTCGTGTGCAGAACTCAATACAATTTGTCTACATAATTAATTAAGCTCAAGAGCTGTACTATTTGAAAGACCTTCTATTCTATTGTGATACCTCAACACTCTATGAGGCGCCATTTGGTCTAAAATATAATTTTCTTCAATAAAATTAAACTCTAGTAACATGGTATTATTCTTATTCTTATGCGTAGTTTTAACAAATTTAAAAGGTAGTAGGAACATAACAAAACTGAAACAAAAACTACAAGATACCGCCACTTCTACCAATCCACCTTTTTTTTATATATACATTTATTTAACGTTGAACTATTTCCGCTACTGAGGCCTAACACCGACGCCTGTAGACGAGCTACCCCCAACCAGAAATTTTTGCCGAACGTTTTCCCTTAAGAAGAGTAGGGATCTTTTACTTGTTTAACATTTAATAGACAGGGGCCGACGGCTTTGCATATCCCCTATACAACCCTCGCCTAAGGTTGTATAGCTTCCGCGCATACACAAACATACGCCACTGGAAAATGTGTGAGGCGAGGACGCTGTCTTCGTTGTGAGCACGAACGGGACCTCTTGGTTTGAAAAAATAAATTATTTTTTGCTGGTGAGCTTTAAGTGAAACTCTGGAGGCCTGTCGTGCACTTTATTTTGTTTAAATCGAAATTAGGATGGTTAGTTCTTAAACGGCTGGAACGGGCCAAATGCTTCGCCCTGTATACCGTCAGAGCCAAATTTCACTTTTATTTTGGTTGGCAGGGTCAATAGCTCACCCTGTATAGTCTTTTTGCACTAAATTTATTGTTTTATTTTAGCTGGCAGGGTCAACGACTACACCCTGTATAATATTTCTTGAAATTAAACACTTTTTTTAAACGAAAACTAAACAATTATTTATTTAACGTAACGAACAGAGTTGAATATTTATTTCACTTAAAATTAAAAAATATTTACACGATTAAATTGTTAACTTACCGACACTTGAAATTTTGCCTTAAGTCGGGTTCGGTTTAAATTGTTAGATTAGATTATTTTACAAAACAGAAAATTCACTTGTATTATTATGCGCGAAGGCGATTTGTTTTTATTTGAATTAATGCACTGGGACGATTATAATAAAGTACTTTTTTACTAAGTTCTGCCTAGGAAGCTGCATTGGCACTGGATTTGTTATCGCGATATACACCGGAACACTTGACTTCCGGGGACTTGGCGTGCTCCCTTATTTATACTGATGATGGGGAATGGACTCGCAGAGATCTGGATTCTTCCCCAGCCACTCTATGGGGCTCAAATTGTGAAATATTGTGTAATAAATGCGAAAATTTGAATTTTGAACTGAAAAATATATGATTAAAACGGCTATGAAAAATGGTATTTTTTGATATATGAATGTCAGTGGAATCTATTTTTGTTTTAGAAATATGAACGATAATTAAGTGGTAAAATTGAATGGGTCCCGTGAAGTAGCGTTGTGAGTCGTACTTTAATCCATATTTGATGTTATATTAAAGTCGTATCATCGGCGATGAACGGAGCAAAAGCCAATTTTAGGGTAATTGAAATGAAGATAGCGGCGAGTGGCCAGCACTCGATGGGTACATATAAATTGGGCTTGTGTTGGGACGAATGTTTTGTGGGCTGATTGGATATGTGAAGGAAGAATATTTTAAGATATGAATAGAAGATTGGGTTTGAAGTTATTTTGAAGAGAAATTTGTTTATAGAAAGTTTTTGGAAGTGAAGAAAAATATTCTGACTTGATGTTTGGAAAGAAATTTGGAAGTGAATCGAGTTGATGGGGGAGGGGCCTGTATTTTTTAGGGCAATCTTTTATAATGTTTTGACTGTAATTTGGTGAATTTTGAAGTTTGAACAGTTTTGTTGATAGAGTTAGATTGTTTGTGAATTATAAATGGTGCATGAATTTTATCAGAATTATTTTTTGAAAATTGTGTTTTTTTTACTGTTACAAGTGTCTTAGTGACTTTTTTGTCGGGTTTTGACAAGTTGACATTAAAGTTTGAATTATTTTGAAAATTTTAGTAATTTTGGCAGCGGCCATATTGTTAATATGGGGAATATACTATAACAGTTGGAACGGTCACCCATCCAACTACTAACCGCGCCTGACGTTGCTTTACGTCGCATATCGAAGTATGTACATAGTGAAGACGCGCCTACGCCCCACCCACCATCCACCATTTCATTGAACCCTATAGAAAAAATCGATTTTCCCTTCATCAGAATACAATTAATTTATTGTCTGAAAGTTATTTGTGGCATTCTACGAATATTCTTTCCTATTATTTGGGTTTTCTACCACATGTATTATTATCCTCTTTAAAAACAAATCACCGAATCTACAAAATAATAGAATTATTGGAAAAAAGCCCTTTTTTTCCAATTCCAATTTTTCCAATATTATTTCCTTGTTTTTGTATTTATACACGGGATTAACCGTTATATTTGTAAGATTCCTGTATATTCCTCTGTAAATGGACTTTTTGCCTGGGCAGTTGTAACTGAAGTGAATAAATCTCTATCTGAACATTCGAGTCTTTCTTGGTTTATCGAAACTTAAACAAAAACTCGACTGGTCTATGGATATATGGTGATTATTTTCCCTTTTAACATTTATAAAGTTTATAATTCACCAACATATTTAAGCTTTACTTTCAGAGTCTCTACAACTTGTAAATCCGATTAGTTGTTCAATAGTAAACTAATCTATGTCGTAAAATTAAATAGATATAATAAATATGTTTTATCTTTCATTCATTTTTTTTATCATTTTACTGTTAGAATAGTAATAAATTATAATTTACTAAACTTCTTCATAGAAAGAAGATCGTATATATAGGTGAAAAAAAAATTCCATTCAATACTTGGTAAGAGCAAAAAGATGACTATATTTACAGTTATAGCTTTTGCTCTGCATGGCACTAGCTCCAGGTAAGAAGTTGTAAATATCTGGTATTATACTAATTTAGATTTATTAGTTAAAAAAAATTAATTTATTGTTTTCTATAGGTCTGCACCCTGCAGCAGTAGAACCCAAGTTTAGCAAGTACCCATTTGTTATTGGCGAACAATTTGTAAACGTAGAACAAATGCAATATCTTCCCGGAGAAATCGTATTCTCACCAGAACTTAGGCCATTTCATGTAGAAGAAGAAAGTATCGTTGCATCAGAACTAAAACCTCTACCTGTTCCAAAAAATCCTTGCTCTACTTGTTTTGCCTATATGCCCTTCTTAATCGATGAAGTCACATCTCTTCCAGAAATTGAGACACTTCCTCATCCAGTAGAATCGGAGTCTGGAATCCAACCTCATCCTCTTCCAGTTGCACCTGAATTTGAAACTCTCCCTCACCCTCTAGAACCAGAAGCTGACATTCAACCTCACCCTCTTCCCACTGCACCCGAATTTGTAATTCTTCCTCATCCAATAGCACCAGGAGCTGTGATTAGACCTTTCCCAATACCACTTGAACCAGAAATGATACCTGTCCAAGCATAATAAGTTATCAGTATCGAATGTAATAGTCAATTCCTAGTGACAAAAGACTGTGATACTGCCAACGAGAATAATCAATAAATATATTTATTAACTAAAGATTTATTTATATTTCTCTATATTATTTTATGTAGGTATTTATTATACTCAAATACGTTTTATAACTGAATAAAAATATAATAATTACCTGTCTTATATTTTATTTAATTACATATATTCAATTTTAAGTTAGCTATACATAAGTGTGTCCCACTTCATACTAAGCCACCCCTATATTGGCTATTTGTATTTGGATTTGTATATATTTTTTACAGCACATAATACCCATAATGAACTACCTTTGCATGGTAGAACTGTTACTCAATCACTATTTAAAAGCCAACTGTGCTGTTTTTCAAATGGGAATTTTGCAAAAGTAACATTAGCGATTGAGATAGAGGAAAGATGTATTTGAAAAAGTCGTTCAGAAAAATTAAGTAAGTTCAAATATGAAGTTTAATTTGCAAATATTGATTTTTAGTTTTTTTTTTTAATATTGCGTCAGAAAAATTCGAGGTTTGGGTTAGTTTCTGGCTACCAATGTTAAAAGAAGAACTTAACAAACTCAACATTATCTAAAAAAAAAAAAAATATCATCAGTTCTATGTTCTGTGTAAGTAGTAAGTATCTATGGAAATAACATAAACAGAATCTTAAAGCTGTGTATTTGACATACACAGCAAAATAAGAGTTCTTTAAAAAATAGCTTTGAAAACGGAAAGAGATTACTTTCCGAAACGTCAGCAAAATACATTATTTTTGTGTTTATTCCGATTTATATTATTTGCAAAACATAACCTCTGACTTTTCCTTTGGCGTAAACGTCACGGGCGCAGAGGGTTTTTTTCCAATAATTCTATTATTTTGTAGATTCGGTGATTTGTTTTGAAGTGGATAATAGTACATGTGGTAGAAAACCCAAATAATAGGAAAGAATATTCATAGAATGCCACAAATAACTTTCAGACAATATGAGTAAAAATTTATATGAAGTAAAATGATTTTTTGTGTTTCGGCTGTTCTTGGCGGCTCGCTTTGTTCGTCGGTAAAAAAATGTCACTTTTATTCCATATAAAACAATATACTAAATATACATAATGATAAATAAACACCGCATTATTATCTATGATCATGTATCATGTGAAATAGCAGTTTTTTACATCATTTTCAGTGTAAAAAATTGTCCTTTATAAGAATCTGTGCAATAAATTTTTTTTCCGTCGAGCGTGTGTATTAACGAATTTGATTAATGTATGCAAAATCGTTTATTAATGGCCCCTATTAATGCATGATTTTACTATTAATGATTTTAGTATAAACATATATAAAATCAAGCATCCAAATGAAGACGTAATGTCTTCAATATATCTGTCACTGTCAAGCTCATAATTTCTGAAATCTGTGTTATAATATAAATATTTACAAACACAAATCAGATACCTAATACTAATTAATGAATAACTGAGTAGTATTTGGTTTGATCAAATAAAAACTTAAAATCAATGAATGATTTCACTATTAATAACGATTTTAGTGTAAACAGAAAATAAAATACCCAAATCAAGACGCCGTGTCATCAATATATCTGTTACTGTCAATTTAATGGATAATTAAATTTGTATAAATAAAAATTTAAAATTAGATTTTTTCCATTCTGTCAAAAATACAGTCGACGGGAAAATTTTGTAATTAAGTAGTATATTAAAAGGCGATTAATAATCTCGACCGTTAATAAAGCGCTCGCCAAAATATCTCGATTATTTTGCTCGTTAAATAGCTATTAATTTATTGCACGCTTTAATCGCACGATTTCAAGTAATGAAGTTGACGTTGCCGCTCGTGCAACCTGTGTAACTTCTGGAATATTTGGAAACTCTTTTACATCACTATAATCACTATGAAACATTATTAACTTGATACTGTAATTTAATCGTACAAGAACAACAATGGCGATTTCTCAACTACGGCGGATTATTTATAATTTTCCTTAGTTACCATCATCACAGATTTTCCGTCACGACCATAAAGTAACATAATTAGAATGGTGATTTCACGTACAACTTGAATTATACTAACCGTCAAAGTGGTACTTACAAGAGATTGATACACTTGTACAACTATTCATGAAAAATTATCCGTTTCTTACGACAATTGGCACGATCAAAGATAAAATGTTTGAGAACACTTGTAAAAAGTCTCGTATTGTTAACCTAGCCATTCGTGTGATAAATAATAACCTTTTCCCACTCGTATCTTAAACATCTATTTATTGCATTAGTGCCATAAAAACTTCACTTATACTATCAAACTAGTATCTAGAATACGTTTAATAGCAATTCACACAACTTTTTACTAAATAATTTTAAAAAATTAACAGCATAAAATATACATTAGAAAGCACTCATTGGGTCACACTTTTTCCAATATCAAACACAGGACTGCGAAAAACAGGGAGAAGCTTCAATACGTGGAGTAACGAAAATGTTCAAATCAATGAAGCCTAAAAATCGTCGAAACTTTGGTATTCTTAGAAGCAGTACCAATTTTAATAAAACTTTTAAAAAAATATTTCTTATTTTATTTATTTGAAATCAGAAACTTTCCAGGGGGAAAATATCATTTATTGAATATCACTATGGAATATATTTTTTAGCTTAAAATGTATACGTATTGTTATATCTTAAATAATAAATAATAATAATAATAATATTTATTCCCATAAGATTCCGAAGAACATTGGATGTGTCACAAGTAGCCTTACAAACTAACAGAAATAAAATAAACAACAAGATACAATATAAATAAAAGAAACATTTTAAAACTTGAATTAAAATTTTGTGAATTCTAAATGTCTAAAACATATTAAAATAGTCACTGTGACTATACAAAACACTTTCTGTCAAAATATTTTTTAATTTTGGATTAGAAATATTTTTTATGTGTTCAGGCAAATTGTTATACGCCTTTATTCCCATATATTGTGGACTGCGTTCATACATACTTGTTTTATGTATCGGTATGCTCAATTGGTTATCGTACCTTGTTTGTATACTTTTATTAACATCAGAATTTCTTTTGAAGTCCAAAATATTTTTCTTTGTGAAAATAAGTAAATTAAAGAAGTAGAGCGCATAGACTATCATTATTTTATATTTTAAAAAAATAGGCTTACAGTGCTGCCGATATTCAGCGTTGTCGATTAAACGGACGATGCGCTTCTGCAGCAGAAACAATCTATCTATCTCCATTGTCGATCCCCAGACAATAATCCCATATGTCAGTCTACTGTGTACGTAAGCGTTGTAGAATAGCAGTATAGTTTCTCTATTTAGGGAAGTTTTTAAATTACCAATGGCAAAATATGCGCTACACAATTTAGTGGCAACGGAGGCAATGTGGTTGCCCCATGCTAATCGATCATCTAGGTGAATTCCTAAAAATTTAGTTGTTGGCGCGTTACATAACGACTTTTGCTCTGATCTAACTAACAATGATCTTGGGTCTTTCTCTAGTACTCGAGTATTTTTGAATGTCGTAAGGACCGTCTTCTGCGTGTTTAACATAAAAGCATTATTTTTACACCACTCGGTTATTTCATTAGAAATTGTATTAGCTCTTTCCTGCGCATTTTCCAAATTTTTCCTACTGATAATGGTCGAGGGGTCATCAGCAAACTGACACATCAGAAAATTAGAGTCATTTGATACACTGTTATTAAGATCGTTTGAGAAAATTAATAAAAGTGGTGATAATATCCCGCCTTGAGGTACGCCGTATTTTATTGGACATATTTTAGAAGAAAATTTGAAATTTGCGATGTTATTTGACTCGGCTGTTATTTGAACGTACTGTGATCTATCGGATACATAAGAAATTAGCCATTTTAGAGGTGGACCTGTGATACCATAACATTTTAATTTATGTGCTAACACCGATTTATTAATGACATCAAAGGCTTTCATGAGGTCAAAGAAAATCCCTACGGTGAACAGTTTTTCATCTTTACATTTGTTTATGAAATTAATGGATTCTACAAGGGCAGTTTGGGTGGATTTTCCTTTTAAGAATCCGTGCTGTGTTTTTGAAAACAGCTTGAATTTATTAAAATAATCTACAATACGTTCATACATAAGCTTTTCAAATATCTTAGAAAACACAGATACATTTGAAACTGGCCGGTAATTTTTTATGCCTGAATGATCACCTTTCTTAAAAATTGGTACAATTCTGGCTACCTTTAACTTAGAGGGAAATTCACCAACTGTAAAAGATGTATTGATTATGTTTTCTAGAGGTATTGCGATTATATTAGCTACTTTTTTAATATAAAACAAGGTATTCCATCTGGTCCAGCCGATTTTTTCTTAGTAACTTTTATGATTGCGTTATATATTTCAGTTACACTTACTGGATGAAGAAAAAAAGACTTGTACCCATGATTGTGGTTTATCATTTTAATATTACTTTGTATTTTATCTGCAGATTCATTAACAGAGTTTAAAAAGTGATTGTTAAAATTTTTGCAGATTGTTTCTGGATTTTTTCATGTTATAAGCTGTGTTAAAATGTAAACGTTATATTGTTTACAAAAATGTATAGATAATTAGAAACTAATACTTTCCAATGAAATTTTTGTTGTTTATGTACTCAAATATTTTTTTATTATACTAACTCCTTAAAAAATAACTTTCCATTAAATATCATTGGAAAAATTTTCATATAAATGATTTATAATTATTTAAACAATAAAATACTTGAGCCACTCGTTGTAGTCTTTCTGATTTCAAATTATGTATTATAAGAAAAAGTTTTTAAAAAAATCATCGAAATTCGAGCTGCTTCTGAGAATTCGCAAGTGAAAACCTTTATTGATTCAGCTAAAAGCAGTTGTTACCGACAGAAATCTTGGAAGATCATATTGTTAACAAACTTTTGCGCATTATATTAAGAAATGATAAAGCATTACGTTAGCTTTGTGAAGTTAAGTACGGTCATCAGAACACGACATTGAGAAGATATTCGACATCATCTGGATCCCGGGGTCACTATACAAAATGCACTACAACTTCTCGACTTATTTCATCAAACTCATTCACTTGTGACAGACAGATCCCTGCAGGTTGAATTGAATAACAATATGTCAACGCCGCGGGAGATTCGCACGGGAGTCCCGCAAGGATCATGCCTGTCACCAAAGTTGTACAACCTGTACGTCTCCGACTGCCCAGAGTTTCCGGATACGAAGCTGGCCAAGTACGCCGACTACACAGCCATGTATGCGCATTCCCATAACGCTCAAGCAGCAAATATGCTGCTCAAAGCGCACATGCCACGGCATAAATATTCTGACCATTGGAAAGTTCGGATAACCGCTGAGAAATCGAAGGCAATAGACTTCACGCAACAATGAAGAAACTGAAAATGCTCGAGCACAAATTTATGCACCTCATATCAAAAAAGAAGTTACACCTCCCTCAAGAGACTTATACGCCCTTTGATACTACATTACTCCAATAGGGGACAGGACATCTCCCAAAATAACAAGAAACATGACACAAATCACCCAGCATAATGCCCCATTTCGAATAAAACACACCCTACTCTATCAGATGTTACAGATCTTCCGGCAACACCTGTGCGAAATTTTCACCAACTTTAACTTCCGCTTTCCCTATCCACCTTTACAGGTATTTCATACCTTTG
The DNA here is from genome assembly GCA_963675555.1 of Leptura quadrifasciata. Classification (NCBI taxonomy): domain Eukaryota; kingdom Metazoa; phylum Arthropoda; class Insecta; order Coleoptera; family Cerambycidae; genus Leptura; species Leptura quadrifasciata. The sequence continues at coordinate 34,629,789 of OY776679.1, read as the reverse complement.
AATCTTTAAATCTTTCCTGTCCCCCTCTTTCTTTCGGTTTGTTTAGTTTTGTTCCGTTAGTTTCTTATTTTCCTTTTGTACATTTTTGTCTTTAAATTCATTTTCCACCAAAATAATAGCAACATAGGCATTTGTAAAACCAATTTTGAAAAAATTTGTTAAATACTTTTGAAGTTTCTTATCTTATTTTTGTAAATTCATTTTTATCCAATAATTTTCAAGAAATAGTAAAAGAACGAACATTTCAATATCAGAATAGCATTGAATTGTTCCATACAGTTTTTCAACTCGTGACTATGTCTGTACTCTAAATTTTGAGCCGAAAATAGATTAATTTGTTATACGATGCCGAATTTAATTTCAGTTACTAACTGAAACTGTTACATGCTACTTTCAGGCCATGTAACGGGCTTTTAAATATTCCGAAATTTATGTGAATAGTAAGGGTATAGGCATTTAGGTTGGTCTGCCGCTGGCTGCATGAACCATCTAGCGAAGGTGCGAACCGTAGCTGAATGAATTCCTGTCGGTAGGTAAGGTGGGAGTTTCCAGTTGTTAAGGGCAGAGGCTAGGGGAGAGACTCTGAAGGTAACGGGATAGGAAGATGGTCGTCTAAGGTTCCGTTGGAAAATTATTTTATTTTATTCATCATCCGGGTGGATTTAAGTGTTTTCCTTCAACAAATCAAGTCTTTCTATTGTGAAACATTGGAATTTTTGAATGGTATACGTATTTTTATGGAAACTTGAACCCTTGAGGGGATATAGTTGGGACGCCGAGTCGCCGTTTTTTCCCTGTAAGTAGCACGTTTTCGAACGTTTTCATTTCAAACTATGACCTAGTTTTCTTTATTATTCAGTCTCTCCGCACCTCAGTAATCGAAGGCGATTTAGCAACAAGTTTAGAAGGACCTGAGGCTATTTTTACAATTTGGGAAAGAAACCTTCTGGCAAGAGGTAAGGTTATGTTCGCTTATACTACATTTGGCTATTTTCTTGAGTGAGTAGTTGCTCATGATGATGTATTGTTTTGGGTTTTTTTTTACCTCCGAAACTTTTTATGCCGAAGTTCTCTAACACAGAAGTTTCTCGCAAGAGTTTTTGTAGAACTTTTTTTTTGTCCACCACTAGTTTTTTTCCAAGGGCATTCCACAACATTAGCCAATCCTTATCCTGTGGCTGTGAAGAGCTGTGGATGGTGAGACTTCCTGTAGCTGCGTAAAGTGTCCTCGACTTCTGGAGTCTGAGACTTCATTCGTGCCTCAGCCTTCGGAACCTGCTGCGTCTTCTTGGCTAGGGCAAGTAACATCCGCCCAGAAAGGTATGTGATGTGTATGTCTCTGTGCCAACATTATGGAACCAGTGGACTGGGTTGTCGCTGCCAAATTTTGAGCAAACTGCTATTTAGTTTTTTTATATTGAGTACCTAACGAGCACGCCTTACTTACCTCTTTGTTTCTTGTCAACAAGAAACATCCGCCCGGAAAGGTATGTGATGTGTATGTGTCTGTGCCAACATTATGGAACCAGTGGACTGGGTTGTCGCTGCCAAATTTTGAGCAAACTGCTATTTAGTTTTTTTATATTGAGTACCTAACAAGCACGCCTTACTTACCTCTTTGTTTCTTGTCAACAATTTGGTTATATATATGTTTTATTCCTATTAATGTACTTGAGTAGTGATTATATTTTATGATATATGTTTATCGATTACCATTGACTACTAGTTAGTTAAATTTATTATAGTCATACGTATATACACATTTAGATATTGTTTGTTTCACATTAAATTTTATACTATTAAGTAGTCACATTTTTCTTTAAAACCCCCCTGTTGCAACCCACGCCTATTTGCTATACGACTATCCAGGCAGTGTCAGCTCCCACGCATCGTCAGGAGGGCACTTTAAAAAAAAATTTTTGTAGCCTAAAAAAGGGGTAACAGCAAAACACCCTTTGGATCCCTAATCAGGGGCCTGTATCATTTTTTTAAAATCATTGTTGCATAGATAGTAAGTCAACGGTTGCAAAACTACGATTTGTAATTTATTTGATATAATAAATGATTAAACTTTATCATAACATGGTTGCCATAATCCTACGTCTGGCATTTTTTAAATTTTGAATTTTTACCTCGTTAATGTGTAATATAACTAGTATATAAGCAGAGCGAATTTCATTATTCGATAGGTCCTTGGTATCAGTAACAAAATGACTAAGTTCGCAATTTTGTTGATCGCTATAGTGCTAGCCCCAGGTAAATAATCAAAAAATCAATTCTCTGTTAAATTAGTTGTAAAATTTTAAAAATATTTAACATGTTTTACAACTAAATGTTTTATGTATATTTCAGTCAATCTGTCCATTTTTAACCTTTGAAGAAGGAAGATATAGGATAAAATTTTATTTTTTGGTATTGTAGGAGGAAGGGCCCTCAGAGCCCAAGTTGTTGCCTCGAGGGACTATTTTAGCCGCTATCCTGTCATAATGGGGGTAAAATCAGTTTCATCTGAATAAATCGTTTTCTGTTGATCCTACGAAAAAAATTGTTGTTATAAATTTTGTAAAGAACATTCACGACAGCTTTCCTATAATTTTCTTATGTGAAAAACAGTTTAAAGTTATACCTACAAAAAATCTAACAATTTATTTCACTCCAAAAATGTATTACCAGGGGTTTTAAATATGGCACAAAAGTAGTTGACAATCAATTATTGTAACAATATGATCTATATAATATTCATTAATTATTAAACGTATTGTCAATTAATTAAAAAATCCCCACTATTCAACATTTTTTTGTTAAACATTCTCAACGCTACAACTTTGAAACTTTTAACCGTACAAAAAAAATTAAACCGATGTTATCGAGAAGTCTGTCCTTTACGGAAATAATAACTAATTTTTTCGTAGGATCTGCAGGAACTAGTTGTTTCGAATAAACTGGTTTTAGTCCTGTTTGTGACAAGGTGGCAGCTCTAAGTTTCTTACTGAGGCCCCTGTCTCTTATAATGCCATGAAAGAAAAATTCCCCTATTTTTAATACTTTTCCAAATGTATATGTTGCTTGAAGCACTAAAATATAACGTTGTTTGGAAACAGCTTATTGATATATGTATAATTATAGCACTTATCATTTCCAGGTCTACATGTAATTGTAGAATCCAAAGATTTGCCATTAGCCAGTGCTGATGATGAATATGCAGTGTCAGAAGTCAGACCTCTCCCTCTTCCAATTGTACCAGAGATCCATCTTCCAGTCGCACCAGAACTCGGACCTCTTCCAGTTACACCAGAGCTCAGGCCTCTTCCAGTTGAAGGAGAAGAAAATGTTGTACCAGAACTCAAGCCTCTTCCTGTTCCCCAGGATCCATGCGCACTTTGCTTCTCGTACATATCCACCTTGATTGAGCAGCTCACGGAGGTCGTTGAACAGCCTATTCCAGTTGCCCCAGAGATTAAACCTCAACCTCTTCCAGTTGTGCCAATAACCAGACCCATTCCTATTCCAATCGCACCTGAATTTAAACCAGTCGTTAGGCCCTTCTAAACAGGATATGAACTGTCAATATTAACGATGCTGATAAATAAATAGATTAACCTGAAATAATTTGTTTTAATTAATGCTAGAAAAGAATCCTACAGATTGTAGTGTACTCTCAACTGTCACAATGTAATAAATTTGTTTTAAAAAAAATGCGGTGCGAATAAAAGTAACATGTAAAATGTGAAATTATTTATTCGTTGACAATATATAAATACAACTTAAACGATAATAAACAAGCAATAAACCCTACAGAATAAAAAACTATCAAATAGTCTAGGTTACGCTCAAAGTTCCCTGAAGTACTGAAGTATTAGATTCGAAAATACATGCAAAACGCACTAAATAATATCACATTAATAGTACCTATTTTGTGGTATGGTTTCTGCGCATAGTCTATAACATGACAGCATACTTCAGTTTGAACACCAAGTTCAAGGAGTACCTGGCACGGCAACGCATTAAAATTGATAATATTTACGCGTTCAACAATAATAATTTTTCTCGGAATTTCTATTGACACTCATTGAAAATTTTAATATCTTTTCATTTTCTTTGAATGAGCCGGTCTAATATCTCCTCTTTTTATCATCACTTTCCTTTTTTTACAACTTAGTTTTTTCGTAATTTCTAGTTTTCCGTCTATTTTCGTTACTATAATTAGACTTACACAACTAAATCTAAACGTTCATAAGATTTATTTTAAATAATTTTGTAGCAATTCAAAATACTGGAGTAAATATATCGGTAAGTAAATAAGTTTCAAAATGATTTTTGACCTTCCAACTGCCACGTACTATTGGGGCCGAAAATAAGTAATCGACTGATTTTTCCATTGTAAATATGGTTGTCATAGTACAATCAAATAGTACTTTGACCTGGAAAAAATTGCCCACTCGAATTTGTCATGCTCAACGTTATCAGGACCACTTAGAATGGCTAAAACCAAAAAGGTGACCTCCCCCCTTTTGCTTTGGCCGTCATCTTGAAAAAATTTTCAATCATTTTATATCGTGTTCTATTGGTCGCACGGAAAAAGATATTGAACAAAAAATGTTGTAAATAAAATTCTACATAATTTCGATAATTGCCGCGATGTCAAGAAGTTAATATTTCGAGCGGTAGAGGGCGCCGAAGTTACCAAGAAACTTTTTCCGTGCGACCAATAGTACACGAAATAAAACAATTCTAAAATTTTTCAAGATGGCAGCTGAAGCAAAAGAAGGGGGAGGTCACCTTTTTGGTTTTAGACTTTCTAAATGATCCTGATAACATTGATCTTGACAAATTCGAGTGTGCAATTTTTTCCAGGTCATGGGACTTTTTGGTACATTTTTACTGTACTATCACCAGTGACGCATCACTCATGCATTTTATTATTTTTAATAGTGTCAATATTGTGATACCCACCCCAATGATTTCTTGTCAAAATAATTTAACTGCCATAATTGACATACGGATCCCTATTTACGGCAGACTTTTTTGCAACTGTAGTAGTGACATTGACATTGAGCGTCTGCGCTTCATTTTTAATATTACTATAAGAAACTCAGCAGCAACCAAGCTCGATAGCTGCTCTAATTGGTCAGTTATATCAATACCTTCATCCCATATTATTGCTACAATAAATTATAACCCGTATTGCCACCACCTTCCTAGTTATTGTAACCAACAGTGCAAATTAATAGGTGACATGTTTTGTACTGTCGTGAGCAAAAAAATAGGACAAGTCTTATAACGGTATTTTGCTCAAATCTAGTTGTGTACATCTAACTTTAATTTTTGTGACATTGTCAGTTAGTTGTCATAATTTATTGCAAGTGTGCAAAAAACTAATATGCCTCATATAAGCGATTTAGTTAAATCTGGAGTTATTGCTAAAGGAGAAGATGGATGGTCAATGAAACAAATTGCACTGCGTTATAATATTGACAAAAATTCGGTGTGTAACATTTTAAGAAAGTGGAGAATAAACGGTACGATTAGTAGAAATCCTGGATCAGGGCGACGAAGGATATCAACTCAACAAGATTTGCAATTGGTAAATGCTTTAGTAGAAAATCCATTTTTTTTTACTCAGTTATTCAGGCTGCTGAAGAAACGAATTTTCCTGGATCGAGTAGTACTGGTCACCGGCGAGGAAGAGAATCGGAGCTACGCTGTCATGCAGCAATACAGAAATACTTACTTAAAGCTGAACATAGAGAAGCTCGAGTAGAACTTGTGCTTGAATTTTTAGAGCATGATGTAAATTTTTGCAACAATGTAATCTTTACAGACGAAAAAACTTTCCAGTCAACACACAGCGGTCGCATTCGTGTTTACCGCCCTCCGAATACTGGATTCGATGAGAAATATATATCTAACAATGATAAAAGTGGTAGATTTTCCGTCAATATGTAGGCTTGGCTATCGGCACGTGGTCCTGGTGTTTTGTGGCATATTGAGGAACGATTTAATAGTGAAACGTATATTAGGATTTTAGACAATATTATGCTCCCTTTTTTGTCACAATTATTTCCTAATAATGAGTTCATATTTCAACAAAACAATTGTTCCGTTCATACTGCTCATACCGTAACTAACTGGTTTCAAGATAACAACATCAATGTTCTTAACTGGCCCAGCCATAGTCCATATCTTAACCCTGTGGAAGAAGTATGGGAACGACTCGTAAGAACTATCCATAAACGAAATGTGAGACCACAGAATGCCGAAGAATTACTGGAAGTAGTAAATAATGCATGGGAAAATATTATTAATATGATTATTGTATAAGGTTATTTAATTCTATGCCTAACAGACTTATAGAAGTTATAAATAGATATGGTGCAATAACGAAATATTAATAGTTAGTTTCTTGTTAAGTAGGATATCCTTTGTCCTTTGATCCAGGATTTCTACTAATCGTACCGTTTATTCTCCACTTTCTCAAAATGTTATACGCCAAATTTTTGTTAATGTTATAACGCAGTGCAATTTGTCTCGTTAACCATCCATTATTTACTATAGCGATAACTACAGCATTAAAATAAAAAATAAATTAAAAGTGATATCTGTTTTATTTCGGCTACTCATTACATATTCAAATAGAGACAGATTTACATTAGAAAAAAAGTTGCCCTATTTTTTTCTGCTCACGACAGTATATAAAAAAATAAAAAGAATTTTAAAAACTTGCTTTTCTGTAACAAGTCGTACTAAAAAGTAAAAAATAAAAAAATATTAATGTACGACTGCAAGAAAAACAAGGCATGCGCACTTTGTATGATTGTACGCATGATTGTATGCAATCGTTGTATACATAGTGCCTTAATTCATGCGTACAGATGATACATATACTTATATACAACGTGCGCACGCCTTGCTTTTCTTGCAGTCGTACATTAGTATGTTTTTATTGTTTACTTTTTAGAACGACTTGTTACCGAAAGGCAAGTTTTTAAAATTCTTTTTTATTCTCTACTTTTTAGTTATACTTTTTGAGGGGTTTAATCGTATCGACTCCTGGGACTCAATTCTTGAAATCGTATGAATTAATTCTCTAGAGAAATTGACGTCATTTTCTCATGTTTTGGATGACTTAAGTATAATCGTATTCTTGAAAATAATCATAGGAAATATTTCTCTTGATATTACAGGAAAATATTATTCATAGTTTTTGACATGGAATTCGAAAATTCTATTAGTTCTGAATTATACTTTAAGGTTATGTACAGTGTGAAATATTATTTGCTGATGTATATTTAGTTAATAATTAATAAGTTTCATTAGTTCATACGGTATTTAAATATGATAATTTAATGATTGATAATTTTCATCTTCAATTTGTAATTGTACAAAATTTGGAATATGCTGAAGCTGCCATTGCATATGAAAGGCAGCATTTTATTAGGAACCGAAATCCGTTTGTATTAAGCGATAAACTTTTTATTTAACCTTTTAGACTCACGAAGGTTCTGGCGAGGTATATAATAAATACCCTCGATAGATTTTTGGCAGCATCTACTAGGGCATCTTCTATTTCAAAAGCAAAAGTACTTATAGAGTACTTCATTATGCTGCCACAAAGGCATCAAAAATGCATGTGCAGTTCTGTGCATTGTAAATAATGTTCCAGAACCGGGGAGGGAAGAAAGAGACGAGGAACTAGATTTTGGTTTATTTGAAGATGATATTAATGCTACACTTGCAGAACCATCGCGAACAAATCGAAATTCAGGTTTAATTGCTGGAGAAAGACTGCAACGACAAATTATAAATAATTTTAGGTTACACTAAAATTCTTGCAATCCACTTTGTTGATTTTATTTTTCAATTCTGGACTTGTTTCTATTTAAAACCATTAACAAAAAGTCTTTTCTTAAAGTAATAACTTAATTGGGATGAATTCTGTAGAAATATGTACCTTCAAAGAAAAAAATCATTTCCAAACAGATTTGAAAACACATACATTGACATTAATAAACGTCATGAGCATTGATTGACACTAGTGAAAATATAAAGACTCCAATCTAATAAAACCTGCTCATTGGCTGTTGCGAATATTAGTATGAACGTATAATTCGACATACGCTGCATTGCTGTTCTCATTGGAATTTGATTGCTATAAGATTCAGGAATGGCAATCCTCTTGATTTGTTCGATTCAATTCAAAAAGTGTTTATTAAAATTAAACGTTACACACAGTTGCCTCACCAAGACCTGCGCCGGAACCGATCGTGCAACTACCGCATTGACTCGGTGTCGGATTGCAGGATCGGGCGGGGCAGGCCTGGATCTGCGAAAACGACAATAGAACAAGTAAACCTGAACTCCTTTTTGTATAAAAATAGGTAATAAAATTAAAATTACTTTGAAACAATCTCAACGAAAAACTTAAAATTACATAGTTTTTAAAAACACTGGCGTACAATACTTTTTAATTTGGCATCTGGACGCAGGCACCACAACTTAAACAAGGTGCCTTCCGCGAGATACTCCAATGCATGGCTGGCCTAAACTTTGAGTTTAAAAAATTTAATTTTTGATTTCGAAAAGGTTTCAATTTTTTAAAAGGTCAATGATGTGAAGTGAGTTTAGAAACAAAAATGTACAAAAAGAAAGGACGAACAACAAACGCGACAAAAATACATGAATAGAACAGAAGAGGGGGACAGAAAAAATTTAAAAATGATCGAAAGGTATGAAATACTAGCGAAATTGGATAGGATTAGGGAAAGGTATAGTTGTTGAAACTTATCTATAGCGGTTGCCGGAAAATCGGTAACGTCTGGTACGGTAAGGGATGTTTAATCCCAAATGGATCATTATGCTGTCTAATTTGTGTTATGTGTCTTGTTAGCGGACTATCACTCAGCTTGAACGAGTAGAAGTTTTGAGAGATGTGCTGGACGTAGTCCGCTATCGGGGTTATGTCGTTGCAGCGTGCGTATAGGTCTCTGAGGGAGGTGTACCTTCCAGAATTTGAGATGAGAAACACTTGAAGTTTTTTCATTGTCGTGGCCGGTATGCTGCACCACACCGGCGCCGCGTATGTGATGGACGGCCTGACTGCCATCATGTACAACAGTTTTTTATTCTGCCTGTTAAGTCTGCTACCTCTGACCATGAGCGGATATAGACTCCTGGACAGGGAGTAGACTATCTGTATTGTTTCATTAATGTGTGTATTAAACGTCAGTTGTTGGTCCAGTCTGAGCCCCCAAGTACTTCACGCATCTTTTGGTTGGAATTTGGTTTCCTCGGATCGATATTTGGGTAATAATTCTATTCTCAGTAAAGCGACTCGTGAAAACTATCGCCTCGAACTTCTCAGCGTTTACCCGAATCTTCCACCGGCCGTAATACTCCACGGCACGAGCCATGTGCGCCTTCAGCAGCATGTTCGCCGGTTGCGCGTTGTGTGAATGTGCCTACAATGATTTGTTGATTGCATGAGAATTTCAGTGAGAGAAAATTTTCTCAAGAGAGTCAATTCCTATGATTTCAAGAATTGGGTCCCTGGTCACGGGTAGCAAACTTAACCGACAGGATAAAAAATTGATTTACACCATTATGATTAGACCGGTCAGTACATACACGGTACCGGTGTGGTTCAGCATACCTCCCTCAGAGGACTCTATTCACTTTGCCACGACATTATTCCGATAACAGCGGATCGCATCCAGGAAATTTCACAGAATTTCTATACTCAAACTGGGTGAGAGCCCGCTAACCCAGAACATTACACAGTATAATGCCCCATTCAGTATTAAACACACTCTACCTTACCAGGCGCTACCCATTTCCCGGCAACCGCACTAGCCAACCTTCCACTTATCATAACTTCCTTTTACTCCACCCTTCTCTTATTTTTAATTCTTCTCTGTCCCTCTTTTCGTTTCTATTTTTCTTCTTCACAAGTAATTCTCCCTTTTACTAGAGTCAAAACTAAGTTTGGACCAGAGCGTTAGAAAATAACAGATTAGGCGGCCGGGACGTTGTCGCTGCGGTAGTTGTCTCGAACGGGTTTTTTCATTGAGATTTTTCCCATATCAGCTACTCAAATTAATTTATTGTTTCGCTTACTTTTACTGGATACTAAGTTGACATTGGTTTAATCCTGTATTGGAATGTTTAAATACTATTACCTATTTAATTTGTCGCCCTGACAAAAGGAGCACCGAACCGGAGCTGACTTGTCCATCACTTCAATTGTCACGGCGCCAGGCACCGTGGATATTTGGCTGGCTCCAGATCTGGTCTCGGGGAGGATCATGTATTTAAATGTTTAATAAATTTGTGTTTGATTTGACTTGAACCATTGATAAGCATGTATCTGTGTATTACTTATATATTTATATATTTTCTTTCTTTTTCAGGTAAGTTGACGAACAATTTAGAGCCATCACGTAGCCTAGATCAAAGTACCGTAAGTAGTATAATAATTTAATTTCTTAACGGGGTTATGATAAAGCATTTTCTTATTTTATATATATAGGTACTACTTCTGTCGCATTAAGACGGCATTCACTATAAATCAAAAACATGTCTCCATATTTGCTAAAGTTTTCAGTCATAATTTAAATATTACAAATAACACTAAAAGTATATACGCTAACATCAAACAGATGAACCCGGTGAGGATTTACAATACAATACAATGCAATACGTTTATTGAAAAAAAAGCAGTACAAGTACATACATTTTTCCAAAAGGAAGTGTATCAACAATGTTGCTTTACAACACTAGAAAGAGACGAGAGCCAACAGCATGAAACTGCAGTCTGCAAGTGATATGGGACGACTGGCACGAGAGCTCCTTTAAGTAGGATCAGTCTTTCGGCTGGTGTTTGTTGCAATCGAAGCATTAGCGTTTTGTTGGTAATATGCGATTATTACACTTAAGGCGCCAGCCTTGTAACTTGTAATTCAGCGCTCGGCGGGGCACATAGCCCGGAGAGTAGCTGTTGGTTGCAGTCTGGTTACATTCCTTATAGTAAAATAAGGATTTTATTAGAGGAGCTTGCGACTGAAATATATATATATATATGCGTATACATATATACGTACACATAAATTTATAAATATGTATATGTATATTTTTAAAGATTTTTCACGAATTTACGAGTTTTCGACCTTTGCCCTTGCTGCAACTCCTTAATAAAAGGTTCTCGAGCCTTGGTCCCATTTGAACTTCTCATCTGGAAGGTCTGAACTACAACATATCTCATTTTCGACTATTTTCACCGAGATCCCAAATCCCATGCGTTTTGTGCGGGGTTCTTTACAATGACGAAAACTTAAATTGGTGAGTTGACGATGTTAATTGTCTAACATTTGCACTTGCGAATTTCATTATTTTATTAGCTTTATTTACTTAATTTTCGATATCCATAGAAAATAATCTAACGGAGTATTGTTTCTAGCATCTTATTTGTCTCTTAATGTCACTAGACAGTATGTAAAGTAATTCATAAATGCTGTTGTATGGATTAAAGGATTTATTTAATTGTATTTCATTCAGAAAACAGAAATTATTTTACAAACAATTTTTCCCTGTGCTCATTATTTCAATTTTCTGCGGTGGAGAATCCTAAAGTAAGACTCTTTTTAATTTGGTACGACAGCTGGGAAGTATGGAAAGTAGGAAATACTGACAACGGGTTTCGTCTCTGGTACTTCTACTGGGGGGAGTGGTCTTATCTCAGTTTCTGGGTCAATTTGATGAGGTCCATCGGGTATGTGAGGTTGAACTTCAATAGTGTCTGTAAGTTCCTCAATTAAGGAGCTCATGTATGAGAAGCAGGCTTCACATGGGTTCACAATTGGGAGAGGTTTGACTTCTGGTACAGCTACTTCTTCAACTGGAGGTTGATATTCTGGTATGACGGGTTCTGGAAGAAACTCTATTCCTCCTGCTGCAACGGGTTCTGGAATAAACTCTATGCCTCCTGGCATTTGCTGGTATGTTCCATCGCCAGCGAAATAGGTCCACGTGTTGCCAGCTGGCTTGATCTGGGCGGCTTGTAGACCTGAAATAATACAGTTTTAGGTGAATATGAATGTCGGTTGTGGAACAATAACTACTACTAGCTAAAATTCATAGCGCCCAACTGCTTGCTGTAGCCTGCAGGTTAGGACTACCTACTCAATGAGCAATGAACAATAAATATTGTGCACTTGAGAATTTATTGTCAGAGTCACCATGCAAAACAGTGTGCAATGAATAAGGCTTCCGGAAACATTATTCTTGTGAGTCCATAATTTTTTTAAAATATTTGCGATAAGTGGTTCAAGTATAGAAAACAAGAAAAGAACATTAAATATGTTTTTTAAAATAAAAAACAAATTGACTCCAGAAGATATAAAATTAAATTTGTGGGAGATGTACAGGGTCATCCACTATATATTGATCCCCTTTATTTCTGTTATTATTGAAAATTGAAGAAAAATTCGTATAAAAGTTGTAAGATCTTACCTATATTTTATTGAAACGTGATAAAAAAAAACCAATATCATGTATAGGTCACGTGATACGAAATAAATATATGTTCTTTAAATGGAAGACCCTATATATTATTGCATTTTGGAGAAGCCTTTTTCCTCCTGATTTCAAATATATAATATTGTATAGGTCTATCTTAAATACTTCTTGACATATTTGACATTCAAAATTGAAATGATCTGCTTTATTGCAAGAAGAGTGAGCTAGCTATACGTGTCAAAACACAAGTGAAACAAAAATAATAAGGTAGGCCACGAAAATAATTATTTTATTATTTATTCAATTTTGACATTTCAAACCGTCATTATTAACATTTATTTAATCAAAACGGGATAAGTATGCCGCAAGAAGAGAATACATGACGTATCCGAATCGAGCGATTCCTAGTGTAAACACGTTTTTGAATGTTTATCATGTAAATAGGATCCATAGTTTTCAAGAAACCGACGTAACGTTACACCAAATGAGTCAGAAGATCTAGATATATTGTTATATTTTGGAGGTAGAAAAATAAATTATTATAAAAATAGATCGATACCTTATTTTAATATTCATTTTAGAAAATTCGGTTAATAGTTTATTAAATGCTTGTCGTGAAATGGAAAAAAAGTTGTTCCAACATTCAAAGAACTTTGAAAAAGCATCAATATAGGCCTTACAAAATATTACCCGTTCAGGAACTAAATGAAGACCAAAAACGTAGAACATTGTAGTCAGATTATGCTCCATGAATTAGATGAAAATTCTGATTTTTTTAATGAAATTATGTGGACAGATGAGTCAAGTTTTTCCACGGCGGGAGTTTTAAATATAAAAAACCGACGTTCTTGGGAGAATAAAAACTAAGGACAAAGAAAGGTCAAGCTAACAAAAAAGTCGGGTAGAAAATCAATCCACGTTTGGTGCGGAGTTTTATGATTTTACTTTGACACGACAAACATATCTCGAAATAATTTTACCAAAGGTAGGTCGTCTAAATCAAGAACTCCCTATTGACGTATTGTCTAGAATGATTTGGCATCAGGACGGAGCGTTCGGGAACAATTAACGAATCAATTTCCCATTTGGATAGGCAATGCTCCCAGCATTGCCTATTCGATGGCCACCAACTAGCCCTGATCTGACGCCATTAGATAGCTTTTTATGGGGGGTTTTAAAAGATGGAGTCAATTTTAATCATAACCACAATATTCAGGCCATTAAAGCAAACATTCAAGAAGAAATTAACAACTTAAACAGAAATCGTAATAGCGGTATTTGCAATATTTTCCTAAAAGTAAGAAAATGGTATGAGCTTTGCATTGAAAATAATGGTGGCCACTTTGAACAATTTCTTTAACTAATTACTTATGCAGTATTATTTTATTATAAAGAGATTTCTCTTGCTTTGTTAAATCTGTTTTTTAATAAATTAAATATGAAGTTAATTCTAATATCATATTAATTATTGTAACCCTAATATACATAATCTTTAGTACAATTTTCAAACAATTCACAGGATAATTCATTATTATTATTAATAAACATTGTTATTGCAGCAGTAACACGTGCTTAAGTTGCCTCGTAGAAAAGCAAATGGCGCTGCAAATGACGCCTACGACATGGTTAACTATTACTTTTTTTTATTGCAGCGAAAAACATTTTTATATAGTTGTTGATTATTCCATAAGTTATTTTTCACAAATTTTTTAATAACTGTATTTTTCGGGAATAATTCCTATATTTGCAATTTTAATTATCTCCTGATGTTGCCAGGTTAATTGACGAAATTTTCATCAATACGCTTTACACCATTTATATTTTTGTGTCAAAAGTTGCAACATCCTTTGTTGTGTAATCTCTTATAATGTCTCCCAACATTTATACAGTGTGTCGCCGGATAGCGTACCGTACTTCGGTAAAAAATAATTCTTTATAAAAGTACTACCTTTTTTACATTTTTAATGAAAGTTTAATTTCATAATTTTTTTTCAATTATAAAGAAAACTTAAGCTTAGAAGAGAGGTTTTCCTTACGTTTTAAGATTTTCTTTATAATTGAAAAAACTTTATTAAATAAAATTTTCATTAAGAATGTAAAAAAGGTACCTTATTTAAAATGTATTTCATATAAATAATAAATAAATAAATACACACCACAGAAATTAGACAACCCCCAATTCCAGAAGCCAGGGCTTGTGCGGTAGGAGGTTACACATTGAAAAAACGTGGACATACAACCATTTCCTCCGACCGTGCCAATGCCGGAGCCAGGATTCGAACCCGGTGGTGCGATATCCGTGTGATTAATCGCGATTGCCATCTCGCGCCTTAACCCACTCGGCTATCGACCAGACGAGGAATGTCTTTTCTCAATAAATCAAAAATAACAAAGTTTACTAGAGTGCAATACCCCATCCGGGAACACACTATACCGGGTGTCAACGGATCATGGTAGAACCCCTTTTTTTTCCCTCATTTTTTAGAATATCAGAATGAAACTTGGTAGATGTATTATATGACCAAGAAGACACTTTGTGACATAACTATAATTTTCCCCCTTTCCGGTTTTACCGGAAATGACCCCAATTTTTGATTTTAAATGGAACAACATTTTATTATATTTTTGGAATTCTTGAAAAACTCTGAGTGCCGTGATATCCCATAAGTAACATTTCGACTCCATGAAAAAAATTTGACTCGAAATTTGTTGGTGCATCTAGAGTGGCCCTGGCCAGAAAAAATTGCTTGCAATGGACCGTTGTGATGTTAGAAAAATCAAATCGAGCAATTTGAGAATGTATTTCGTGGGCCATCAAATTTGACCTGAAGAGTTTCTTTTACAAAACTTAATTTTGTCAGATGGCACCGTAATGGTAGAGTACTACCCTAAAATAGCAGATGTTCTAAGAAATTTGTGGATATCCAAAAGCATTTTTTTCTGGTCATGCCACTCTAGATGCACCAACAAATTTTGAGTAATTTTTTTTTTCATGGAGTCGAAATGTCACTTATAGAGTATACCCGTACTCTGAGTTTTTCAAGGAATTCAAAAATTTAATAATATACAAGGTGTTCCATTTAAAAATCAAAAGTTGGGGTCGTTTCCGGTGAAACCGGAAGGGGGAATAATGACAATTATATATCACAAAGTGTCTTCTTGGTCGTATAATACATCTACCAAGTTTCATTCTGATATTCCAAAAAATATGAAGAAAAGGGGTCTACCATGATCCGTTGACACTCGGTATATAATGATCGATTTTCTCGTAAATAATGAGGTTCTAGCTAACACTAAGTTACTGTGAAAATTGCAATAAAATCTGCTTCTTCAGTTACCGAGCTCAGAGGGAACGTGACAGACGGACGGATAGGCAAACGGACATTTTGAAAATTATTCAGAATTCGACTACTAACACAGTGATGAGAATTTTTCCCAACGAGCTATATATACGGTTTGAGAATTGTTTTGAATAAATGCAATGTTAATGTATATATGAATACAGAATAACCAATGTGTAATAATACGTCTGCAGAACTACTTATTTAAAAAAAATTGGGAAAGTAGCTCAAGAAAGAAACCATTTTTTATTTTAAGTATACAGATGTGCTTAAACAATCTTCAGCATTTTAGATAAAAGAATTTTCGAAATGAGTTTTATTGTTGTAGTAGATTTTGATGAAGAAAGCAATCCTCATATGATGGCATTAGAGCAGTTAAAACCATAAACGAGTAAATGCAAAGGTCCCAGAATGGACCCTTGAAGTACACCTGATATAACTTGGGAAATAAATGAGCAGAATTTAGTATTACCATATAGCTTTGGTACAAAAAATCAATTCATGTCTTTACCAACAAAAACACTTGCAGCAATTATTATTCGATATGAAAAGATTACCATGGGCCAGTAAAGCCATACCTCATATTTCCTTTGTGTCCGAGAAGATTAAGTTTTCGAATATAAATATTACATTTGTGTGAATGAAAATGAAAGGGATATAAATGTTACAATCAGAATAATGAGTATGTGTCATATTAAATAAATGCAGAATTTAAGAATATATGTTTAAATAATGTCTTACCTGAGGCCAACGCAAGAGCGACAATCAACACTGCAAATTTAGTCATTATGCCTGTTGATTTAGAACAAGTTCTTTCCTACTTCCGAAATCTGTGCAGCTTATATATTATTTGTATCGGTTATCGGATTTTATTGTTATTTTTTAAATTGCCCATATTTAATGATTTATAACTCCTATATAACACAGATTTTTTAATTGGCACTTTATAAAATGTGCTCGTCATCGCTATATATGAATAATGCATGACCTATTGGACATAATGCGACTGAAAAAATATTGTCAACACAATTCAAGTCAATTTTTGCATCTAAAAATCATTGATTTTTCGCTAAATTTTGTCTTTCACAGTTTTACATCTTTGCACATATACATACATAAACAATACATCATCTGTCAACGTGATACTAATGTTGTATATATACTAACAAACGTACATACTTTGCGGATCTATGTCAGTTTTGGGAATTCTGAGTCTTAAGTTCGTAGCCTTTTATACTGAACTATGCATACCATTCTTTTTCTCTATAGGTTTTCGAATTTTTCCCTCGGTCTGATTGTGCATTTTATGAAAAGTATAAAAATTTTGCCGTGCTTAGTACATAATATAATATTTACATTTAGATGTGGACGGAAGTCAGTTTAGATATCTGAGGTCGGCGAGAGGTCAAATTCCACCGGGACTTTAAATATGTTGACCCGGGGAGGCAAATAATGTAGAAAAGCATTTAAGGTACCATTTACAAATAACTTAGGGATGCCCATTCGTTTGGTAGCACATTAAGGCTCTCCAGAATCCAATGAATTTTGAGTTAGTTCAAGTTCAAAAATAATAGAATGGAATAGAATACATTTTTTTTCGTGAAATAAGAAATCTGACTGATTTGTGTTACTATTATAGCTTCACTAACAATAACTTAAATAGGTATTTTCTTATTCTGCGTTTGTGTCCTTCATATTTAGCGATTGCTATACTGTTATATGCATCAAATACAATTCTCACGTTTACTTGAATGTGCCTTAAGTGAAGTTAATATTAAGGCATACAGATCAACTCGTGTAGCTAATACTAACAGTATTATCTGAAAGTTATTTGTGGCATTCTACGAATATTCTTTCCTGTTGTTTGGGTTTTCTACCACATGTATTATTCTCTTCAAAAACAAATCACCGATTCTACAAAATAATAGAATTATTGGAAAAAAGCCTCTGCGCCCGTGACGTTTACGTCAAAGGAACAGTCAGAGTTATGTTTTACAAATAATATAAATCGGAATAAACACAGAAATAATGTATTTTGCTGACACTTCGCAAAGTAGTCTCTTTCCTTTTTCAAAGCATTTTTTGGAAGAACACTTATTTGCTGTGTATATCAAATACACAGCTTTAAGATTCTGTTTATGTTATTTCCATAGTTACTTACTACTTACACAGAACTGACTACCGTTTTTAGATGTTTTAATTAAAAGGGTAATAAATGTTGAAAATAGGGACATCAGGTGCGACAAAAACCTGAATGTCATTATACAGCAATAATCCCTTATGTATACGGACTATCGGAGAAGCTACGCCGTATAAGTAACAAATTTGATGTTAAGGCGGTATTTCAAACGGGGAACACTTTAAGATCTATTTTAACAAAAACAAAACCGATAAACAGAGAGTAAAATTCAAAAAACTGTATTTACAATATCCCGTGCGAATGTGATAAATGTGGGTGAGCCATCCAGATCTTTCAGTGTGATGTTGGACAAGCACAAGAATTATATTAGAAAGAATAAAATTCAGAAATCAAAGATTTATGAACATACTTGGGAAAACGGACATAGAATAAACTGGGACTCGGAAAAAATTTTAACAAAAGAGGCAGATAACAAAAATAAAAAATTAAAGAATCAGCAATAATCTTATTAAA
Source organism: Leptura quadrifasciata (assembly GCA_963675555.1). Lineage (NCBI taxonomy): Eukaryota > Metazoa > Arthropoda > Insecta > Coleoptera > Cerambycidae > Leptura > Leptura quadrifasciata. Next base: position 34,611,285 of record OY776679.1, on the reverse strand, counting down.
TGAAGATAAGTGTGTATCGAATTGTTGTGTAGATATTTGTACAACCTGGCTACCAATGTTAAAAGAGGAACTTAACAAACTCAATATTATCTAAAAGAAAATATCATCAGTTCTGTGTAAGCAGTAAGTATATATGGAAATAATATAAACAGAATCTTAAAGCTGTGTATTTGACATACACAGCAAATAAGTGTTCTTCAAAAAAAAAACTTTGAAAAAAGAGACTACTTTCCGAAATGTTAGCAAAATACATTATTTCTGTATTTATTCCAATTTATATTATTTGTCAAACATAACCTCTGACTGTTCCTTTGACGTAAACATCACGGGCGCAGAGGCTTTTTCCCAATAATTCTATTATTTTGTAGATTCGGTAATTTGTTTTTGAAGAGGATAATACATGTGGTAGAAAACCTAAATAACAGTAAAGACTATATAACAGCATGTAGTAGTTACCCACCATTAATAACCCGCTTGGTGGTTCAGCGCTTACGTATTAGACTTGATGCCAAAAGCTCCCTGTTTCAAATCCTGGCTAGGATGTGGATATTTAGTGGCGTTTTATATATTGAAAATAATAACAAAGACACGTTTACGAGATATTTCTTAAGTAAGTTGACTAACAGAACAATTAAAAATATCAATATTATGTTGAATGTGGTTATAAGCACGCCACATAGAAATGAGTGGAGAAAACAAATGCTGATTAGTACCAGGCACTTTATAGGTGAGCGTAAGACAATTTCTAGCAGAAAATGTTGGCACATGAAACTTTACCTGAGAAATATAAAAGATAACTTTTGATCAAATATGACACCCAAACCCTTAACTACGGTTACTCTGGTTAGGTTTTGGTCATTAATTTGATAGTCAAACTCAGTAAGGGTTAATTTGCGAGCAAGCTCTTTCCTATGTTGATTTTCAGGTTATTGTTAGCACACCACTGGACTACTTCATTAAGATCATTCTGCAGTGAAAATAATAATGGGCCCAAATTACTTCCTTGGGTGACACCACTCGTTACCGGATAGGATAACCTTTGTCCCATGCATCCAATATATTGCTAGCCATATACTAGGTGAACATAACAAATGTTTAGAATTAAAATATTTCTGTACTAAACCATACATTTCCGAAAATACTGAAATGAGTGAAATGTCTGATATCAGATTGACTTGTAAGTATTGAATTGTGCACAAGATTGTCTACTGCTACTACTACTACTACTACTAATATATTTCTAGCGTTACATGAAAAATTAATGGATTTAGTAACAAATTTGTTAAAACATGCTCATACATGATGTAAATAACAATGCTGTAGAATAATTCAATTCCATACTTGCAAAATATATAGGGGACAAAAGGATTAATAAAGGCTCTTACCAAGCTCGATGTTCTGCAGCATCAGTGTCTTTAATACAAATAGATCTATGTACCCTTTAAATAAAAAATTGAATAACAAAAGTCCAGGGACATTTACGAAAAGGTGTGAAATAAGAGCAAAGAGTAGAATTTTAAGGCAAAGATTAAAGAAAAAAACACCATGTGAAAGAAACCTATTGACTGGTGCAGATGAAAATAATGGAGAATATTGCAATAAACTAAATTTATTACCAGACTGAAATTGCGAAAACTTCGTATACGGGGTGTTGCATCATGAGAGGGACATAGCTTAATAGAAGGTAGAGAACGTCAGTGGTAACCGGAACCTCCCATAGAAATGTCTCATTGGGCCTTCATTACGAAGTTACAGGGTGTTAAATAATTTTTGGCCAAACCTGTTTTTTGTCATAACTTTGACAGGGAATGAAATAACGGATTCATATTTGGTACGGCTAATGTACTAACGAGCCCCAAGAGGTACATGTATAAAAAAAATATATCCAGGTCCGGACTCACTATAATTTATGTTTCTTCTTTGCATCAATAAAACATCACCCTGTATATATTTTTTTGAAATTTCGATACGATATTCGAAAAGAGCAAGAAAAAACAAACAAAATGGCCTATTTCATTTTTTTGTTACACCTTCGTGGTTATTTAAATACGTTGTTAAATGTGCAAGAAAATGGATTACAGAACCCTATTAAATGAGAGGCACGTGAAATAAATAGTTTTATAACTAAAATTTGCAAAAATTCTATTGAGCCTAGGTGGTCTGGGTGAATCCTAATTCCGGCACGTTTTAAAGGTCCATTTTGGTAAAAAACTGTGGTCCTAATAAGTAATCGGGTATGAAATAACAAAATTTTTAATCAATCACAGTAGGCTTGTTCAAAGAATAAAAGTTTAGGCCTAAGCAACCAGTTACTTTGATCAAGAAAATCATCAACATTTTATACTTAATAAAAATTGGAAAAGAGAACAAACTAAAATCTAAATAAATAAAATATTTTCCATTCAATTAACAATAAATAACAAAACAATAACTAAATGTGTTTAAAAATAAAACGTAATTGACACTAAAGTAAATTTTCAAAATGTCCTCCCCCACATTCTGTGCATTTTCTTGCGCGTTTAGAAAGGTCACCAATTGCTCGACGTATCATTTCTGGATTATTCCGTATTTCGTCGCAGGTTGTAACGATGCGCTGGATTAAATGTTGTCTACTTTCAATTTCAATGCTATAAACCTCGTTTTTTAAGTGGCCCCATAAAAAGTAATCACAAGGGTTACAATCAGGAGATCTTGGTGGCCATTCATGTGGACCCCCGCGTCCAATCCATCTATTAGGATACACATTGTTTAAGTGTTCTCTTACTTGAAGGTTAAAATGTGGTGGGGCCCCATCATGCTGAAACAACATGCCTCTTGTACCGATATTTTCTAACATATTCGGTAAAATGTTTTGAAGAAAATCAAAGTAAATTTCACCATTCAATCTTTCTTCAAAAAAATGTGGCCCTATCAAATGTCTATTCACAAGTCCGACCCAAACATTTACAGAAAACCTGTGTTGCGAACGGCGTTGGCGTACCGCATGTGGGTTTTCCCGTGCCCATTTATGATTATTTCGTGAATTGTTTACTCCATCCCTTGTAAATTGTGCCTCATCCGTAAATAAGGTTCTGTAAATGACTGGGCGATGGTTAGACAACCAATGACAAAATGCCAGGCGGGGGATATCGTCGCATTGTTGAAGACGCTGTACCTGCTGGATATGATATGGATGGTAACGTTCTGTTTTTAGGGTTCTCCATACTCGCCAATGAGGAATACCAGTTGCCAAACTGATTCGTCTAGTGCTCATATTTGGGTTTTCTTGAACTACGTTTATAATATTGTTTTGTTCCTGCACACCTTGTTGTAAAACACGCTCCACAACTGCAGAAGTAGGAAACTTTCCGTGTTGTCTTGCATACTGGAACACCGTACTAAAGGTTTTATGATTAGGGCATCGACGACCAGGAAAACGCAGCCGATATTCTCTTTCCGCCGACCTACCATTTCCATTACAGAAACCATAGATGAATATTATGTCAGCATATTCCACGTTTGTAAATTTTACTGGCATAGTTAAAATATTTTCACAAGTTTTCACTAACTAAATGCGGATTATTGACACATTAAATTACTAACAAACAATTATTCAACTCAAATGTGCTTTTAGAGGGCGGAATATTAAACATAATATTTTTAGTCGCAAATTCCTCTATAAATCCTTATTTTACTATAAGGAACCTAACCAGACTGCAACCAACAGCTACTCTCCGGGCTATGTGCCCCGCCGAGCGCTGAATTACAAGTTACAAGCCTGGCGCGTTAAGTGTAATAATTGCATATTACCATCAAAACGCTAATGCTTCGATTGCAACAAACACCAACCGAAAGACTGATCCTACTTAAAGGAGCTCCCTTGCCAGTCGTCACACACCACTTGCAGACTGCAGTTTCGAGCTGTTGGCTCTCGTCAGTGCAAGGTAGGTGGATGGCGCTGGATGGCGCCTGCTGGCTGTTTTACATGTCGCTATTGTAAAAATACCGGGATGTACTATAGTCAAAGGATTCTCATGTCGGTCGTCACATACCTACCTTGCACTGACGAGAGCCAACAGCTCGAAACTGCAGTCTGCAAGTGGTGTGTGACGACTGGCAAGGGAGCTCCTTTAAGTAGGATCAGTCTTTCGGCTGGTGTTTGTTGCAATCGAAGCATTAGCGTTTTGATGGTAATATGCAATTATTACAATTAACGCGCCAGGCTTGTAACTTGTAATTCAGCGCTCGGCAGGGCACATAGCCCGGAGAGTAGCTGTTGGTTGCAGTCTGGTTAGGTTCCTTATAGTAAAATAAGGATTTATAGAGGAATTTGCGACTAAAAATATTATGTTTAATTATTCAACTGTTTAGGAGATTTCTTTTTATTATCTGTCACTTTGAACAAGCCTACTGTGATTGATTAAAAATTTTGTTATTTCATACCCGATTACTTATTAGGACCACAGTTTTTTACCAAAATGGACCTTTAAAACGTGCCAGAATTAGGATTCACCCAGACCACCTAGGCTCAATAGAATTTTTGCAAATTTTAGTTATAAAACTATTTATTTCACGTGCCTCTCATTTAATAGGGTTCTGTAATCCATTTTCTTGCACATTTAACAACGTATTTAAATAACCACGAAGGTGTAACAAAAAAATGAAATAGGCCATTTTGTTTGTTTTTTCTTGCTCTTTTCGAATATCGTATCGAAATTTCAAAAATATATATACAGGGTGATGTTTTATTGATGCAAAGAAGAAACATAAATTATAGTGAGTCCGGACCTGGATATATTTTTTTTATACATGTACCTCTTGGGGCTCGTTAGTACATTAGCCGTACCAAATATGAATCCGTTATTTCATTCCCTGTCAAAGTTATGACAAAAAACAGGTTTGGCCAAAAATTATTTAACACCCTGTAACTTCGTAATGAAGGCCCAATGAGACATTTCTATGGGAGGTTCCGGTTACCACTGATGTTCTCTACCTCCTATTAAGCTATGTCCCTCTCATGATGCAACACCCTGTATAAATATGAATAAAAAACAAAAGAAGAAATATAAAAAATAGAAAGAAAGACAATATCTCAAAGTGATTGCACTATTTGGGATTTGGAAAGAAGAAAAAGAATCACGGCATCTAGATTTTATGAGGTATGTAAAAAAAATGTACACCAGTAGAAAAAAGCTGGTGGAATCTATTGCACGACCAAAACCTATAAAAAGTAAACCTATAAAAAGACCATGGAAAACTATTTGAGAAAAGAGCAATATCCGTATTAGAAGAAGCTTTAGGAAATAAAATTTTCAAATGTGGAGTATATATAGACGAACTAGATCAATATTTAGGTGCTAGTCCTGATAGTATAATAGAAGATGATACTATTGTCGAAATAAAATGTCCGTACTCCGCAAAAGATATGACACCAGAAGACGGAATTTAAAAAAAAATTAATTCTGGAACACAGATTTAGCATTAACAAAAGAAATAAATGGTACTATCAAATACAGGGTCAGTTGAAAGTCCCTAATAAAAAGTAGCGCATATTTTGCATATGGACACATTTAGGAATTAAATACGAAAAAAATCATTTACGACGAAACATTTTTCAAGAGTAAAATGGAGGAACAGCATATTTTTTTTAAATGGTAGTCATTGAACAAAATAGCAGATCAAACATATTGGCCACTACCTCAAAATTTATATAGATTTATATAGCTCACATTATAACCAATATCAAACTAACTTGGATGTTTTTAACTGTAATATTTGTAACATCAGAGGATGCATTTTATGTAATAAAGTAATAATATGTATGTATTTATACATGTGTGTGTGTTTGTATGAATGTGTCTCTATATATGTGTATATGTGTTTATATGTAAACATGTTAGATTTTGAGATTGTTTTTTCGTTATTCTCAATTACTATAAGCATAAATATGTATTGTTCTTATCTTTATTATTTGTATCTTCCTGCCCTTTAATTGGATTTTTATCTGTCTGAGCAGTACAGTTGTACCGTTAAATAAATGAATGAATAAATTAACAGCTATACTCCTGTACATTGTATATTTACTGCATCTGTAATATTTCTTTCATTTTTGTTATAAAAACATTAATATTTTCACTTATTTTAAGTTGGTGAGGTAAGTTATTGTACAGGTTAATTCCATCAAAAAGTGGTGACAGCCGAGAGATTAAGCCAGTGGAAGGGAATATGGAAATCGTCACTACGGCGTTATCGTAGCTGTGAAATTCACCATCTCGTATAATTATTTTTATTATGAAATGTATACTGAAATAGGTTATAAATGTATATACCATATAAAGGGACAATTTTAAATTTCTTGAAAAGTTTTCGACAAGAATGTCGGTCCACAACTCCTGCCATCACTGTGATTACACCTCTTTTGTAGTATGGAAATATCTTTAGTCATGTGTCCAGCACCCCAGAAACAGCATAGGTAAGAGTGAATTTAAGCATGATAAAAATTGATTAATGGCTATTCATCAAGCACCGCCCTTAAGTTACGTATTTGATAGTATATTGTATTGAGTTTTGATATCAAGTATTCACAATGGACCTTCCATATGAAACAGTCATTGATTGAGAAGCCGATAAATTTTACTGTTTCTAATCTATCTAAAGGTATTTCAATGCATTTTATGTAAATATCTAATAAGTTAAAATTTTGTCTGGTATGAAAGCGTACGGATACCATCTTTTAGGTAGATTTCTCATCTACCTATATTGCAGAATGCAGCATGTCACGACTTTTGGAAAATTTCACTATAGTTTCTTCAATTATGGTCCTCAGACCCCAAAAATGCCCACTTTCAAAAGTTTATATATAATATGATACGATATCTACCTTCAATGTTTCAAAATAACGTTTATTTGTTTCAAAATATTATCAGGAATATTAAAGTTGTAAAATCGTTAATATTTGTAAATTCTGACTCGTGTCGTTTTGATAGTTTGATGTTTATGATTAGTTATGTCACAATTTTAAGTTAAGTCATTTTGACGGTCTAGTAGATATGTCAGGCTGGCAATTTGAGGTTATGCCCAATGTTAATAGACCATTCCAGAATGACGTCATTGACAGTTCGACCATATTTGCTGGGTGGCATACAAAACCATTTGCGAATGTAAACATTGCAAGTATTTCATCATTAAATCGTTTAATCTTGGTGTAATTGATAGAAAATGCCACATTTTTGTATTGCTGTTAAATGTTCAATGCGTGCTAAAAGAGATAATGCATCGTTTTTCCGATTTCACGCTGTTTTAACCAATAGGGGGATCATCTTAAACATTGTCTATAGAAAGAAGAAATGCTCGGATTAAGACTTTGGGACGGGGGCCACTGAGTATAAGCCACCTAAAACACGGTCGTATTTGTTCAAAACATTTTACAACTGGTAAGTACTTAATTTTTGTACAAAAACTCTTAGGTTTTATAAGGTTAGAATCAAATGATGTATGTGTGATTTTAGAAAAACTAACTGCTTTAGAGGCTAAAACTACAAATACCCTCCTTTACAGAAGGCCAAACTCAGTTGTATCCTATAGATTTGGAAAACACACGAAACATTGCATGTTCATGTAAAAAGAATTATAGGTTTGCTCAAAAGAAAATTTAAAGATTTTTCATGAAACAATACCCATAAGCATGTCAAAACGAAGAAATTGAGTGCATTGGATAAAATTGTCGTGGTATGTAGTGCAATAATAAACATGTGCCTTCTCAAATACTAAATAATATAAATAATCAATTATCTGTGTCTATTAATAAAAAATAATTTTAATTATATATACCTATTTATTTCAATATATTGCACATCAAGAATATATATTCTTTATCCACAGTAAAACAACTGTTATTTAATATTCACTTTATTTTAAAATATCCAAGTTCAGGTTCAGTCAAGCAAAAAAAGCCATAAATTAGATAGGGACATAAATAGGCGTAAGTTCATTTTTATCTATCAAAAGAAGGATGTTCCTAAGATAAACCTCTTGTTTCTACTTTTTTGGCCAATCCATATCCCGTATTCGCAACATTTCTGCATTTTTCATGGAAGGTACTGGCCATGGTGTAAATATACTACACCGTGGTACTGGCCAAACGGAAAGCTTTTCAGTGGACGCTGAACCTGGACCACTGTCTTCGATGGTATTTGGACGATCATGCAGGTACAGAATGGCTATATGACTGCATACTTCTGATAAACCAGCCATTCATGTACAGTGAACACTGAAAATGCTGGCATCCTTTAAAATAATAATCCTAACTTGAAGTAACTTTTCCCTCTTTCGTTGAGAGTGTTTAACCTACAACAAAGATTTAAAAGATGTTAATCAAGTTTAAAACCTCTGTGGCATATCACAGTTATATACATTAACATGCAGAATGTAACTGTAATATAAAATTACGCATTAACATTGATTTCTTACCTTCCTAATGACAACAAATGTCTCATCGCTGATTTGCTTTGCCAAAATTCCTTGAACAGAGCCAGATTCGTAAAGCCTGTAGGCTTGCAAGCTTTTATGAGGCTAAAAATATTGACCAGTATAATAAATATGAGTTAGTATTAAATAATTCACGTAGTCCATCATGGTAATATTATAAATTTCAAGCCTGCTCTCTTCAGGAAGAATTACATAGGGGTCAATATTGTCAATAATCTCAATTTATTTAACATATCTGCACTTAACGTCACCTCTAAGGGTTACATAATATTCACCTCGAGACATCTTGGCGAAAAAATTTGCAAAAAGTCACAATAAACCAAATACACAGCACCAAAAACGAATGTAACCACACGGATAATAATCGCTTTGTGTGCCACCCAGGCAAAATGGCGAATCTGTCAAAGTCACGTGTTCTGGAATGGTCTATAGACGGGGTAATATTAATTTGTGTTGGTACGATTATTTTAAAATTATGGAAAATTACATTTAAAAAAAAAAAGATGGTTGTGAAAGAAAGCGAAACTAAGGATAATAAAATTATTAATTTGAAAGGGAGGAGAATTTTAATTTTTGAGAAGAATAAAAAGTATTAATTGGAAGGAGAACAAGAATTTTAATTTAGGAAGGAGATTTTGAAATAAATGGATTTGGAAATAAGAAGATTTGGAGAGTAAGGAGATTCGGAAGTTGAATTGGAAGCAGGTGGAGGAAAAATAGCAGTTTGACAAGAAAGGAAATATATTAGAAGTTTAGGAATAGGAGAAGAGAAAAAAGGAAACAATACGAATTTTGGACCCAATTTATAGAAAGCTGAGTACAATAAATTTTTAATTTGTTGTTCTTGTAATTTTTTATTTTTATGCCAATACAAATTTGAATTATATCGTCTTTTACTTGGAGCATGTCCTTTGATTGCTAGGATTGTATGTCGCTAGAACCGACTCCTGTTTTGTTATTTGAAATAAATTTATGTGCTATTTAATTTCTTATCATACATATTCAAGGTAAGGAATATTAGAGCAATATATATATATATATATAACGAACTTTGTTACCACTCTAGAGAGCGCATTTCTCAACGTATCAAAACGAAATTTGGCAGGTATACACCTTGGATCCATAACTCGGATAAGTTCGAAGATGGGTCAAATCGCCTTCTTTGTTTCAAAATGGCGGTGGTTCAAAAACAATGTAGGACGAAATCTACCTTTCAGACTGACCCCGGCCATCGGGATTTTTTAAATTTAAGTAGAGTTCATTCTCGTTAAATCATTCATCTCGTTTTAGCATTTCATCTAATAAGACGTTATAATTTTCTTCAATTTCTATATTGGATTTACCAGTGATTAGCGCCGCTATATCGCCTGCATGCATCACCAAAGCGGTCTTTAATGCTTCCAGGAAGGTCATTGATATAATGTAGGAACAACACAGAACCCAAAACCGAGACCTGTGGTACTCTCACAATGTGCAGTATAGATACAAATCTAATTTGTCCATTTGCTTTTACTCCAGTGAATATCGTATTATGTTTACCTAGTAAATTATGGTATGGATAAATAGTAATTATTGTATTTTTCGGCAAAGATATAGACTTAGCTACTGTCAATCGTAGTGGAGGTGTACTGCTAGGTTAGGTTAGGTTTCCGTGTTGATAGTTTTGAATACTTGACGTTTCGATCATCTTGTCGTGATCTTCTTCTGAAGCGAAGTGAGCTCTGTTGGCTTGAGCTCCTCTATTTATAATATATCGTCAGGAGGCGTGGCTTGGTTCCGGTGATGTCACACGGTCAGTGGACCGGAACATTGATTTCCATGTCAGTGATAACTGTAGTCACGGTTGAAATTATTTGGATTTTTGTGCATTTCTATGGCTTCTCTATATCTTCTGGGCCAGTAGTGTCTCGTGCTCACCAATCTTTTGGTCTCGTCAAATTTTATCCAGTGGCCGGTTCCCTTAGAGCGTTCCGCAACTGCAGACATAGTGATGATTTCCATCTTTGTGTGCTTGATATGTTCTTTAAGTCTGGTATTAATATGTCTTCTTGTCTCTCCTATGTAAACGTCTCCACACCAACATGGAATGCTATAAACTTCTGGTGGATCGTATTTAGGAAAATATTATCCGATTTTTTGTTGTGCGTTGTAGGTCACTTTGATGTTCTTCTTTGTTAGCACTCTTCCAATTCTGTCCGTGCAACCTTGTATATATGGTAGATAAATGGCCGCTGTATATTTCTTTTCTTCTTTCCTATCGACTATGCTCTGTTTCTTGATGGCGTTGTTTATGTCCTTGGGTCGATATCCATTTTTCTGTACAGATGTTTTTAAAGTCTGGTATTTCTCTTGGAGATGTTCCTCTCTTCGCGTATGTTTTGCCCTGTGTACCAATGTGTTGACGACGGCCTGCTTCTGTGCTGGATGGTGGTGAGACTGCGCATTTAGATACCTATCGGTGTGTGTTGGTTTCCTGTACACCTTACGTCCTAATGTTCCATCATTTTTCTTGTATACGAGTACATCTAGAAACGGGAGCTCTCGATCTTTCTCAATTTCCATGGTAAATTTGATGTTTTGGTGAAGATTGTTAAGGTAGGTTTTGAAATTCTCCAGTTCTTCCCGTCCATGTTGCCAGATAATGAAGGTGTCGTCTACATATCTAAACCAACATTTGAGGTCGCAGGTGTCCAGGGCGTGCATTTCAAATGCTTCCATGAAGATATTGGCCAGTGCTAGTGACAATGGTGAACCCATTGCTACCCCCTCGTTTTGTTTGTATATGTTTCCGTAGAACTGGAAGTATGTCGACTTTACAAAAAGTTTTATCGGATAGGCTAGGTTGTTGTTCAGTTCGTTGTGTTGCAATTGTTCTCGGACTAACTCTATTGCTTCTTCAATTAGTACTTTTGTGAAGAGAGATGTTACATCAAAGCTGACTAGGATGCCTTCTCTTTCCACCTTGTATTCTTTTATCTGTTCTATAAAGTGGTATGAATTCATGATGTGGTGTTCCGTCTATCCAACCAATGGCTTTAGGATGTCAGCTAGGTATCTTGCTAGAGCGTGGGTTGGTAAACCCACAGTACTTACAATTCGGCGGAGTGGTACATCCTTCTTGTGAATTTTCAGTGAACAGTACAGCTGTGGTGTTCTTGATTCGGACGGTATCAGTTTTTTCTGATACCAGCTTTTCGATTGTTTTGGTGGGAAATGAAACCAAATTGAAACCAAAATAAGAAATGAGTTTAATGCGGTAAGTCTTGACCTAAGCCAGGCTAACTTTCATACTTTACCAAATGTTGATATCTTAAGAGTTAAACTTATGATCAAACTTACACCTGTTGTAAATGCTGTGGACTCTGAAACAATTTTTTAAATCAATTGAATCATTAAATAGTAATCATGGTAATAGTAGGGGATTTTAGTATTCTCTTTTGCTCTTTATCTAGTTTAAATGACATTAACACTACCGAAGTCTCAATATCTGTGGATTTTATGAATTTTCTAGATCATTCTCAACACAATTTTGTGTACAATAATAATAGATTACTTTATTTGGTTTTGTCTGACTGTACAGTTGAAGTTGTATTAGTTAAAGAAGATAACCATCGTCGCGGACTTGTAATCTCACTACACGTTGAATATGAAAACCGTAATAATAAATTTCCAATTAATTGTACAAATACTTTTAATTTCCGGGAAAGCTAATTTTAATACTATATACTGCTTGACATAGGCTGGTCTTTTTTAAATGACTATACCTCGGGCCAACATTTTCATGAGGAATTAATGGGGGTTTTCACTGCCTGTGTACTCAAGTATGTATTCACAAGAAAGAATAATAGACAATTTCCACCTTAGCTCAATGCTGAAATTATCAGAGATATAAGAAATAAGGAAAAACACGTGAAACTCCACAAGCGAACTGGAGATGATACTGCTTATAATAAATTAATGAGACTACTTTTCAAAATTGAGCTAATCATTAAAACTGCTTTCAGAACCTATATACTTCTGACCGAAATTAATATTAACAGCGACCCAAACAAGTTAGTAATAAAAAAGGAGGGACTAACATCACCAAGAATGTTTTACAAAGGCGAGCATTTGAATGACTCAAATGATATTTGTAAATGCTTATGCCGACTTCTTTGAACAATAATTTTTTTAACGGCATTAATATAGTTTCATTTTCAGCAAATGAAGTGTTATTAGCACTAAAAAAATAAAGCGTAAGTTCACCATGGGTCCTGATGGGATCCCCCGCATTTCTACTGAGAGACTGTGCTGTTATCTTTGCTCACCCACACATGATATTATTTAATTTATCTATTAAATGCTACTGTTTTCCGGATATTTGGAAATACTCCAAAGTCTGTCCGGGATACAAAAGGGAAATAAAAATGAAATAATAAACTTCTGCCTAATAACTATAATCTGTCGCTTTGGCAAAGTTTTTAACATTTTACTACATAACTCTGGTTACCCTCATGCATCCAGTCAGCAACACAGATTTATGAAATGTCGCTCTACTTAATGGGTTTAAGTAAGTCCTATGATTATGCCTCATCCTCAGGTGTTCTCGAAGCCTCTGTTCTTAGACTATTGCTTTTCAATATATTTATAAATGACATACAATACTTTAGATGTACACTTAATATATGCAGGTGACTTAAAACTTCTACACAGAATCTCTGGTTTAAACGACCGCATTATCATGCAAAATAATATTAGCCCAATAAAATGGGACGAAGTTTGTCGATTTGGATGAAATGATTCAGAGCGAGCTAAAATTTTAGGAACAGGCTTATTTTGTGGTACTTTTTAACATATCAAAAGCCCCAACCCGTAGACGCCGGCGGAGGGGAGAGGAGTGAGAAAATAGGTTAAAAAAATTGGTTTTTCGCAAAAAAACTCGGAAAGTATCAATTTTACTGTAAAATATGTGCATATGAAAATTATAGGTAATAAAAATCCGCACAATTTTGTTTTTTTTTGTTTAACTTCGTACGACCTATTGGAGCCGAGATAGAGTTTCTTGAAATTTTGACTGTTTTGCGACGCAACGGAAATGCGCGCGTTCTTCGCTAAAATCTCAAAAATGGTAATTCGGATCGCAAAATGTTTGAAATGAAAGTTGTAGAGAAATCGATTACGATCAATTTCCTTTTATTTTTCATTTCCATTCGATCAATATTGGTAGAGATATGAATTTTTAAACATCTTTAGCGTGCTATCAGAACACTTGTTTCATGATAAAATTGATAAAAACTCGAAAACAGATCGTACTCATATAGTGTATCTAATGAAAGTTAAAGAGAATCAAATTTTGAATATGTTGGTGTGTGTCGTTTTGATAACGAGTGAATGGAGATAAAAACGAAAAACATGAAAAATTGTCATTTCAAGTGCATTTTGATAAATAACTATTTTTTTATTGGCTTTAGGCAATAATGACACTAAAAATTTTTTGAAGAGAATTAAATTATCTGTAAAATGAGCTCTACATGACCGAGTTACAGCTGTTTAAAGCTATGAGCAAAAATTTCTTTTTTATTATAAATTAATATTTTCCTGCATGAACTGTGCATGACAATTTTTTTAAAATGTGTACCCGATATTAAACAACTCAGAAATGCTTACAAAATAACTTATAAACCGAGGGGTCAACCACTGACCCGAAATTTTTACACGTATTCCAGGAATACTGTATTCCTGAAGTATTCCCGTGGTACTGCTTAACATTTTTACACGTATTTGCGGTAGTGTTTGACTCCTCGAGATATTCTCAATCTCGTCTCAATCGTATAAATTTCACATAGATTCAAATTTTGTAAACCTGTTAATTAGACAATTAATAATTACAACATACATCCAATACATTTATTATTTTAAACTCGATTTTAAAACATATATATAATGGGATCCATTTGAAAGCGGGACACCCCCACAAAATTTTTATTTCCCATCCGATTTTAACATTTTTTTTTAATGTAGAGCATAAAAAACTGCACTTTAGGATGAAGTGTCATATTTTTTTAACAAAAACCGAGGTCCTGTGTAATTTCTTGGGAGTGAAGAAAATTCTCGAATCGTATTAGTGTTTTTCTAATAAAAAAATCTGGGTACACCACTTGATTAGGCGCCCTCTGAAATGGGCCCGTACAAAATTTCATAAAGAAATATTGCATATTAATAATTCTGTGGTCAAAATAAAAATCATATTGTTCTTATTATTTTATCTATTCTGATCAAATAATTCATGGAATAAAAATTGGAAACAATTGAAAAAGTATTTTTGTTGGTAACGACATTTAACAAATTTACTGAAATGCCGGAATATAAAATAAACGCTAATTATATTTTTCTTTCTTCCACCAATCTGCTGTTTTTTTCGCAAGACTTATCAAACTTTTTTCGTATATTTGCGATTAATTTTCTGAGTTGTTCTTGGGTAACAGCCTTACATGTTTCAATTGTTCTAGCGCGTAATTTGTCAACTGACTACGGTCTTGACTTGTAAACCACTTTAGTGTACCCCACAGGAAAAAGTCGAGTGGCGTCAAGTCCGGGGATCTTAGCGGCCACTCAATAAGTGGACTGTTTCGATCTATCCACCGATTTTCAAAATTTGTATTCGGCCAACCCCTTACCACTATTGCATTATGCACAGGAGACCCATCTAATTGAAATTTTAAATTCTGATGTGCTTGAATTGGTAGCCATGTATCTCAAATGTCATTTTCCAGAAAGTTCAGAAATACACATTAACTCAAATTGCTCTCAGAAAAAAGACCAATAATTCTACTATCAGATACTCCGCACCACTCATTTATTTTTTCTGAGTACTACGTCATTACGTTTATAATTAGGGTTTTCGGCAGACCAGTACCGTGAATTTTGAGACGACACCACTCCATTTGTTGTAAATGTAGCTTCGTCGCTGAACAAAATTTCCTTTAAAAATTTCCTGTTGTTCAGATATTCTCCTTGGGCTCACAAACAGAATCCCAATCTTCTTTCCTCATTTCCCTATACCTATGTAAAATTTTCAGCTAAAATTAATTTTTCTTTTAACCTAGCGCCGAAATCAATTGACCGATTTCGGCTAAATATGATATTTAGAGTCCTTTTACAAACATCTCTAGACTTTTCGTAATTTTCGGTAGTTCACTAGGAAAGAAAAGAAGTCGATTTTCTCTATAACGGCTTTAACAATTTAAAGCGAGTATAATCATACCTACTACTATTTTAAAAGGATTTTATACTGAAAATATTTACTTACCATATTGAAATTTTAACACAATAACACTAAGCGTCGAGACAGACACAAACAATCACTAAGACTACGAGCCAACGCTTACCTTATTGCCTTCTTCACTCGATTTTCGACTAATTCCGGAGTATTCCTGACTATTCCCGTATATCGCGGAGTATTTCCGAGTATTCCTGAGCATTACGAAGTATTCTCGTAGTATTCCTGAAAATTTGTACACGTATTTCCGGCAGAGGTTGACCGCTCGTTATAAACCTTCAAAATGTGAAAAAATATTTTTAAATGTACTTTTTTGTACTTAAAACGTGACGAAACTTGCTAAAAATTAAAAACCGCATTTTCAATCGTCAGTTCCTTGTCGCTGCTTATTGAAAATCATTCACGAAAAAGTGTTTTTGTAGACAATTTTGTAAGTTTTCATTTAGGTCTTATGAAATTTTGTCGTAAAGTCAAAAGAAACAATGATATATACAAAAAAAGGAGTTAAAAAATAATATTAGTTCAATTTTTTTGAACAGAAACAGTTTTCAAGAACTTTTTTTTTTAAGAAAATATACGTTGCGAACGACTTATGATATTGCATTACTTTCATATGTATATAAATTAATAAAAATAGGTCAAAACCAATTTTTAAATAATTGTTATGCACAGTTCTTGCAGGAAAACCTTAATTTATAATAAAAAAGAAATTTTTGCCAATAGATTTAAACAGCTGTAATTCGTGAACTATCCTTCGTATGAAGGCCACTTGGAGCTCATTTTACAGATAGTTTAATTCTATTCAAAAAAACTTTTGTGCCATTATTGCCCAAAGCCAATCAAAAAATAGCTATTTGTCAAAATGCACTTGAAAATGACAATTTTTCATGTTTTCCCTTTTATCTCCATTCACTCGTTATCAAAACGATTTTGCACATACACCAACATATTCAAAATTTAATTCTCTTTAAGTTTCATTAGATACACTATATGCGTACGATCTATCGTTTTCGAGTTTTATCGATTTTATCATGAAATCTATAAAGACGTTTAAAAATTCATAACTCTGCCAATATTAATCGAATGGAAATGAAAAATAAAAGGAAATCGTCCGTATTCGAATTCTCTACAACTTTCATTTTGCGATCCGAACACCATTTTTGAGATTTTAGCGAAGAATCGTTTCAAAAAATTTATCTCGGCTCCAATAGACGGTAATAGTTTAAAAAAAGAAATTGTGCGGATTTTTATTGCCTATAATTTTCACGTGTACATATTTTACAGTAAAATTGATACTTTCCGAGTTTTTTTCCAAAAATTGTCAAATTTCGTCCCATTTTATTGGGCTACTATTGATTTTCCTCAATCAAACCTGCTTAACATATTATTTTCTATGTCCAGCTTAAGTGATAAACGTAATAACTTCGTAATATTCATTCACCATGAAATTGATTGCAGCGAGATAATTCACAAATTGAACCTTCATATTCCTAGAGTTAATTCGCATTATAATCAAACTTATTACCTGCCTAGAGCTCGGACTAATGTCCTAAAATTCTCACCTATGAATATTTGCTCCTGTTACAGTAACAAGCAGAATATTGATATTTTTCAATAATGGGGCTCCCTGCCTATGTTCGCCTATCACTTTTACTTATCATATTTTGCTTATGTATAACAACCTTGTTAGTTTTCCCATGTACTATACAGATTTTCTTGGCTGTCTTTTATGTCTTCTTTGCTTATCTAGTACTAGTTGGTTTAAATTTTAGACGTATGTTAATTCTTTCTCTCCCACTTTATTATATACTCGCTATGTGCACTGTATATTAAATATATGTTGTTCCCCATCTTGTAAATGGTCTTTGTACTGTTAGATGGTATATAAATAAATAAATTAATTAAACTGCTATTACTGTGCCTCAATTCCTAATTATATTTAAGAACTTTACAATTTGTAGCTATAAAAAGTATGTGTCGATTTTATGCTTTATCATTTTATAATTTTCAGGAAAACTACATGTGCAACTTAACCAGAACATTCACAAAAGAACCTACAGTTTTATAGTTCAGAAATTATGAACATAATTTACACTTATATAAACAATAAAATACTGTTTATTTGATGCGATGTAGTTTTTGAAAGCTAAAGCGTCTGGCTAGCAAACTGAGTTGCCTAGCGGAGTGTGTTCGAAACCCGCAAGGCGAAACAATTTTTCATTAAAAAGAAAAAAAATGCCTCAAGAATGGTTCGTAGTCCACAATAAACTATAGGTCCTTATCTCTCTTTACCCAGCACAAGATCCTTGAGACCTTCCAGGGGATTACTTCGGTAACTTGAGAGGCGGTTAAGAAAACATGTTAAAAATATTGCAAAGTATTAATTGAACATTACTGTAAATATGATGGGGTTTATGAGGCTAAATAATTAAATAAAGAAAGAAGTTATTGCCTTATACCTCAAGAGAAACAACAATGCAGCTACGGACACGTGTTTCGGAGTTTCGGAGCCGCATAAACCCCCATCATCTTTTACTTAGTGTTTGCCAGGTGGAAATAGAGCAGTACACGTAGAGCTCATCGTACTGATTGCTCTCATTTGAGGCCCTAAATGTAGCACATGAAGTATGAAAGTACAAATCGAGTACTGTGCACTGTACTTTCCGACCTTTGTTGGTTTTGCTCGATTTAAGATATATTCGTTAAGCTACGCTACGCTGATGAGGAGCAATAACTCCGAAACACGTGTCCTTAGCTGCATTGTTGTTTCTCTTGAGGTATAAGGCAATAACTTCTTTCTTTATTACTGTAAATGCTTGTAATTTTCAGTGTTTAGTAAGGCACTTCCACTCATTATCTTTATTACAAGTAAAATGAAAAAGTACATCACTAATCATCAATGAATTATTTATTTATGCACGAGTATTACCAAGTGCAATAAATATTTATTTTCTTAAGAAATTTATTATAGCTTGTATATAGCTTAATTTTATTTAGTTATATTCATATCTAAATCCTTAATATCGTTAATAATTAATGTCGTATCAATATTTTTCTTTAATAATATAATTAGTCAATAAAGATACAGTAAGACTTATACTACGTCTACCACGAGGATGAAGTTAAGCCCTCGCGTAAAACCTGGAAATATATTAATAAAACAAAACATAAAGCTCATCAAATATATTTGATAAGGAATATAAACTGTGCGGAAGGGATTACAGTTGTCTTCAATAATGTAGACAACAACGACCTATTTAAAATAATTCTTAGAATGTAATTTTCTTCAATATTTTGTGATAAAATACAGAGCGTCCCATTTCAATGTCCAAAGTTGAAGTCATTTTCAGTTAAACCAAAAGTTGTAAAGGACCTCGCACTGTATGACAGGAAAATGGCCCTCGGTTAAATAGCACCAATTTTTAATATGTTGTAGGTCGTGGCCTGCTGAACAATAGTTCTCACAGACAAAATGCTCAAAAGTAAATATAGCACAAGCCACTACTTGTTGAAGACATAACCATTAAGCGTGGAATCAAAGAAGTAGTATACTATTCCTACCACACGCCAGTTAATGTATGTTCATATTTAAGGGTTTTAATGGTCCTGTATGCTTATGTATATGCGAATGTATATGTCAATTCTCATTCAGTAAACGTCGAAACTTCTTTCGGAATATATTAATATGCACGCGTACCCACTAGCATATAAATACATACTCTATGATTTAACTAGAAAAATATTTCATTTGAGAGAGTAGTTAAATATATAATATTTTCACGAACCGCACGAATTAGCATTCCTAATGTGCACCGTGAGGTGGCAACGGATCGAAATTTACACATCACTTGGCTCTAAAAAGTGCCAATTGTGATTGTGTTTTTTTTTGTAAACTACTAATTCTGACGTCTGCCCATTGTTGGATCTGACCCCATTTCTAGGGACTTTTATTTTTATTTTTTTCAATGTTGGCAGCACTGATTCGTACTGATTTTTCTAGGGACCTTTATTTTTCAAAATTGGTATCCCTGATTTATAACTAGATTTTCTAAGGGACTTCTATTTCTTCAAAGTTAGTGCCCCTGATTTTCAAATAGATTTCATAGGGAAATTTTCCTTTACAAAGCTCGTACTTATCTATGGTTTTAGAATTAGGATTTTTTGGAATACTTGAGTGCTGTTATCAGGATTATTTCTAAACATATACTTGCTTAATTCTACGCATACATTCGCATATACATGAGTATACAGCACTATTGTAATACATAAATATGAACATATTATGTTAATTCGTGTAGCGTAGGAACAATATACTAGTTCTTTGATTCCGCGGTTAATGGTTCTGTCTTCAACAAGTAGTGGTTTGCGCTATATTGGACTTTTGTGCATTGTGCCCATGAGAACTATTATTCAGGAGACCTATAACATCTAACATTTGGTGCAATTTAACCGAGGGCCATATTTCTATAATTCAGTGCGAGGTTATTTTGTGTTACTGAAGTATGGTTCGCATAAAGAAAGTTTTCAGTGACCTATCGTCTAAAATTTATTTTAAAATGGTTACACAAAATTTGATTTTCAAATAATTACAACATTTACACTCGATATTTCGAGAACGGTTGGATTTTCGGAAATATGTTATGTAACGAAATTTGATTGGAAATTAAAGCTTTTGTAAATGAGACGTTGAAAAGCGGAGTGGTGTAAGTCAATGTAACGTTGTTCTCAGATATAAAGCTTCAAAGTTAATAGCTAATAGATAACTCCCAAATCAATTTTACGAGTACTAATCTAGTAAGTGGGATAGAGTACACATACACTTAAGTTTTGAGAAGAAAATGTGTGCAATTTTCAAATTTTCTATAATTTTTTTTTACATTCAAATGACATACGCCACTGCCTTGGAATTGGAATTGGTTGGGAGGCTAGTCAAAAAAGATATTGAACCACAGTACTTCGGCCCTATTGGGCCCCTTGTACTTCCTGCCTGTAAGCACACCCTCGCCTAGGCTTCCAACCAACCGCATCTCCCTTGCATCAGCCAAATTAGGTCAACGTTCTCCCAAAATGGATTCTGTGATTGATGAGACGCCAGAACAGTCACAGAGTACATGTTGGACCGTTTCATATTGTTCACAACCTCTACAAAGGTGCTTCGCTTAATCTCATATTGTGTAGATGTTTCCTTAACGGACAGTGTCCAGTCTGGATTTCCGTTATAAGTCATAGGTTCCTTCTGGTCATTGCCAGGTAGTCCATTGCTGTACTCTTGTTGGGATATTTCAGTAGTTCCCTAGCAAGCTGGCAGCCGTTTGTTTCATCCCACACCTTCTTGATTTCATTGTGGGTGTTCTCTTTAATTACTTGTGTTTTCGTCGTGATTGGCCGGGCCTGATCCAAAGATACTTATGCCTGCTGACTTCTTGGCAGTCTGTCGGCTACTTTGTTGCCACTGCATTGTGCATGTCCTTTCACCCAGCGTACCAGTATGTTAATCATGCTGGAGGCACCCACAAGTGCCTGGTGACGTCCCCATATGGCCCCTGTGGTAATTTTGTAACTTCTCAGGGCTAGTAATGATTGTCTACAATCTGTGTAGATCCTGATTGCTTTGCCCGTAGTTTGTCTATGGACAATCTCTTTTGCAGCTGGCTGTACTGCGCTGGCTCGCCTATCCATAAACCCAGTTATATTTGATTTGCAGACTTCTGGAGTATATTTCACATCCTGCCCCATCCTTCTTTTTATCCGCATGTGAACATGTTGATCACACCTTCGCCAGCAGCCTCGTTCTCACTTTTGTCTGTATTATGTAGTGTCTGTCAAAGACAAACCGAGGAGAATTGCTATCTGTACACACCTGTAGAAGAGGCGTCTTCCTGACAGCCTCATTCCACCGGCGACTTCTGGCCTCTCCACAGCCTACATTTGGCTATATGCCAACAGATTTGAGGCGTACCATTGTTGTCAGAGCCACTCCTAGATATATATCTATCTAGTGGTGCCAGACACAGCATTATCTCCATAGCTCTCGTTGGCGTTGTTCGCATAGCTCCGGTTATGCTTAGGCAGGCAACTCTCTGCACTTGGCTGAGCTTGACCTTAACTGTAGTATGTTTGCTCTTAGTCCTCCAAACCATAGCTCCATAGGTCATGATTGGTCTTATGACGGCAGTGTATATCCACATGACCACTTTGGGTTGCATTATCCAGGTTTTTCAACGGTCCTGCGACACTGTTCCTAAGAAATGTAAGTCTTCTTTAGTCTTCTATCTATGTGAATATTACATGTTAGTTTGGCATCGAAGGTTACCCCAAGGTATTTTACTTCTGATGCGAAACTTACTGTTGTATCCAGAAGGGCAGGTACCTTCAACACTTTGCCTTTCAGCAGGATAATAAAACCAGTTTAACGTAAAAATGTATTTATGCTTTTTAATTAATCGAAAATAGTAACAACGTACGCATGATATGCAAATAATAATAAAAACAACAGAATGAATGAAATTCCGTATTAATATTAAGTATCGCAATTCTCCGAAGGCAGAACATATATTTTATGAAGATGTGCTGGAAAACAGACGTGTCCAAATTTGAATTAAAGGCGTATATTCTTGGACAGCCATAATTTTCGTGCCAAAACTTAGAATGGTACATCTCGCAGTATTGAACATGCAGAACTCTCGCTATAACTGTAATCACCTATTAGGATTAGGAATCTGGATTTTAAAATGTTAAAAGAGTTAGATATACATATTTTTGTTACTGATGGAAATCCCTAGTTGATCCCTGCGTTGGCTATAGAGTCGACAATTTAATTACATTTATGCCAATGCTTTCGCGCTTTTACCTGTACAAAATGAACCTCTTTTCCCATTTTAATACACTATGTATATGGATTGGTTTTGATGTTGATGGAGATACTGTTTCACTATGAGGTTAGAACCGATAGGGAATCTGATGAAATTATAGAGGTGTCTGGATTATATGAGTAAACAAATTCCAGAACTTCGTATATAGCTATTGCTTCTGCTATAAAAAGAACAGTTTGACTGCAGTTTGACTTTTACTTAAAGGAGATGTGGAAACATCTGAGACTACCAACAAATGATTATCCCAATTTTGCAAAGTTGTATGAAGAATATTTAGGATTAGTATATTTGAGTGATTGGAGTGTTACCGATCTAAATAATCAAAATTTAGAATGTAATTATAAGAGCTGTCCAACAGCGGAAGGATATGGCTGGAATCTCGAGAGGACGAATTTTTATTTCTCCAAAAGTTACTAATCTGATGTATTAAGAGTAGAGATATTATGTAAAATGGATTGATTATTAATATATATTTTGTGGATAAATTTTTCACCAAGGGAATCAAAGCTTCAGCATATAAAATATCATGGCTCCCAAAATAGTTCTGAATTTTGAATGAGATTTAAACGATTTACTCAACATAACTTTAAATTGAAATTGAATATAGTTTTTTAAGTAAACCTCTATCGCTTAAAAAATTACCTTGTGCCCAATAGCAATAGGCTAGTCTTTTGTTTGCGTCTCCTTCTCTTAAAATATTAAAATTTGTTCTAATTTTATCTCTAGCCAAATTTGATTGAAGAGGTTTAACACGATGCCAATGCGCTGCTAAGATATTGTTATCATTAGGATACCTCAACGTAAAGAACTATTTTTAGGTGTCTTTGACACACTTGCCGTTTGATTGAAAAGTAGATTAATGACGGCCGGTTTATAGTAGGATTTCGCAGCCGATGACTTTTGTTGAATTTTAGTACAAATATTTCAGAGCATATTAATGATACAGTTGGTGGAATTTTAAAAAACAGTCTGCTCTGATGGTTACCGACAATTTGATCAATTCCAAAATGTATATATATTTTCTGGAAAATTTCCATTATGTTTCCTTAACATATGTTACATTATAGTGAAAAATATTTGTTGTCTTAAATAAATCCGTAGAAAATATATTTCAAGTGCAATATATTTTCAAAATTATGAATGAAAAATCTGGACACTTATTTATTTTTACGAAATATTGTTAAGATTATGAGGTTTTAGCTTCAGTAAACACAAGATAAAGTATAAATTTACATTAGGATCGTGATCCATGTATATCGTGTGTACAAAAAAATTAAATTAGGGTGGGCAATAAACGTAAAAATATGTGACGATACTTAGGATGTAGAAATTAATAAATACTAAATATAAACATTATATTCTACGGCAGGTTATTGAAGATTTTATATAATTGTTGATTGTCTCCGTTGCAGCTTTTTGAAGATAAGTGAGGAGAATTTTTGTTACATTTGTAATTTAATCATCTGCTGCTGATGCCAACTTTGTTTATAAAACCTTTATCAGT
Source organism: Leptura quadrifasciata (assembly GCA_963675555.1). Classification (NCBI taxonomy): domain Eukaryota; kingdom Metazoa; phylum Arthropoda; class Insecta; order Coleoptera; family Cerambycidae; genus Leptura; species Leptura quadrifasciata. The sequence goes on along the minus strand of OY776679.1, from coordinate 34,587,185 downwards.
GTATTTATTCACTATCTTTATTTTTGTAGAATTTCATAAAGGTTCCAATACTCTTCGTGTACACTTCTTTTAGTAAAATTTTTCGTAACTTTCGTATTTATTGACCGATTTTTCGTTTGCAAAAGCAATGGAGTTTTTCTTCTAGCTAACACTAATGTGATGGACGGAGAGACGAACATTTCAAAAGATGTTCAGAATTCGATTACTAATACAATAATATGGAAATTTTTCCCATATGAATGATAATTACTATATTAGAAAAAATCTAGTATATACAGTATAATATATAACAAGTAACAGTACACCCCCTTTTTTTCGTTTAGTTTTAAAGATAAACGGCCGAAATTTGGAACATCCTATATACTTAATAAACGTCACTTTTGACACCCTGTATATTATTGCATTTTTTAATTCTGCATATTTTTCTGAATCCAATGACAATAATAATAACAATAGTAGTAAGAATGAGAAGGAAGAGGAGAACGGGAAAGAGAATAATAGTAATAATAGTCGGTTAACAACTCCTCACAACGATCGTCATCTGGTTATTGGTGGTCGGGTCCACATGTAGATAATCTTGCAATTAAATGTAAGAAATTGTTAATTTTTTTTGCATTGTTTAGCAAATATTAATTGGGGAGCTGTCAAGAATACCTTACTAACATATTGTTCGTCAGTGATTCTATCAAAAATGGACTACGGAAGCATAGTTTTTCCTGCGGCTGATAGATCTCGTCTCAAAAGTATTGGACACTGCCTATATATACATATATCATTTTTGAGTTCGCTCGAGGTCCTCTTTAACTCTTACCCTGTGCGTTTAAATTAATAGTGTAGATGCAACTAATGACCATAGAAGCCGCTACTGCAAAATTTTGACAGTGGTAATAATAACTATAATAGATATGGCCTTATTAACAACAAGACCTAATATTACAAATATGTACCTAAAGTCATGATGGAGACGTCAAAATCTGTTGGGACATAACAACAGGCTGGATACCAGTGGTCCACAAAAAAAGGGATCAAGAAGCGCACATAGTAGATATCACAATACCTTTAGATGAAAATATCCGAAATGCTAAAACTGAAAAAGTAGCTAAATACCAGGATATATATCGCTAACAAACTCCGAGACATATATCAGCTTCAAAATGTCTTCATAATTTTAATAATAATATCTGCTAATGGTCATAGAGAAGAACATCATGGAATTTGGGTAAATTAGGTTTAGCCGATCAAGTCCATATAATCAATTCAATTCAACAAGGCTTTATTATAAATCAAAAATACAACAGTACCTACCCAGACCATCCCATTGCAGGATCGGGCGGAATAGGCCTGGTTCGGTTAAACAAAAATTGATAAAACTTAACCTAACCACCTTCTGCAAAATCAAATAAAATCAGGTAATAAAATTCTTACACGTCTAATTACAAAAAGACAAATAACAATACACTTATTTATTTAAACTGGGGCATTAACACTTTCTAAAATTTTTCAGCTGACGCAGGCACCTCACCAAACGAGGAGCCTTCTGCGAGATGTATGAATGCCGGTTTACGCCTTGAACTTTAGCTTTAAACATTTTTCATACCACGAGCGATTTAGAGACAAAAATTTACAAAAGAAATCAAGAAAAACAAATGCGACAAAAAGACTACAAACAGAAAGGAAGAGCGGGGGGGGAGGGCAGGGGAAAGATTTAAAGATACGAAAGGTATGAAATATCAGTAATGGTGGATGATAGGGTAAGCAGAAGTTATAGTTGGCAAAGTTTGGCTACAGGGGTTACCGGAAAATCGGTAACGTGTGGTACGGTAATGGGTGTTTAATTTGAAATGGGGCATTATGCTATCTAATTTGTGCTATGTCTTATTAACGGACTATTGCGCAGCTTAAAGGAGTAGAAGTTTTGAGAGGCCTGCTGGACATAATCCGCTATCCGGAGTTATATCGTTGCAACGTGCGTATAGGTCTCTGAGGGAGGCATACCTTCCAGAATTTGATGAGGCGCATTTTGTGTTCTATTAGCTTTTTCATTGTCGTGGCCGGTATGCTGCACCACACCGGCGCCACGTATGTGATGGACGCCCTGACCACCGTCGTGTACAAGAACTCTTTATTTTGTCTATTAGTCTGCTACCCCTGATCATGAGCAGATACAGACTTCTAGTCTATATAATCATTTTAGTCCAAAAAACTGGAATCTTAGCCACTCGCAGCACAATCCGTCGAGTTCTAGCACATTCGTGAAGAAGTTGGCAAAACCGGCCCTTTCCATGAATTCTCCCACCGGCTAACTATAGCCGGTGGGAGAATTGTCATAAAAATAATAATAATAATAATAATGACTTGACTATGTTGAAAAACATTGAATATTTTTACAATCCTTGTTTATTTTCTAAAAATTCTTGTGTCTGACGATGTGAACCAAAGTTTGTTCACGAAAGCGGTCACGTAATAAATAGTTTTGTGAGATTTGATTCTTTTTCTCTTTAAAATGAATAATAATAATAATGTTTATTAGCAAAATATAAATAGTTCATAAAAGTACATGGACTGGTGAAAGCCAAGAAAAGAGTATAGTAAAATATTTCTTGGGACTCCTTTCCTTAGATAAATCTAGATCTCCTAGACTTAAGACGGCAATTTAAGTAATATGGAAGGCGGTTTAAAACATTTAAAACATAGCTTTTAAAAAGTAAACGGAATTTAATGTGCTAGCTACCTGTCTAAAATGAAAAAGGATGTCCTTACTTTTGGCTCACCGTGTAGTTATACTTATAATAATTAGAGGCATCAATCATCAAATGTGTATATTTTAGTGGTGATTGTTCCTCGTTAATATTTACATTCATTTTGCATATTTTATGGGAAATTCTACAAAATATGGTATATTCTTTGAACGAAAATACATATATAATTATAGGATTATAACTAATTTAATATTTATTCAGTTCATAAGTAGATGTTCCGGCGATGTAATTTTTTATTGCTAGTAGATTGCTATGAGCAGACGGCTAATTCTGAACCAATTAGTTTATTGCGTAGAAAATATATCTAAACAATGAATAATGATACAGTTTCCTAAATCCTGTCATTTATATTTTTTTATAATATTCAATTTGTCTGATAAAATTTTTCCTATATAAGGCGATTTATGGAAGTCCGCCACATCAGTTGAATTAAGTCGACTACTAGAAAACAAAAATGGCAAAATCTCTGCAAATTTTTGTTTTCGCTTTGGCGTTAACGCAAGGTAAGTAAAATTGCGTTATCAAACTTGAGTTAGTTGTTAATGTTGAAACATTAAATAATTACGGAATTACTTTTTCAGGTTTCTGCGCTGTCGCAATTTCCACTTTCCCAGCGTTCGTAGAGAGAGTTCCACCAAGTTTACTTCCACCACCTGAGCCAGAAGTTGAATCTCCTGCTATTCCCCCAGTTGGCGCAGAAGTGCTACCTCTACCCTTGCCATCTGCGCCGGTACTACCAGAAGAAGAACAACCTGCTGTACCACCATGCGTTTCTGTCGTCAAATCTATCCTTCAGGCTATTATCGATAAATTGGAAAATCTGCCTGAAATTACTGCTCCATTACCAGAAATTATCGAACCTGTGGAGGACCCCTCAGATCCAGAATCCCCAGAAACTCCAGAAGTCGCAGAACTCCCTCAAGTACAAGTGAATCCCTGCACTGCCTGTTTCGAACATATTAGTTCTTTGTTGGTCACTGCCCAAAGGCTTGCCACCCTTAAAGCACTTACTAGGCAGTAAATTTAATGTCACATAACCTATTTTATAAAATACCTTTATTATCAATTAAAACATTTGCTGCTACTGTTTTTGATTCATTAAAATAATGAAATGATATTTCCCTTGGAAATATAGTAGTATAACATTTTATATTTGCCAACAAAGTTTCAGGCAAATGCTGTCTCTTTTTATACTTATATTTATGAGTAGAATTATAAACAATGAAAGTTAATCGCTTTGTTATCAATAAATATATTTTCATTCATCATCCAAATTGACCAAAATTGTATATATTCTTAAGAATGATTTTATTAATAAAATCGCTTTATAAGGAATAGGTTTAGTTATACAGAAATTTAATACATTGCTTTTACTAAAATTCTGTGTGAAGATTCTCGTATGGGGAAACGATATTCCGGTAGTGAAGCCAAATTAGGACTTGAAAAATACGAAATGTGACTTGTCTGGTAAATTTTGCAGTTTCCTTAAGATCGGCATATTGTTTATTTAATCAGTGTTTAAAGCGTGTTTCCGATAGGTCTTTTTTTATATTTCGAGAAAAAAGTTAAATATTGCAAAATTAGGCATTTTCAAACAAATTATTATTTTTTTGAATAAAAGTTTCAATGAAATGCACCCACCTCCTACGGAAAAAGGTGATCCAGAACTTTTAGAGAACCACAGACCAATAAATATTTTACCATCTTATCATCAAAACCAAAACCAACACGGTTATATAAAAGGTAAATCAATGGAAACAGCAGTTTTTCAATTTACGCAATATACATATTAGATTCTTTTGAAAAAGCAGTATCTCCCTTGGAATATTTTAATAAAATTGTGAGAGGTTACTAAAATTGGTTCAAAAACGAAAATTGAAATAATATCAAATCTTTACGTTTCGAGGTCCTAGGAACCCAAGAAAGTGATTTTTGAAAAATGTCTGTGTGTGTGTGTGTATGTGTGTTAGCACGATAGCGTCGAAACTACTGAACAGATTTGAATGAAACTTTGCGTGTGCGTTTCTTTAGTGCCCCAGAAGATCTGAAAAGGTTTTGGTTGAGATCGGATTACGTTAAGTACCATTTTGACGCAACAAGTTGTTTATTTTATAATTACTTTCAATTTGCAATGGAACCATTGAAAAGCAGTTAAAATTCTGATTTCAACGATACCATTTCGATTTGGTTTCCGGGAAAAAAATTAAAAACAAAGCAAATATGGTATAGATCGCATTTCGCATGACATGATCGATGCGCGTAGCCGTTACATCGTGAAACTCGTCACTTCACGTGTCAATTCACGTGTGAGGGTTTCTTCACTGCTCTAGAAGTAGAGCGGATTACGTTTAGTGCCGTTTTTAAATATATATACAGACAAATCGAAGAATTAAACTACAAATATTCCTCTAAAATCTAGTAAAATTATTGAAATGCTAATGTTTCATTTAACAGAGACAGCCGCGAGCGATTGGATTGCAATAAGCAAATTTTGACGATTGTCATTGTCATCGTTTGTCATCCGATAACGTTGGTGTCATGTCGTGTTAATAAGATGCATATTTGTAACTTTTAGTGGATTGTCACAAACTTTAAAGGTAGATGTAGCAATATCAATATCATATGCTTTCTGTACCTTCGTTGGTGAATTTATTATACATTATCACTTTACCAATTTTCAGTTTGTTGCTTTACAAATCTGTAGTATTTAGGATAACTAGACTTTCTTAGTCGTTCAAGTGATGTTAAAGTTGTTAATATCCTAATAGTATATTATTCAACGAGCGATAATGTAGGTAATAACTCGCATGGATGATTGTAAATTCATTAAGTTGAGGGTATTTTTAGTGCCCCAGAAGATCTGAAAAGGTTTTGGATGAGATCGGATTACGTTTAGTGCCGTTTTGTCACACAATTTAATGCTCTTTTCGGCTTCAAAGATCCACCGAGTAGGGAGGTTCCAGCCGCTTCCAGTAGCTGCCGATTTTTTGATTTATCAAAAGCTTATGATTGTTTAAATCATGAAAATTTATTAATCAAGCTAGACATGTTTGACATCAGAGGGAAAGCATTAAATCAGTTCAAATCATATTTATCTGGAGAGCTGTAATGAAAAAAATGGCAAGAAATACAAATCTGAGATAAAATCAAACTCCATAGGGATTCCGCAAGGCAATATTACCGGGCCTATTTTATTTTTAATATAAATGATTTAAGTAGTATAATAAGGGTTAGGCAATCATTACATTTCCAACTATGCTGATGACTCTAACTTATTAATTGTAGCTAAAGATTTTCCTCAGCTTATAAACGAAAGTAACAACTTATTTTCTGAAATAAGGGTGTGGTATTCTAAAAATATTTTTTATTGAATGTAGAAAAAACAAATATTATTTAGTTCAAAACAACTTCAATCTGAAACTTCAAATATAATAAAAGTGAATGATGAAAGCATACAGTTAACAAAAAATGTTAAGTTTTTAGGAATACAAATAGATGAGCATTTAAATATGTCAGCCCATATAGATTATTTGTGACCAAACCTGAATAAAATATGTTATAGCATACGAGTTATTCATAATTATTTAAATGAAAAATCATTAAGGATAATTTATTTCGCAAATTTTGAATCGACTGCCAAGTTTGGAAGAATTTTCTGGGGGTAGTAATACGAGTATATACAAAATGTTTATATAAAAAAGACTCATGTTTAAAATTAAATATACTGAATCCTGCGGACTGTTTTTAAGAATAGTGGAATATTAACATTCATTAATTTTGTAAAATGTAACCTATTTTTAGGTAGATTTCTCATCTATCTATTGCAGAGTGCAGCATGTCACGATTTCAGGTAAATTTCACTACAGTTTCTTCGATTATGATTCTCAGACCCCAAAAATGACCCCCCCCCCCCCCGTTCAAAAGTTTATATATATGCAATATAACGAAATTTGTGAACACTCTAGAGGGCATATTTCTCAGCAGATCAAAACGAAACATGGCCTATACTTTAGGTCCATATCTCGGTTAAGTTCGAAGATGGGCCAAGTCGCCTTCTTCGTTTCAAAATGGCGGCGGTTCAAAGTTTTTAAAAAATCTTAAAATTTTATTTCGAATCAAATAGATACATGTGATACATCGTTGGATAGTGCCCATCTAGCCCTACAACTTTTGTCTAAAATATGTTTTGTTAAAACGCATAGGAAAAATTTTAAAAATGGCGGAAGTTCAAAGTCTTCAAAAAATCCTCAAAATTTTATTTCGAATCAAATATGTACATACGATATAGGACGAAATCTACCTTTCCGACTGGCCCCTGCCATCGGGGTTTTTTTACTTGCATCAGCAAAGCCCAAAACATAAACTTTTCATTTGATGTATAATACGTTAAGTTTAATCTAATTTACTTTCAAATTATTGGGTTCCTGTAGATGCTACATTTACCAATTGGTATTGTTAAAAAAATGCACAGAGATTAAATCAAATCTATAGAATTTATTAATAATTATTTATAAGATAGGGGAAAATAAAATGATAGCAATTGTTCAAAATGCATTCCTTCAAATTCAGTATAGTTTTGAGCCCTACTGATGATTTGCCTTACCACTCGTTCTAACATTTGCGCAGTTATTGTTGCAAAAGCTTGGCGAATTTTGGTTTCCAACTCCTGGAGGTTTCTTGAAGATGATGACTAAACTCGTTCTTTGACGTGCTCCCACAGGAAAAAATCGATGAGGGTTAGGTCAGGTGATCTGACAGGCCATCTTTTGGGCCCATATGTCGAAATGACTCTATTTTGAAATCTGTTATCTAAATAATTAGAGGAAGGTTATGCGGCGGAGCCCCATCTTGCTGGTAATAAATGCTTATTCTCAACATCATCGGTAATTCTTCTAAAAAGCCCTAATTTCATTTTCCAAAAGTTCAGATATCTAATTCAATTTAAAGTCTCCTGAAATAAAATAGGACCTATGATCCTTACCCACAATTCCTGCCCATACAGTTACCCCAAACACTTCTTGGTTATTTTCTTCTCTAAATTCATGTAAGTTTTCCTGAGACCAGTAACGCAAACATGCCATTGTTAGTGAACCGATTTTCATCTGTTAACAGAATTCTGGGAACTGTGTTTCTATTTTCTAGTAACCAATTGCAATAAGGAACTCTCCTAGCTGCATCAGCTTCATATAAATGCTGATGAGGTTGATATTCATTTATATGATTTATATCCATGTTTTCTCAATATTCTTCTAACATATTCTCGGCTAATACCAAGAGCACTTCCAATCCCACGTGTACTTGCATTTTTATTAATTTCCACGGATGCTAAAACATTATTAATCTCTGTGGCCTCGTCAATAATAAACGTATTTTGTTCTTTTTCATTTGGCTGGGCCCTAAATTTTTGTTCTAAAATCTTAAAATATTTTCCATAAGGGTGATGCTTTCCAAGATACCGCTCTGCATATCACCTTTCTGCTTGATATGCATTTCTTTTAGATTCGCCATGAATAAGTAACATGTTCATTATCCACCTTTTAATTTTAGGTAAATACCACCATTTTGTATTTTTTTAAAACTTTTAAATAATTATATCAGCAAATAAATCACAAGCAAATTAAAAGAGCACTACATAAACTTTATCAAATAATAACTTGGGCAAATGTTTGAAAATAAATTTCATTTTGTCATGGCACGCTTGTAAAATTTAATACATACATTAGTACATATGTTTTCATTAAATGACTGAAGAATAGCATCTACAGAAATCCAATAATTTCAATATAAGATGGTACCCAAACTAGACGTATTATACATCAAATGAAATGTTAATGTTTTGGGCTTTGTTGATGCAAGTAGAAAAATATGGTTACTATTTAAAAAAAATTGAATATAAAATCATTTGCTTTTTATGTTTTTTTCAAAAAAATTGTTTTTCAATTCAAAATAATGGTTTTTGCACGAAATAAAGAAACGTAATCTGAGACGAATAGGCCAGCGAACCTGTCACATGGATTACCGTCAACGAGTGTAAGCAAGGTGGTAAATACAATCTCTCCAAATGATGTGTGTAGTAAAAATAAAAATGTAGTGGTTAGTGACGCAAATAGTGCGTATAATAGCAGCAACAACAAAAGTTCTGGTAAGCCGAATGACTTCGTCATTATAAAATCCAAAGGCTTAAATAAAAATTCCGAACATGTGTATACAGAACTTAAAAAATCAGTTACGCTGGTCGATCTTCAGATTTCAATCAATAATATAAAAAAATAAATAACGGAGTTATCATCGATTGCAACTCCGAAGAATCAAAAGACAAATTAGTTACAACAATAAATATCAACTTCACCAACGAATTCGAGGTTATATCTTAAAAAAAATTCTCTCTAAATTAATCATATAGGATGCTTTCGACTCAGATGTCTCCGGCAATAATACTGAACTAGCAAATAGCTTCATAATAAACAATAATATCGATAAATCGGTGAAAGATTTTGAATTCAAAATTGTCCGCAAAATAAACAATAAGAACAACCAAAACAACATTAATATAATTGTAGCGGTGGATCCCGCTACAAGAAATAGTATAATTTAAAAAAACTACCTATATATTGGTTGGAAAAAATGTGTCGTTAAAGATTCTTTTCACATAAGAAGCTGTTTTAAATGCGCGGCATTCGGACACTTACCTAGTGATTGTAAAAGCGGAATACCTGTGTGTTCTATTTGTGCCGAGGGGCATGATAGTAAAGTATGTACCTCAAATGAAAGAAAATGTCCTAATTGTATAAGATTTAATAAATCAAAAATACTTCAATAACTATGAAGCTGCCAGTAAGGACTCTCCTTGTTACCTCAAAATGATACAGGACATTGAGACAAAAACTTAAAATGAAACTCAGAAGCTTTTTCGTACCTAAATCCGCAAAATCGCATAGCAGTGCATCCGAGGGTATATCTATGTATCACATAAATGTTCGTTCACTAAGAAACAAATCTTCGGAACTGAAGAATTTTGTTGTTACAAATAGATATCAAATAATCGCATTAAGTGAAACATGGCTGCCCCCAAGCGACCCTGATGATACCTACCAATTAGATGGCTATAACCTAATACGAAAAGATAGAACTACTCGCGGAGGTGGAGTTGCTATTTGTCTGTGTCAAAAAATAAAGTTTACTGTGCTCAATGTATTGGTTCAATCAAACTGCGAATACCTAATAATAATAACAAATATATCTAATAGTCTAGGTATTTCTGTAATATATAGGCCCCCGAGTAGTCCTTATACAGACATAGATGCATTAAGAGATATTGTTTGTCTCTTCATGGAAAACGACCATTTAGATTATATTATACTAGGAGATATAAATATAAATATGAAATTAAATAATATTTATTCGAACTATGTATCCAAAACTTCACAAGAATCGCTGACGATTCAGAGACATTAATTGACGTAATAATAGTAAACAATGACCTAGAGATCCTAGAAAGTGACGTTCTGGATGTTTGCTTATCTGACCACAACATAGCTATCTGTAAAATTAACATCAATTTTATAAGCTCAAACAACATAATTACATTTCGCTCGTACAAAAATTTTCATGCTGAATCCTTTCAAAATGACTTGAATGAGATCGACTGGAATATTATGTACCGTATGGATTCTATAAACAAAAAAGTGGAATATTTTAATAACAGCCTAGTAGATTGATTTGATAACCACGTACCCTTAATTACTCAATACTGACGTAATAAAAACCCTAGCATGTCCTGGTTCGCACAAAATTTAAAACACATGAAAACCATGAAAATTAACATGTGCCAATACCAAAAAAGCGGTATCCGGATAATGTAAATGATCTAAGGCCAATAAGTCTGTTATCAGTACCTCTGAAAATTGCAGAAGCTGCACTACATGAATAACTCGCGAATTATGCAACGTCAAATAGTATACTGCCACCTAATCAATCTGGCTTCCGGGTAAAGCACAATACCACCACTGCGATGACAACAGTTGTAGACGATATTCTCGGCGCCATAGATCAATAAAAAAATACGTCCCTAGTACTACTAGATATGTCTAAAGCTTTTGGCTCCATCGACTTAGACGTTCTGATTAGTAAATTAAAATACTTCGGACTTTCTAATAATCTCTTAACATGGATGGAATCATACCTGAAAAATAGACCACAAATCGTTAGTTTAAATAGTCATACTGGTCAGATGTATTAACAGCCGAAAGACTTAATATCTGGAGTACTCCAGGGCTCAGTTCTGGGTCCCCTCCTTTTTAGTATATTTGCCTCTGATTTGAAAAATATACCCAGTTATTGTAGTATGCAACTCTACGCAGATGACATACAGATATATTACAGCTATTCAACTCTTGATACCATGAACGCGCAAGGGATGATCTGTTTGTTCACAGCCAACTATTTTAAAATAATTGAAATAATAGTGAAATCATGAAATACAAACAAATGGATATTATACTTAAATTAATTGGTAAAGACATTTTAACTTTCTGAGCAAGGAGTGACGCTTTTATGGAGGACCTCTATACATTGGCATAACTGCGAATACTCTTTCCATAATTGCTCCATGTTGCTTTCTTGATTATTATTTTGTTTTTGTTACCTGAATTTACTTTACTCTTCTTAATTGTGTTAATGTTTTACTATAGCAAAGATTTGAACAACTTATTGGATTATTTTATCGTTTTATTTAATCATGCTTCATCCTGAAGGGATCCATCTTGTATTGTCACAATACAAGATGGATCCCTTCAGGATACCATGCTTTTTTAAATTTAATGTTTTTAACAATTTTATTTTATCAATTGACATCCAACTATGTTTTAAATAATTTTTAACTTGTAAGTTTGTTAACTACTATTAGTGTTAAGTGTTGGTCCATATTTTTGAAAAATTTTTTCACATGTGCAACTTCTATATAACCTCAAAATATCCGTTCCTGATGAAGAGACAATAAAGCCTCGAAAGCTTGAACAGAAATAAAGAGTTTTCTTTAATTTTTTGTGCCACACGACTGCATACCCTAGTTTAAATTTTTAAAATTTTAACCTTAAATAGCCAGTCGAGCTAATTTTACCTTAAAAATATATATATATATATATATATATATATATATATATATATATATATATATATATTTTAAATGGTGTAGTGGTGAGAGGTAAGTGAATCCTTTCATGTGGTCTAATGCTACTATACACCAGACATCACAGATGTCTCCATGGTATATAGCGACTTGCCATTTTGCAAGTACCGAGAGCGGCGACCTTCAGCCCTTGGTGGACTTAACCTATATACTGTTATTATACATGATTTGCAGGAAACAACTACTCAGCGGGCAAATACCCCGACCTGATTGAATTACACCTTACAAATCATGAAAAATTGGTAGCCAATGCCATTTGCCAACTCCCTGACCAGACATAGACCGGTTTCGAACTTATTAGTTCTCCTCAGTATGCCATAGGTCATGGAGCAGACAAATGACAGTGGCCAACCTGCTAGTCTTATACAGATTAATGTAAATGGTGTAGTGGTGAGAGGTAAGCGAATCCTCTCATGTGGTCTAATGCTACTATACACCAGACATCACAGATGTCTCCATGGTGTATAGCGACTTGCCATTTTGCAAGTACCGAGAGCGGAGTTGGCAAATGACATTGGCTACCAATTTTTCATGATTTGTAAGGTGTAATTCAATGCAGGTCGGGGTATTTGCCCGCTGAGTAGTTGTTTCCTGCAAATCATGTATAATAACAATGTATATAGGTTGCTATTTAAAAATCAAAAGTTGTTGCCACTTCAGGTTGGACCGGAAGTGACATTTTTTACTTAATAAATGCAAAATGTAACTTTTTCTGTCGCAAATGATATGCAAAATTATTATTCCTAAATGTAATCGAGAAATTTGAACGGGACTAATCTTGTTGTCACCCGGTATACGCGTATCTTTTTTACGTTACTTTCTATGAAACAAATATATTTATTCATATTTCCTTTGAATGAAATTACAAATACATAATAGTGGCCAATATAAACAATCGTATATCCATTCAGTACTAAGTACACGGTATCTATAGTGTAAATTTTTATTGGTAGTATATTGCTATAAAGATAGCTAATACTATTATAATTCCTTTACTGCCTTACAATGATAATATCTAGAGTAGGATCGGCAATTAGAATTTCTGATTTCCAGCCTTATATATTATTGATAATATTATTTTTCGTCTGATAATGCTTTTCCTATATAAAGTGATTTATTGAAGTTCTCAATATCAGTTGATTCAAGTCTGCTACTAAAAACAAAAATGGCGAATTATCTGCAAATTTTTGTTTTTGCTTTGGCATTAGCTCAAGGTAAGTAATCCTGCACTGAACATGCATAAACTGTTTCATAATTCATTAAAAACACTAGTCAATTGTAATTTCAGGCTACTGCGCCGTTGGAATAAACACTTTACCAGCTATGATCACTGGTCCAGTTTCCACTGATGTAAACCCTATACCTTTGCCAACCGCGCCAGTAGTGGCAGAGCAACCCGCTGCACCACCATGCGTTTCCATCGTCAAATCCCTCCTTCAGGCTATCATCGATAGATTGGAAAATCTCCCTGGAATTAATCCATTACCAGAAATTGTGGGGCCTGAGGAAGTTGTGGAAGTTCCAGAACTCCCAGAAATCGTAGAAGTCCCTGTGGTACCTGTGGTAGTTAACCCCTGCAGCGCATGCTTCGAACATATCAGTTCTTTGTTAGTTACTGCCCAAAGGCTCGCCACCCTTAAAGCCCTTACCAGGAAATAAATTGAAAGTCATCTAATTTATTTTGTAAAATGTCTTTAACATCTATTAAAATTATTATTACAATTATTCTTGTGTTTAATTTATTGGAGTCATTAGAGTCATTGTTTTATTTATAGATTTAGTGTAGAATAGTAGTAGTTCCTAGCTTATTTAACTAGCTTTTAAAAATATGCCATGAGATCTAGTTTGTAAATGTTCGTTATAAAAATAATTTGGAATGTAAATATTCTTAGATAAATTAAAATTATGGATTGGTCATACAGTTTATTTTCAATATTACAACCTTTTTTCTGTTGCAGTATTTCGTTAAAAGAAGCAACTATGGTTGTTTGTTTTATTTAAAAAAATATTAGAATATTGTCTCTGTCTCAAAAAAATAATTCAAAAACAGTCAAATTTGCAAATAATGCCGTTTACAAAGGTACCCCTACATCTCCCCACTGGTTACAATGATTTGTTGTGAGTTCCAGATAACAGAGCGATATAAAGCAAAATTTGTCATCAAATTTAAACAAATTTTGATATAACTGGTCCAACAAAATGAAGTATCCATTTTAAATTGAGTTGGTTTTATTATGTTCCCAAGCATCGAAGTGATTTGACCAGAAAACATTCTTCACCAAATTGTCATAGAATCCCTAGCAGTGTGGGAAGTGGTGTAGTGGTTGAAAGAGCACCGAGTGGACAACTCTGTCACTAATCTTGATTTTGAGGAATTAGGCTGTACAGAATACGGGTGAACGTATTATTGGTTGCATACTTGATATTCTTTACTCTAATTATTTGATTCAAAACATCTGAAACTAAATAAAAGGACACTACTGACTTTTAAATGTTTATTGACACTCTATGTAACATAAAACACTCTTTATGATCATTTTTACACAATCTGACCACAGTGGTATGCCACCTTCTTGTACTTAGTGTTTCGGCTTAGCGTTAACTGTCCTCTGCAGTTATATTTCTTGGTGTTTTTGTTCTAATTGAAAGTCTAGTTACATAAGATTGGGAATATGTTGTGTACGTTATACTAACCGTTGTCATTGTCTTGTTTTAATTTGTCATTCTATTCTTGATCTGAAATCTGAAAGACTGCAACCAACAGCTACTCTCCGGGCTATATGCCCCGCCGAGGGCTGAATTACAAGTTACAAGCCTGGTGTGTTTAGTGTAATAATTGCATATTACCAACAGAACGCTAATGCTTCGATTGCAACAAACACCAGTCGAAAGACTGATCCTGTTTAAAGGAGCTCTCGTGCCAGTTGTCCCACCCCACCTGCAGACTGCAGTTTCGAGCTGTTGGCTCTCGTCATGCAAGGTAGGCATGTAACGACCGACACGGGGATCCTTTGACCATTTGGTACATCTCGGTATCTTTAAGATAGCGAAATGCAAAATAGTCAGCAGGCGCCATCTAGGATCAGTCTTTCGGCTGGTGTTTGTTGCAATTGAAGCATGTCCGTGTCGGTCGTCATATGCCTACCATGCACTGACGAGAGCCAACAGCTCGAAACTGCAGTCTGCAAGTGGTGTGGGACGACTAGCACGAGAGCTTTAAGTAGGATCATTACTTCCTTATAGTAAAATAAGGATTTTTAGAGGAGTTTGCGACTTAAAAATTATGTTTTAATCTAATGGATAATTGAATTTGTATATGAATAAAAATTTAAAATCGGTTTTTTTCACTTTGTTTCAAGTTTAAAATTTTTTTCTTGCCATCATAAAGTGCAGAAAAAAACTACATTTAAAAAAAGAGAACCTCATATGATGCGATGCACAAAAGTAATTGGCCAATCAATTTTCAAATTTGAAGTCAATTTTTGAGACTTGTATTAGATATTTTGACTTGAAATTTTAACCAGTTATTGTTCACATTATAAAGTATAATTTCTGATAATTTCATCAAATTTCACTTGAAACATCCGAAGTTATAACCAAGAAACCAAAATTTAGCAGTTTTGTCAGTTTTTTTTTGAGGTTATGTATGCAGATAAAAATTTCATATTGTAACATCTGATTGCATGTATCAAAACGAACAGCTTCAATTTTTTTCGATTTTTTGAGATCTACATATACCGAGATATACTCATCTATATTTAGAAAGCACGACCAAAATGGGCGATTTTTCACAAAATGACCGGTAACTTGCGTAGCGGCGGTTGCTAGAAGTAGAAAATGTCCATTTCGTATAGTATTCGATGTAACTAACATGTTTTTAAAAAATGTACTCTGACAACAGTTTCCTATTCACTAAAATGTGATGCTTGTCTGACTCCACTATTTGTGTAAACTCAGAATACAGCTGTTGGTTGAGTATATTAAGTTCCTAAAATAAATAGTGCATACGTGATTTCAAGCCTACAAAATACCTAATAAGTATTGCTCAATTTATAAATTATTATTGAATATTCTGGGTACCCCAATCAATCAATCAATACAACTTTATTAAAAATTAAAATTTACATCTGCCTCCCCAGAACCCACCCCGGGACCGACCGTGCAACCAACACGTTGCTCGTGATGGCGGATTGCAATATCGGGCGGAATGGGCCTTGTTCAGCTAAAAGGCAATTAAAAACAGCTTAACCTAAACACTTTCCATCGCAGATGGATAAAATTAGGTCATAAAATTGGACATATCTAAAAAATAGACTTAACTAAACTTACAAACTACACACTTTTAAGAAACTTTTGCACTAAACACTTTTTTAAAATTTTGGTACTGACACAGACATCTCAGCATAAACGAGGAGCCTTCCGCAAGGTGTGAAAACGCCGGGCTGCGCATAGGCTAGCCTAAACTGTGATTTTAAAAATTTTGATTTCGAAAAATTTAGATTTTTGAAAAATTTGAATGAAAATTAATTTAGGGACAAAAATGTACAAAAAAAACACGAAACAAACGCGACAAAAAGATTACAAACAAAAAGGAAGAGACAGGAAAGATTTAAAGATATAACAGGTATGAAATGTCAGCAAAGGTGGATAGGGTAAGCGGAAGTTATAGTTGGTGAAGTTTGGTTACAGGGGTTGCCGGAAGATCGGTAACGTCTGGTATGGTAGGATGTGTTTTATCCGAAATGGGGCATTATGCTGTCCAATTTGTGTTATATTTCTTGTTAACGGGCTATCGCCCAGTTTGAAAGAATAGAATTTTTGAGAGATATCTGGACGTAGTCCGCTATTGGGGTTATGTCGTGGCAAAGTGCGTATAGGTCTCTGAGGGAGGTGTATCTTCCAGAATTAGAGATGAGGCTCATAAATTTGTGTTCGAGCACTTTTAGTTTCCTCATTGTCGTAGCCGAAATGCTGCACCACACCGGCGCCGCGTATGTAATAGACGGCCTGACCACTATTGTGTAGAACAATTTTTTATTTTGTCGGTTAAGTCTGCTACTCCTGACCATGAGCGGACACAGACTCCTGGACAGAGAGTAGACCGTCCCTACTGTCTTATTTATGTGCGTGTTAAACGTCAGTCGCTGGTCCAGTCTGACCCCTCAAGTACTTCACGCACCTCTTGGTTGGAATTTTGTTGCCCCGGATCGAGATTGGTGTTATGATTCTATTTCCAGTGAATCGGCGCGTGAAAACTATCACCTACCTCCAACTTCTCAGCGTTTACCCGAATCTTCCACTGGTCGTAATAAGCCGTGGCACGAGCCATGTGCGCCTTGAGCAGCATGTTCGCTGCTTGAGCATTGTGTGAATGCCCATACATTGCTGTGTCATCGGCGCACTTAGCCAGCTTTGTTTAGAGG
This sequence comes from Leptura quadrifasciata, assembly GCA_963675555.1. Lineage (NCBI taxonomy): Eukaryota > Metazoa > Arthropoda > Insecta > Coleoptera > Cerambycidae > Leptura > Leptura quadrifasciata. Next base: position 34,569,816 of record OY776679.1, on the reverse strand, counting down.
AACTCTGGGAAGTCGGAGACGTACAGGTTGTACAACTTTGGTGACAGGCACGATCCTTGCGGGACTCCCGCGCAAATGTCCTCCTGAAGCCAAACTGGAACTCATCGTCGATGTGGAGCTCCTCCTGAATAGCATCTAATCTGGTCAAGACGAGCTTCTTCACCAACTTGGAAATCGTCGACAGTAAAGAGATGGGTCTATAGCTGCGGCGAACTTCGCGTTCTTGCTTTGCTTAGGGATTGGCACGACTACGGCGCATTTCCACTGACTAGGCCAATGTTGTAGTCGTAGAATCGCGTTAACGATATACGTCAACTGTACAATACCTTTCCTCGGAAGATATTTGAGCAGCTTGTACTCGACGCCGTCTTTTTCAGGGGCTTTATTGTTTGGTAGGTCTTTAACAATTCCTGCTATTTCCGAGGGCTTGGTCATGACCTTCAGAAATTCGCGTCTTGTCAGTTATACGTCATGACCAATGATTTCGTTAATGTCGTTTTCGATGCGGTCGTGCTCTAAATTACCCCAGTTTATATTGGACCTTATTGTGAATTGCAATGTACGATGTTACCTATCATTAAATGGACGGTTCTTCAAACCGTATAAAGTACTGCAAGACTAAACAAAGATATCTCAGCCCTTCTTTAATAGGAGGTTCATTTAATAAATAATATTCCATCTGTGAAACTTACTGTCAAACTGTCAAATCCACTGCGCGGATCAGAGAGTGTCATTGTAACTAATTTCCATATACATACTATCCGGTATAATATGCTAATTTCTAATCATAGGAGAGCGTTGCTTGTTTACGCTGTATAGGTACGAATAGCTACAGTCGGTGAAGATTCTAGTGAACGCTGAGAAGTCGGAGGCGGTAGTCTTCACGCGTCGCTATAGTGAAAATTATCGCTCCAATTTCGATTCGGGGAAGCCAAATTCCAACTAAAAGATGCGTGAAGTACTTGGGGATCAGACTGGACCAACGACTGACGTTCAACACTCATATCAATGAGACAATACGGACGGTTTACTCTTTGTGCAGGAGTCTGCATCCGCTCATGGTCAGGGGTAGCAGACTTAACAGACAAAATAAAAAACTGTTGTGCACGATGGTGGTCAGGCCGTCCGTCACATACGCGGCGCCGGTGTGGTGCAGCATACCGGCCACGACAATGAAAAAACTGAAAGCACTTGATCACAAATTCATGCGCCTTATATCAAATTTAGGAGGGTACACCTCCCTCAGAGCCCAATACGCACGCTGCAACGACATAACCCCGATAGCAGACTACATCCAGCATATCTCTCAAAACTTCTACTCGTTCAAGCTGGGCGATAGTCGGTTAGCAAGACACATAACGTATATTAAATACCCCTTACAGTACTAGACGTTACCGATTTTCCGGCAACTACTGAAGCCAAGTTTCAACAACTATACCTTTCTCTAATTCTATCCACCTTTCGCTAGTATTTCATATCTTTTGATCATCTTTAAATCTTTTCTGTCCCCCTCTTCCTTTATGTTTGTATCCTTTTTGTCGTGTTTGTTATTCTTGTTTCCTTTTTTGTACATTTTTGTCTCTAAATTAATTTCTTATCACAAATCTCTGATAAAATTAAAACCTTCTGAAATTAAAAATTGTTAAAGCTAAAGTTTGGACCAGCCTTGCGCAGCCCGGTGTTCATGCGTTTCGTAGAAGATACCTTGTTTGGATTGAAAGGTATTTGCGTCAACTGGAAAAGTTTTAAAAAGTGTTATAGTGAACAAGTTCTTAAAAATATGTGTGTTTAAGTTTTTTAAAATCTTTTTATTTTGAGATATTGTTAACGGTATTACCTATTTTTATTTACTTTTGTTAAAAGGTGTTTAGGTTAAATTCTAAAAATTTGTTTTTAACCAAGCCAGGCTCGGCCCGCCCGACCTTGCAATCCGCCACCGCGACCAACGCGGCGGTTGCACGACCGGTCCCGCCGCGGATTCTAGGGCGGTACTTGTATTATAGTTGAATAATTGAATTGAATTGAAATTGAATTGTGTAAACCCCTCCTTGGGTGCCGTACAACAAAATCGCTAGTACGTTCAATATTTTAAAAAAATAATAATGGGTGACGGGTCTTCAGGGTCTCTGATTGCCAGTCTGATAGTAAAACAGTAATAATCCTAAATGGCGACGAAAAATATTTTTTTCTGTTATTTTACAAAAACTTGCAAATTTTTTGTGAAAAATTATATACTTTTGTTAATCTTGCTTTACGAAATTTGTGTAAAACAGTAAAGTATACGAAATCTGAACAAACTGTACGACTACCGCAAAATGATGTTAGGTTACTTATATATGACTTTTGAGAGCGAATTTATCGTCAAATTAGTGTCAGACCTAGATAACGTTGATTGATTTATTGAGTAATTATTATTTATTCTATATAATTTATTTGTGAAAACATAATACAGTATGTCCCTGGATTGAGTTTGCAGAGGGTATTTTTTATTTTTAACTTTGCCAATAGTGAAAATTACGAAATGTTATTCGATGCTTTCGAATCTTTATGAATTATTCACGAGTGGAATATTTTAATCATTGGAAACTTTAATATTCCCGAATGGATCGCAACATCTAGTCGTAACAACCTAGCACTTAACTTTCTAAACTTTTTTAATTTCACTCAATACAACATTTTAAATTTTAGTAATAAACTACTAGATCTTAATATTGTCTGAAAGTTATTTGTGGCATTTTACGAATATTCTTTCCTATTATTTGGGTTTTCTACCACATGTATTATTATCCTCTTCAAAAAAAAATCACCGAATCTTTTTTCCAATAATTCTATTTTGTAGATTCGGTGATTTAGATAATAATACATGTGGTAGAAAACCCAAATAATAGGAAAGAATACTAGATCTTATTTCCAACTGTGCGTATGTTTTTAAATTACGTGATATATTACTTTTTGAAGATCAACACCATCTTGCTTCAATTGTTGAAATCATTTTTTGTAAAGAAAATACATTTCCACGGAGAAACAATGAGGGTCTTAATTTTTAAACAGCAAATTTCCTGGCCTTACATGAAGATCTGACTTTGATTGAGTGGACGCCCCTAACGCTACATACAAATGCCAATGAAGCAGTCTGTGAGTTCTATGACACATTAAGCTCCATTTTCTCGAAGCATGTGCCAAAAAGATTTCCAGCGAATAAAAGCTATCCACCATGGTTGGATGTTGATGTGATATTGTATGTTAGGCAAAAAAAGTAAGCCTGAAAATATATCTAGCGTCACATTCTGATGATGATTATAAAAAGTTCAAATTTGAGATACGTCGCCCATGTAGAATTATAAATCTAACCCAATAAAAAATCTGGTCATTTATTAATGCTGGAAAAGGTAATTCGCCTATTCCAACATCAATGACCAATAACGATCGACATATAGAAGATCCCAATCAATTGTAAACAGTTTTGCCGGTTTTTCTCCAACGCTGACATCGATTCAACTGAGGTTGATTCTAACAATTTAACATATCCTCAATTTACTATACGTTAGTAATTTCACTTGTAAAGATATACGAAAGTCTGTAAAACGAATCAGGTCTAACGTGGCCGTGTGGCCTGATCTTATACCTGCTCAAGGCTCAAGAAATGAATTGAGTAATTAAAGAATAATTCATAAATAATACATAAAACTAAATACTCCCACAGCAACATGGTTTTATGTCTGCATGCTTTACTACTTCAAACCTTAGAGAAAAAACTCAGTATATTGCCGAAGTCCTAGATGAAGGAATCAGGTAAATCCTATCGATACTAATTTTTTAAAGCTTTTGTCCGCCACGAGCTGTCAAAATTAGATACATTCGGTATGTCTGTTTTGCTCAAATCTATTTAGGTCTTATCTTAATAATAAGTCACAGTTTGTTTAATATAGTGGTTTTATATCTGAAAAGTTTTCGTAATTATCAGGAGTCTCACAAGGTTCAGTTCTCGGGATGTTAATTTTCGTTGTGTTTATTAATGATATAACAGAATTATTTAATGTTTAGTCTACTGTATGGGGATGACCTTAGAATTTACATTGAAATTAAACCTATTTGGGACTGTTCAAAAGCTACAAAATAATTTGGTTAAGAGTGGTGAGACTGCGCCGTTTTTAAAAAGATGATTTTGTAATTTGAGAATATCTCCTACATCCCTGAACCAATTGACACAAAATTCGATAGGCGTTTAGAGAACACTCGATAGAATGATACTGGAGTATTGAAAACTAAAAAAAGTTTGTTCTTCACAAGAAAATTTTTTTGTTTTTTACACAAAAAGGAATAGTCCAGTCCTAATCTATCGAGTTTTCTTTAAACACCTCCCAGAAATTTTTTTGTATCGGTTCAGGAATATACGGTAAATTGTGGAGTTACGTACCCAACGCCGCCCACCGTCAATTAAACCGTTGCGATTGGTGTGTAAAATGTCAGTAAAAGCAATATTTGACTATCATATCGACAGCATCGTTCTGAATACTGGCACTTAATTTAATAGACCCTAGATTTACTTTTGACAGCAAGTTTGAAACAAAAAACTGCTTCCCAAGGAATCACTAGTTCCACATCCAGATTTTGTATCCAAGTCTTATACACACTAAACCCCAATGTAATATTTTATTCCCTTTAATAATAGGGTGAGGGTGGTAGAGGGGTTGGCTAATGCCAAAATAAATTTTAAAAGCCCTTGGTTCTCATATACACACTAAATCACATTTTAATTTTTTTTACGCCCTTTTATATAGTGTGGGGGTGGTTCTGGGGTTAGTGGGGGGAGTGGCTGTTGGCACAAAAAAAATTTTGAGACCTTGACTTTTCGTAGATGCCCTACATTGCAATTTTATGGGCTCTTATCTGCTTGCTTTGCATATTTACCCCATTTATCCCAGAACCCTTCAACGGAATTAGATCAAAATATAATCTAGTTCCAGATCTCGTTATAATACATAAGTGTGTACCTTTCAAGTCAATATCATAAACGATTCCAAAATAAACTTGCGCACAAAAAAAGTTACAGACCGACAGACAGAAATTTTTTTTTTCGCTCAATTTTTCATCAAATTTTGTTGTTCTATTTCCCGATATTAACAACACATTAATACACTATTTAAATATTTGTCTGGTTTAAATGAAGCAAAAATTTTTATCCCTTGGGCATTTTTTTATAAAATTAAAAATAATTTATTTTTGTTGTAGTTTCCGATTTTAAGAACACACTGTATTAATGTTCAAGTTTTAAATACAACTTTACCGGTCTGAAATCAAACAAAACTTTATTATTTTGTAATATAATCCAGTACGTGGGTATCAAAAAGGGGTGTTTGAATGCAAAAGGTGGGGTAGTAGTGATTTTCTAGTATGTTGTTAGGCTTGGGGCCCTAATGAAAAATCCAAGTTTTCGACCTCGAGGCGCATGCGCTCGAGCCGCCATCTTGGATTTTAGGTACAAAAATTTGGTTTTTTGATAATAACTCAAAAACGGTGGCTTTCACGACAAAAGATGTTCTATACAAAGTTAAAGAGGACAAAATTTCCTAAATTTTTTGTTAAAACAATTTTTTTGTAGAACACATATGTTAGGAGTTACAGCTCTGTGAAGTTGCACTATTTGAAAAATAAAGTATTATATTTTGTTATTTGGCTGTTAATAACTAAAATAAATAATGTAAACAAATGCCAATCATATTGAAATAATTTTTAAAGAGACTCTACTTTAATTTTATATTGTTGAAAATGCAACGATAAACTGTCATTTGTCCAGGGAAATGGGTTTGAAAGGTTTGAACAAAATGGTTAACACGTACGAAAATTTTGAGGCAATTAAATTTAAACGAAAAGATAAAGTTATCCCACTATTAGCAGTTAATAGCAGCATTAAAGTCGGCGAAGAAACTATTTGCCTCAACCCACTAATGCTGTTTCAAAGGATGTGCATTGCTAAGAAATCCAAAGACGAGATAAAGGATTTCCTTAAATACGAGCTGGCCCCCTTTCCTTTGTCGCTTTTTTCGGAAGCAGGAATACGCAAAGGAACCAAGTCATCTTTATATTCCGTATTCACACCGCTTTCCGATGAATTTCAATTCGGAGATAACCAGATCAATGTGGTGGATGGGGGATATCTCCTACACAAAGTTGTGTGGCACCGAAATGATTTGTTTGGAGCGATTTGTGACAAATATGTTCGATATGTGCAAGATCATTTTGGTTCCCACGCAATTGTTGTTTTTGATGGATATCCAACTGATGGTGGCAATACAAATACAAAGACCGCAGAAAGACTTCGTCGATCAAAAAAGCACATGTCTGCCGATGTCCTTTTTGATGAAACAATGGTGGTGCAAGTTTCGCAGGAGCGATTTTTAGCCAATGAAAAAAGTAAAGTTCGTCTCATGTCGATGCTGAAGAACAAATTTGAGCTGGCTGCATTTACAGTTAAACAAGCTGAATATGATGCCGATTGTCAACACTGCAATTTCTTTATGCAGTGAATCAATATTTGATGCTGTTTTTGTGGTCGGGGAAGATGGTGACCTTTTAGTACTTGTGACAGCCTTAGCACCAGCCGAAAGTTCTATCTACTTCTTCCGTAAACCTGGAAGAGGAAAAACTGCTGAGAGGATATATTCAGCAAGTAGCCTCAAATACGAAGAAGCAACCAAGCACATTCTGTTCTTGCATGCCTTCAGTGGTTGTGACACAACGTCATAGGGATTCAATCAGGGAAAAACTAAATTTTGTACGCTGATAGAAAAAAAACAGAGCGGTACATGAAATAATTGAAATTTTCAACCAACAAGATGCCACGCCAGAGGAGATTGCCCAGGTCGGAGTACGCTTTCTTGTAGCTTTATATGGTGGCAACATGGATAAAGAGAGTTTGGAAGAGATTCGTTTCCAACGCTTCGCCAAATCTACGCTGAAAAGCAAATTTAATCTTGCCTCTTTGCCACCTACAAAAGACGCGGCGCAATTCCACGCCTTTAGGACGTACCGCCAAGTACAGAAATGGAGAGGCATAGAGAAAAATTCTGAAGACTGGGGTTGGAAGCATGGCGCTTACGGGCTCACTCCCATAACAATGGCGGAAAAACCAGCTCCCGATTCCTTATTAAAATCGGTATCTTGTAGCAGCAAAAAGGGGTGTGGTGGGGCATGCAGCTGCCGAAAGGCTGGACTTAAATGTTCGGTTGTATGTGGCTTCTGTAACGGAGAATCTTGCGGAAATATGCCGGAAATCCGCATTGAAAGCGAGGACGAGGATGATGACATTTTTTAGGCTACGGACCAAAACTACGACCAGGACACCGACAATAACCAACCCGGACCATCGAAACGTACCAAAATGCAGTAGAAATTAATTTTTGTAACGCTCTAAAATCATAATTTACTATTCTTAAATTTAAAAAAAAAATGCGATATACTTTTCGCCTTTAACTTTGTTTACGATAAGTATAATACGGTTAAATGATAATATTCAAGTGCCTTTTAGTTTTTTTTTATAATTATGTACAAATATAATGATATATGATAAGAATAATAAAATAAAACTCAACCAAAATGAAGTTTCCGCATTTTTTTTTTTCAAATAGTGCAACTTCACGGAGCTGTAAATCCTAACATATGTCTGCTACAAAATAATTGTTTTAACAAAAAATGTAGGAAATTTTGTCCTCTTTAACTTTGTATAGAACATCTTTTGTCGTGAAAGACACCGTTTTTGAGTTATTATCAAAAAACCAAATTTTTGTACCTAAAATCCAAGATGGCGGCTCGAGCGCATGCGCCTCGAGGTCGAAAACTTGGATTTTTCATTAGGGCCACAAGCTTAAGAACATACTAAAAAATCACTACTACCCCACCTTTTGCATTCAAAAAACCCCCACGTACTGGACTAATATTTTGTAAAATTAAAAAATTTCCCCTATTAAACTCAATGCAAAGACATACTATACTGTATAATATTTTTAATATTTAAAGGCAATATATTTTCCTTACACCATTGACTTGCCTTAGAAGATTTTCTCGTAAATTATCACAATCAGCTAGCTGTATTGTTAATAGTGTAGTAGATTTTCATATCAGCCTACAGCATACAATAAGATTAAAAGATTTTTGTAAATCATTTCAGGAATAAGAGATAAACCGCTGTCAAAGCGCATTAGGCACTACATTGTTAATTTAGTGAAAGTAACAACATTGCATTTTTCGGTATTAAGCAGTAAGCCATTGTACATAGAGAATATGTTTGATCTGTCAAGATTAGTTTGCAATTTTAACCAATCGTTTGAGTTGCGGATATTTGCAAAAAATTTCAAGTCGTCGTGTTCTGATAATCGTAATTATTATTTTTATCCCCTTAATAATAATAATAATAATAATAAGCGTCTATATTTATAACCACAGAATAAAGTATACAAACATATTTATACAATAATTTGGCTTGAAAAATGTGGCATAAAAGGGCGAAATTCAGTTTCTACAATACAGGTACTGTAAAATCTGTTCTACCACTTAACCCTGAACGGCTGCAATAGTAACGGACAGACCTCGACGCAGATAGTCGTCGAAGTCTAACCAGTACTATCACAACCAAACTAACCTACAGCACTAAAAAGATTTTTACTGTTAAAACAATTGCAGTTCACATAAATATTCATATACACTCGTATATATACACACACACACACACACACACACACACACACATATATATATATATACACACATATATATATATATATACTTACCTCTCACCACTACTCAATTTACTATAGTTTGTATAAAACTAGCAGGTTGACCACTATCATTTGTCTGCTCCATGACCTATGGCATACTGATGAGAACTAATAAGTTCGAAACCGGTCTATGTCTGGTCAGGGAGTTGACAAATGATATTGGTTACCATTCTTTAATGATTTGTAAGGTGTAATTCAATGCAGGTCGGGGTATTTGCCCGCTGAGTAGTTGTTTCCTGCAAATCATATATTATAACAGTAGGTTAAGTCCACCTAGGACTGAAAGGTCGCCGCTCTCAGGTACTTGCAGAATCGCAAGTCGCTATACGCCCATAGAGACATCTATGGTGTATAGTAGCAATTGACCATTTGAGAGGTTTCACTTACCTCTCACCACTACTCAATATATATATATATATATATATATATATATATATATACATACATACATATATACACACATATATAAACACACATTATACATACATAATTATATATTACATACACAATAATACACATATACATACATATATACACACTATATTTTTTAAAATAACTAGTGATTCAATTCTTCACATTGTGAATTAAATAATAGTTGTTTATATTTTCGTTTAAAATTACCTATTTTTAAAAGTTTCAAATAACCAGGGAGAGAATTATAGACTTTGCATATTTCATATTAAAAAGACCGTTTGAAAAATTCTGTACGATGTACAGGAGGCGTCAGTAAGCCTCTAAATCTTAAATTTAGGGAATGCACGTCAGTCCGAAATTGTAATCTTTGATACAAATATGGAGGACATTTATTTATAATTATTTTATGATACAAACATGCTGTATGTAGCGACCTACGACGCTCCATGTTCAACCACCCTAGTTCACTCAATTTATAAGAAATTCTCTTACGCCTACGAATACCGTAAATTAAACGTAGGCAAGAATTCTGAATTTTTTGAATTTTAGATTTATATGCGATTGTTAAATTGGGCTCATAAAGTGAGTCAGCATAATTTAATATAGATAGGACTAGACTTTCGCATAATAGTATTTTTGTGTTCCGAGGTAGAAGGCGCCTGTTACCATATATTAATTTAATAGTTGCATATGCCTTTCGGATTAAAATGTTAATATAATCCACAAACCTGAGGTCACAATCTATTATAACGCCGAGACTTTTAGCTTTTTCTACTATTTCTAGTTCATTACCATCAATTTTTATTTTAGCGAGGTTTTTAATGTTGCTCCGAATTTTTTTGGGCCCAAAGATTATAACATTTGATTTGCTTGTATTAATAAATATACTGTGCTCTCTGGCTGAGTCAACAAATAATTTTAGATCTTCATTTATATGATAACAAGCACCATCTACATCAGAGGGATTAAAGGAGTAATAGAGCTGGGTGTCGTCGGCATATAAGTGTATCTGACAGTTAGTAAGGCACTTAGTAAATTGGCTTGTATATATAGAGAAAAGCAGGGGACCCAGAATAGAACTTTGTGGTACTCCAGATCTTAAAGCAATGCAATTCGAAGAATTATTATTTATTAAAACTTTCTGCTGTCTACCTTTTAAGTAATTTTCAAAAAATTTAATAGCGTCTTCAGTGAGCCCAATATAATGTAAAATAGATAGGAGCAAGCCATAGCTGATCGTGTCAAAAGCTCTGCTAAAATCTAACAACACGAGAATAGTACAATGTCCTTTATCGATAGCCGCCGACACATCATCAACTACATGCAAGGGGGCGAGCGTAGGTGCGTCTTTACTATGTACATACTTAGGTATGCGATGTAAAGCAACGACAGGCGCAGTTAGTACTTGGATGGGTGACCATTCCAACGGAAACCGCGTTCTCGCCTCACACATCTTCCAGCGGCTTGTATATCAGTGTATGCGCGGAAGCTATACAACCTTAGGCGAGGGTTGTATAGGAGATATACCATCCTTCGGAGGGGATGTAAAGCCGTCGGTCCCTTGTCTATTAAATGTTAGGCAAGTAAAAGATCCCTACTCTTCTTAAGGGAAGAGGTTCGGCAAAATTCCTGGCCTCCTTATTGTTCATAATTTTTATCAATGACGGCGCGCCTCGCCTAAATGTAAACTATTTATTATACCGAGTGTCAACGGATCATGGTAGACCCCCCTTTCTTTCCTTATTTTTAAAAATATTGGAATGAAATTTGGTAGATATATTATATGACCAAGAAGACACTTTGTAGCATAACTGTAATTTTTTCCACTTCCTGTTTCACCACAAATGACCCCAACTTTTGATTTTTAAATGGAACACCCTGTATATTATTATATTTTTGGAATCCTTGAAAAATTCTAAGTATGGTGATGCCCCATAAGTGACATTTCGACTCCACGAAATTTGGCTCAAAATTAAAAAAAAAACAAAAACAAATTAAAATAGGAAAAAATTGCTTTTGGGCACATCCATCGATTCCTTAGAATATCCGCTATTTTATGGTAGTACTCTATCATTATGGTTCCATTTGAAAAAATTAAGTTTTGATAAAAAAACTGTTCAGGCCTAATTTGATGGTCCACAAAATACATATTCTCAAATGGTTATGCTCGATTTGATTTTTCTGACATCATGTTAAAGAACACGATAAAACCCTCGATATACTTTTCGACGTTGTAACAAAATCCGACTTAGGAAATATTTCGTATTTTGACGGAGAAATGATGAGTTTTAACGGGATTTGCCCTAAACCGGTTCCTCAGTGATTCGGTGTCAGAAAAGTATCTTTACCATGTACTCATATGTGCATGGGACCGCCTTGCCTGAACGTATAAAATTGTAATTGCAGAATACAATTCGAAGTAGTAGCGCTTCAAGCATTTTCAAGCTCTGAGGAGCGACCAAAATTGATATTGAAATACAAATACGTGAATAAGACAGGCAAGCAAAAGCCCACCAAATTTCAGAAACATTGAACTTTTCTTGAATCTTTTTGTGTAATCGTTGGCTCACAAAACTGCATTTTGGATGGTAGTTGGTACATTATGAATCGTTCCGTTCCTCACCATGTGTTGCACACGGGCCAGACTAGTGTTTGTTAAACATATTTCTTAAAAGTTGTTGTAAAAACATAAATTTTTTGAAGATTCAATATATATTTTTGAACTTTATATTGTCTTTTAATTGTCTTTTCTAACAAAATTCCCTTTCAGGTACAATTTTAAGAAAGTGTGGTACATCCAGTGTTAGGTTTATAGTGTTACGACGTCCAATAGATACCATCAGAGCAGCAGTTAAGCAAAAATGAACAGTAAGTAACAGTAAGTTTTCATATTATTCTCCGTCTGAAACAGTCATCTTAAACCCTAATTTTTGTGAACGTTAACATTCACTTTTGAAATATATTAAAAGTCCTTCAGACTCCAAAAGATGAATCGTTCACAATCACACCGGTCCATTACAAGCAATTTTTTCTAACCTTGACACTCTAGATGTACCCACAAATTTCGAGTACATTATGACACAATAAACATTTTATATTTTATGCTGTTCTGTTCTGTGCTATACTTCTCTGTTCTATTGTAATTCAGCTGGTGTAACCTCCTGACAAGCTTGGGTTGTTCCATCACGAAGTTCTTCTAGATTTTGTGGCCTTGTTTTGTACACTTTAGCTTTAATAGTTCCACATAATAAAAATCTAGCGGAATTAGGTCGGGAGATCTAGGCGGCCATAAAATTAAAAGACCATTTCTCCCTACCCATTTTTGTGGATACTTTTGATCCAGCCGATGTCTAACTGTGACTGCATTATGGATGGATGCTCCACCGAGCTGAAAATACTTCTCATCGCACTTCAACTGGAAGATCATGTAATGTATCCCAAAGGTCATTGTTTAAAAACTCTAAAAGTCAGGCAGCATTCAAAAGTATTGAAAATGCCCTATTTTTATATCACTTAATATTCCAAACCATTAATTTTATGTGAATATTGCCTCTTACAATTTATAACCCAGTGTGGATTCTCTTCAGACCAGTAGCGGCAATTCTGTAATGATAACATACCATTGATGGTAAAGGTTACTTGTCTGTGTACAGAATATTCCTGTCATTCAAATATTCGCCTTGATTTCACAAACAATATTCCAACCTTCATTATTCTAATGTGTTTAAGAACTTCGATTTAAATGGAATTTTCTTATGACCATGAAAGCAACGCCAGATCTTTGAGACCGATAAATCTAAATTGCGTGATATTTATTGTTCTAATACAGCAAGTATTAGGGTTATCATTTATGAAATTCAGAATAACTTGATGGCTTGGACATCTTTAAACGACTTTTGCTTTCTGTTTGGTTACATTTCCAGTATTACTGAAAATTTGGTTAATTTTAGAGGCAGTCTTATTTGTATAGGGCGACTAGAGTCTTACATTAAAGTCTCTATTGAGCTGTGTAAATAAATAAATAAAATATTTCTTTGATGTCATCTTGTAATTGCAAGCTGTCTCGGCAATTTTCTATTTGCTTAAATATTTCTAACACATATTATCACTAGCAAGGTTTATAATTTCCACTTTTTCAGCTATATTTAGCCTTTCTGCAGCCATAATTAGATTATTTGAACAAAAATATGCCAGAAATAGTTTAAGGATTTTAACACGCAACCAATGTTTTATGTGACATATGTCATGATGATTTGGCATTGTTAATAAATCATCGCACGTGATCGGAACATTGAAATTAATTCTAATCTTCATTTTTTTCGGGCGAACATTTTCCAGTACGGTCGTGAGCAAAAAAAATAGGACAAGTCTTATAACGGTATTTCGTTAAAATATAGTTGTGTACATCTAACTTTAATTTTTGTGACATTGCCAGTTAGTTGTCATAATTTATTGCAAGTGTGCAAAAAACTAATATGCCTCATATAAGCGATTTAGGGTAATCTGGAGTTATTGCCAAAGCAGAAGATGGATGGTCAATGAGACAAATTGCACTGCTTTATAATATTGACAAAAATTCGGTGTGTAACATTTTAAGGGAAGTGGAGAATAAACGGTACGATTAGTAGAAATCCTGGATTAGGACGACGAAGGATATCAACTCAACAACAAGATTTCCAATTGGTAAGTGCTTTAGTAGAAGTAGATCTATTTTACTCAGTTATTCAGGCTGCCGAAGAAACGAATTGTCCTGGATCGAGTAGTACTGGTAACCGGCGAGTAAGAGAATCGGAGCTACGCTGTCATGCAGCAGCACAGAAATACTTACTTAAAGCTGAACATAAAGAAGCTCGAGTAGGATTTGCGCTTGAATTTTTAACGCATGATGTAAATTTTTGGAACAATGTAATCTTTACAGACGAAAAAACTTTCCAGTCCACACACAGCGGTCGTACTCGTGTTTACCGCCCTTCGAATACTCGATTCGATGAGAAATATATATCTAACAATGATAAAAGTGGCAGATTTTCCGTCAATATGGGAACTTGGATATCGGCACGTGGTCCTGGTGTTTTGTGGCATATTGGGGAACGATTTAATAGTGAAACGTATATTAGGATTTTAGACAATATTATGTTCCCTTCTGTGTCACAATTATTTCCTAATAATGAGTTCATATTTCAACAAGATAATTGTTCCGTTCATACTGCTCATACCGTAACTAACTGGTTTCAAGATAACAATATCAATATTCTTACCTGGTCCAGTCATAGTCCAGATCTTAACCCTCTGGAAGAAGTATGGGGACTATTCGTAATAAGTATCCAGAAACGAAATGTGAGACCACGGAATGCCGAAGAATTACTGAAAATAGTAAATAATACATGGGAAAACATTATTACTAAAGATTATTGTATAAGGTTATTTAATTCTATGGCAAACAGACTTATAGAAGTTATAAATAGAAATGGTGTAATAACGAAATATTAATAGTTAGTTTCTTCTTAAGTAGGATATCATTTGTCCTTTGATCCAGGAATTCTACTAATCGTACTTATTCTCCTAAATGTACACTTTATGGTGAATTGCTAAGCGGTAGAAGAAGGCGTGGCGGTCAACGAAAGAGGTTCAAAGACGCTCTCCATGAAAATCTAAAATCCTGCGGTATTGCAGACGAGCAATGGTAACAACTTGCAGCGGACAGAACCGAATGGCGAGGGGTTGTGGCCAGCTATCAAGGAAATGTTGCTGCAAGAAGGCCGAATCCAAGACCTAACCAGGTCTATGCTTGTCCTGACTGCGGTCGACATGTGCTCTCCCGAATTGGCCTCTATAGCCATAGTCGTGTGCACCGTAGATGAATGGGAATTACAATAGACTACACCTTTTACTTGTTTTTTATTGTACACAATTTATCGACTGTAACATTTTTATACTCGGACTCGAGTAACGGCTAATAATAATAATAATAATAACTTATTCTCCACTTTCTTAAAATGTTACGCACCAAATTTTTGTTAATATTATAACGCAGTGCAATTTGTCTGATTAACCATCCATCATTTACTATAGCAATAACTACAGCATTAAAATAAAAAATAAATTAAAAGTGATATCTGTTTTATTTCGGCTACTCATTACATATTCAAATAGAGACAGATTTACATTAGAAAAAAAAGTTGTCCTATTTTTTTCTGCTCACTACATGTCTAGACAATTTTCTGATCACAACAAATGTTAATAATTTTATGGAAGAGTCTCGGGGTCCGCAAATTTCGTATCTTTATCCTGTGCACTGGATGTCCGCAAAAGTAAAATATATGGGCAGTTTGCGGACCTCTATTCCGTAGGTCATAATTCCGCAACTTGCGTTCCCGTATTTCCATTTGTTCAAGGTCCTCAAATAGCAGACTCCCATCTTATTTTTGTAGGAATCCGAAAATCATAACCTTACTTTTTACCGCTTGATGTGTGTTGTAGAATTGTAGTGTTGTGGGTAAAAGAAATTTATTTGAAGTGCAATAAAATTAGGAAAATTAAATAAGGAGGTAACAGTTCAGTTTAGTGACTTCTGTGAAAATGACCAAAATTGGTGGTTTTTCCGTAAAAGGCGATTTTAAGTCGGGGAACAAGGTTTTTGTTGCTAAAAATGCAAAAAGATGCGAAATATTTGATTGGAAGTATTCACTAAAGAACCTAACCTAACCTTTGACTAAAAATATTCACTAAAGGATCCAAACTAACCTTTGAATGGAGATATTAAGAATGGAAATAAGTTAGAGTAGGTTTGGTTTTTGTGTTTTTATGATCATGTAAACAATTCAGATTTGTACTTTGTGTGTATGTAATTCGTTAACAAATAAAAAGTTTTTATTTTAGCTTGTACATTTTTAGGTTTCCGTACCTTAAAAGAAAAAACGAAATCCTCATAAGATCACTCTCGTGTCCGTCTGTCGCAGAGGTTTTTTTCATGTAACGTAGGAATTTGAAATTTGGCATAAGTTAGGTTTTGATGACACAATTTACAGAACTCTATTATACATAATACAGATCCGCAATTTGCGGAACTCTATTATACATAATTCAGGTCCGCAATTTACGGGACTCTATTATACATAATTCAAGTACGTAATTTGCGGACCCCGAAACTCTTCCTAATTTTATAGCCAGTATTTTTGGTCTATATTTATCAGATCATTTTTCTTAATGTGTTTCCATTAAAGTAAAAAATAAATGTAAAAATGAAACTAATGATGTATCTCGTAGAAATTTTAGCACAGAAAATATTGCATGTGTCCATGATTATTTGCAGAGTGTAAATTGGTAAGATGTTCTTTTCCAAAATGGCCCTAACGCTGCTGTAAACAGGTTTTATGACATAATTTTGTATTATTTGGAAGCAAGTTTAATATTAATTATAAAAAACTGAATGAAAATAAATATATCACACCTGAAATAATTAGACTAAGACACCAGGTAAACTTATGCAGTGATATTTCTAATAATTTGATTAAAATGCAAATGTGTCATTAGTTATCTGTTAGCTTATATAATATTTTTCAATACTTTTCGAACTCCATCTCAAATAGCAGTTATCCAATTCCTTGCAAAAAAATAATCTGCTTTCTCCTGCTCAACATGATTGTACTGCAAATAAAAGCACCGAGTCAGCATTATGTGATTTCCATCACCAAATTGTTAAGGCGCTGGATAATAAAAAAATCTAAAAATCTTTTCGTAGATTTCTCGCAAACTTTTGATATGGTTGAGCTTTGCAACTATTTTCATCCTATCTTATCAATAGAGATCAAACTGTAAAAATGGCCTGCGGAGCTGAAAGCGAAACCTGCTAATGTGTTATTGGGATGTTACCATTTCAAATGAAACACGCTATATATATTTATTACATGGTTTTTTGACTGGCTCACTATTTTCAACGAATCTCAATACTAATACTTAGCTTTGAAAGAAATAGAACTCACAATCCTTTCAAAGAATAAGGAAAGAAAACTAATATCTCAATAACATCTTAAATCCAACTAAAGTCGGCTAATGCTATTCCCAAACGATATCATGGCCCTAATGAAAGATGACCTGGCTAGATTGCAGGCTTAGAGTTATATTTGAAAATGGGAAAACTGGATGCTGAGAGTCCGTTTTCAGAGCTATTCCATTGTTTGTCAGATTAGGTGGATCCCATGCGGCCTTACCGCCGACGCACTCTATAACTCTACGAGCATTTGTCAGCGTTAAATCTCACTCTTTAACTTCATTCCCAGCCATTTACTTATTTTAACTTGAGAATTTAACTGGAAATACGTAAAGAGCTATATAATTTATCTAACCTGCCATTCGTTTATTTTCTCATTTAAAAAAAATTATTTACATAGTTCGTAAAAAAATTACATTACAAATATTTCGAAAGAAATAATTTAACATGAAAATTAAATTTAATTACTAAGAAATTTGTCGTAAATAAAGTCAACAATTATCGTAAAATATCCATAGTCTTCAGTATATTTTACTTCTTCCTCGCCGTTTTCGGTATCCTCATTTTCTTGATTTGTGGGTTCAGCAGGGACATTTCTGCTTTCAGCATCCTCGCTTGCATCACGTTTTGCATTATCCTCTTCTATGGCATCTTCAAGTTCCTCTAATTGTTCTTCTACGTCTGCATCTGCAAATTCATTTCGTTTCACCTCCTTATCTTCTTTGATTTCCTTTACAATCACTTGTTCAACTTTAGCATCTTCCACAGTTTCCGGTTTAATTTCAATTTTAATGGTTTCTACATTATCTAGCTTAGTTTCTGTATCTATGTCGATTATTTCTATTTTTATATCTTCAGATTTATTTACTTCTTGATTTATTTTTTCTTGTGATATTTCTTCTTTCGCGGCTTTCTTTAATGTTTCTTCAACTTTATCTGCGTTTTGGCCTTTTCCATTCTGATTTTCTTCGGTTTTTTCATTTCTTTCGACATTTTTAATATTATTCTCTGGATTTCCACTACCTACTTTGGCGTTTGTCTCTAATTTCTGTTTTTCTTCAGCTTCCTTAGTTATAGATACATTCTCTTCAGGTATCCCCGCTTTCTTTTCATCTAAAGATCCAGTAGCCAAATTTTCAGTTTTAGCTGCCACCTGTTCAGAACCACTCAAGCTTTCCCCTTCTTTTTTTTCTTTTAATTTAGTTTCTAAATTCTTAACCACATTTTCAACAACCTTAGTTAAACGCGCTGCCCTTTGTATATTCTCTGGATCATCCTCACCCTCTTTCACTCCATGAATTGCTAATACTTGGTCTGCTAAACTTTGTATCTGGTCGTTTGTGATCTTTGGGGCTAACTTTTTGACGTCTTGTGTGGGTGGTGAATTAGAATTGGAGTTTATAGAGCCTTTTTCGCTGGGAAGAACCGTGTCGCTAACTTTCACTTTCTGTTCCTTAGTTTCTTTGTCGGTTTGTATTGAACTCTGTTGATTGGGGTTTATGGGGACTTTTTCATTGGGCACAATTGTGTCTTTAACTTCCACTTTTTGTTCTTTAATGACTTTATCCGTTGGTATTGGTGGCTTCTGTTGGTCATTTTGGATATCCAAAGAGTGTATTTCTGAAAAAGAAATTAATATGTTACAATTTTAGTACATACTAAGTAATTAGTGGAAGAAATGAGGACTTTTTTAGGGCAGGCCAATTTTTTTTTTACTTGTGACCATCAAACACAACTAAAAAAATGCGTTTTCTAACTGAATTCTTGCGCTTTCCATAACCATTTTTTAAATATCTCGGCTTCTATTGGACGGATAAACCTAAACCAGCGGCGAATTCTTTGTAATGACATTGTCTAATACCCTCAATATTTTTAAAGTTTAAATTCGAACGGCATAACTTTAAAATCACCTAAGAACGCATATAATCTTTTTTTAACTTTATCTGTAGCTTTTCGAGTAATGAAAGAATTCTATTGAAATTCCGGTAAACAAATTAGCACAACGGAGTTTTTTCAATTACGAACAAAGGCGGCTTAAATAAGGAAGTTAGTTTCAAAATAAGGAAAAAACCTCTTTTCAAAAAAATTGCTATTTATACACATACCTAATAATATGTCCAGTGATTTTAAAAAGTTAATGACAAAAAAAAAAATAATTTAACCGTAAGTGTTTATATATGTTTCTTTTTCATAATTTATTATACAGTTTTTATGTTTTACACCCAATTTTTAAATAATCTTTAAAATTTGCATTTGTGTACTTTTAATGTTTTAATGTGTTAACAATGTAATATAGTTATATTTTTTTGTTTTTAATTGTCTTTAAGTATAAACAACAATTGTTAAATTTTATTTATTCCTACATTTATACGTTTTCTTTTAGTGCCCTGAAGAAGTTAATAAACTTAACGAAACGTCGACAAGTTAAAAAGAGGAAATTTTGTTCATTTTTATGATCCCAAAACCCATCTAAAAATGCACTAATATATATTTCAATTAAGTTTAACACTGTCCTACATGTAGACCTCCCACTAGTACACATTTTTCTAATTTTTTCTTTAAAAAAATGTGTACTAGTGGGAGGTTTATAATAATATAATAATATGTAGAATAACGTTCAACTTAGTTGCAAAGACAATCTGGAATCCAAAGAGATCAACGTAAATATCCCCTCTATCCAACAACATTTTGATTATTGTGTAATGTCTGTCAAACAAAAAAAATTATATTAATTGTTAAGTATTATAGGTTTCCATATTTTTCTTTCAATAAATTGCTAATTAAAAAATTAATTTAGATGTTCACAATAATAATGATCTTAAAAAGATTTGTACAATTTTGTCATGTTTTAATTTAAAATCTGTGATAGGATGGCGGCCCAGGCACCTCATATATTTTAACTAACTTCGACAAGAAAGGGTGTTATTGTCAAGGAAGAGGAAAAAGAAGAAGGAATTTTGCGGAACTGTAACGAAAATATTTTGCACGAACCGCGTGATGCCGTCGGAAGATATTTTTGGAAATACTATGAAAGTTCTCGAGACATGAGTGTAAAATGAGATTTTGGAAACTACAACGAAAATTTAATTTTTCGGAACTACCACAAAAAAACGCCCCGCGGGGTGTCATTCTTGCAACTACAATGAACGACGTCCCACGGGGCGCGATTTTTGCAACTACAACAAAAAATATCACACGGGATGTAATTTTGTAGCTATAACGAAAGACGTTCCACGGTAAATTGCGTAACGGGAACGAAATTTGCACATAAGCAACAATTTCAGCAACTATCTCGAACACAGACTTGCACCTCCAAACAAACGGTTTCCTAAGATCCGACGTTATGTAGCAGTGCTTCTTATGCATCGTATGGACTATGATGACGAGTTAGTAGTCCCGCCATAAAGTCCATGTCGCTCTATTACCATGTATATAGTGCATGGGATCGCCTTGCCTGAACGTATGGATATAAAAATGATATTCTAATCTGTTGCGGTTCAAGGATCTTTAGTCTCGATATCAGAGTACTCGAAATTACCTATGATATTTTACAAATAAATATAAAGCAGGTAAGCTAAAAGCCCACAAAGTCGCAAAGATTACATTTTCAGTTAAATCCTTTTGGTGTCAGTCGATTGCTTTAACGTAATCCATTGGATGGTAGTTGGAAACTGCATTGCCCGAGTTGTCCTAATCCTCACCATGTGTGGTATGGACCGACAATATTGTATTAGAAAATATGAAATCGACTTTTTTACTACCTTTTTTGCATTTTGAATGAAAATGTTATTTAACAAAGTTTTTCAATTATGAAGAAAAGCTTAAATATTGAGTTTAGTTGCAAAATATGTAAAAACATTGTTTTTAAAAGCATTTTATTCAACTAAGTAATAAGCTGCATAATGGTGTAATCGACAGCAAAATCGATTCAGTGGTTCTTGTGATTAGCGTGTTCACACAGGCAGACAATTATGTAGATGAACCTAACGAGATTTGCCTTTGCATTATATACTGATAATACTAAATAATAATTATTTTTTTAAATTGTAACATTTTGGGCAAAATATTTTCAACGGTTTTCTTGTGAAGATTTCTAAAGGAAAATTAAACCATGGATTACCAATGGGATTACACAATCTATTAAACCTAGGGATAGAATGAAAAAACAAGTTTTATCTAATAATGATAAGATGTAATTAATCAACGATTATAAAGCCTATCGAAATAAATTAACAAGATTTATTGAAATAGCAAAAAATAATTATTATACAAACGAGCTTAATACTTATAACAAACGCATCAACGCAATAGCAGGGACTAAAGCCAGAAGTTAAATCTCAGCAAACCAAAACTGAATTGCAAAGCAATATTGTACAATGAAATAAATAAAATATTTGGTTTAAGGAATGAATTATATAAAATAATCAATAAAGACATTTCAATTGGCAATTGGCAAAGCACAAAATATCTGTTCCACGCATAAGCCTGTGATAGCAAAGGAAAATAAGTTTTAACTCATTTTTGTAAAAAATTCCCCTTAAAAATGTTTTTATATAGGAATTTGTTTATTAAATATTATTTGAATGAATTTATTACCGTTGAGTTATTACTTTTTTCATCTTAAATGTTTGAATGAAGAAAAAGAGTACAGTGTTGTATAAAGTTGGTGTACAGATTTTCATATTTTTGGTTATGATTCCTCCAAGTGCCGTCATTTTCCTCACATGGTTTCAGTTTTAAGGCAACCGCCCTGTATATTTTACCCTTAAAGTATAGGAAGTTTCTCATCTACAGTAATTGTGTACACGCAAATATGATATGATGTTGGTTTCTGTCGCATTTTTCCATTATATATTTTTGAGTTTGTCCACCCTGTATATTCTTCCCTAAAAATCTATTCGGTTTCTTTCTTGGCAATAGCGACAGCAGACTGACAGGCGGATCGAAAAATGTACTAATCAAGGTATATTTTGTGACGAGACATTTTAAAAAACCACTGCTTAAAGAATCACTACTTCCACATCCAAATTTTGTATCCACACTAATTCCCAATGTAACATTTTACTCTCTTTAATAATAGGGTGGGGGTGGCAATGGAGATGGTAGAGGGGTGACTAATGCCAAAATAAATTTAAAAGTCCCTTGGTTCTCGTATACATACTAAATCCCAATTTATTTTTTTACTCCCTTTAATAATATGGTGGGATGGCAGAGGGGGTGGCTAATGCAAAAAAAAATTTAGAGACACCTGATTCTCGTATACACACTAAACCTAATTTAATTTTTTAGTCCCTTTAATAATAAAGTGGTGGTGGTGGTAGAGATGGTAGTTAACGCCAAAAAATTTTTTTTAAACGATTCGTTCTTGTGTACATACTAAATCACATTTTAACTTTTTTACTCCCTTTCATAATAGTGTGGGGGTGGTATTGGAGGTGAGACTGGGGGGTGGTTGATGCCAAAAAAAATTTTGAGGCCTTGACTTTTTGTACATGCCCTAAATTGCAATTTAATGGACTTTTCCTGCTTGCTTTGTCTATTTACTATTATTTACCCCCGAACCCCTCAACGAAATTAGATCAAAATAGAATCTAGTTCCAGACCTCGTTATAATATATTAGTGTAATAAATTTCAAGTCGATATCATAAACGGTTCCGGAGTAAACGTGCGCACAAAAAAAGTTTCATGTCATTTTAAGTCTATTTCAACAATATATATATATATATATATATATATATATATATATATATATATATATTGTTATTACACATGATTTGCAGGAAACAACTACTCAGCGGGCAAATACCCCGACCTGCATTGAATTATACCTTGCAAATCATGAAAATTGGTAGCCAATGTCATTTGTCAATTCCCTCACCAGACATAGACCGGTTTCGAACTTATTAGTTCTCATCAGTATGCCATAGGTCATGGAACAGACAAATGACAGTGGCCAACCTGCTAGTCTTATACAGACTAATGTAAATGGTCTAGTGGTGAGAGGTAAGTGAATCCTCTCATGTGGTCTAATGCTACTATACACCGGACATCATAGATGTCTCCATCAATCGCCATTTTGCAAGTACCGAGAGCAGTACTGGCCACTGTCATTTGTCTGTTCCATGACCTATGGCATACTGATGAGAACTAATAAGTTCGAAACCGGTCTATGTCTGGTGAGGGAATTGACAAATGACATTGGCTACCAATTTTCATGATTTGCAAGGTATAATTCAATGCAGGTCGGGTGAAATTTTGAAATTTGCGAAATGTCATATTTCACTTTTTTAGAACACCCTGTAGATGAGATAGTGGGAAATTTTATTATTTAAGGACTGTTGTTATATTTCAAAATATACAACCTCACAGACTAGGATCTGGTATCTATACAAAAAAATATTTCAGTTCATACCCGGACTATAAACTTACCTGTAATATATTTAAAAAAGTCCGTTAAACATATTTGTAAATTCCATTATATAATCTTAATTTTAATTAATTAGTATTATGATAAAAATTCAAAAAACAAATGCCATAATGTTAATACCTTAGAAATACCTACGTCTGATATATTTCATATTGTAAATGCACCCTTTTGAAATCGTTTCCGTACTTGATTTTAGAATTAATCAAAAGTAATCCAACATATAATTAGCTGAAGTTGTCAACATCATTGTTTTCAAATTTGTATTCAAATCTTGTAAAGCTAACTTTTAAATTTAAAAATGC
The DNA here is from genome assembly GCA_963675555.1 of Leptura quadrifasciata. Classification (NCBI taxonomy): domain Eukaryota; kingdom Metazoa; phylum Arthropoda; class Insecta; order Coleoptera; family Cerambycidae; genus Leptura; species Leptura quadrifasciata. Next base: position 34,545,908 of record OY776679.1, on the reverse strand, counting down.
CGATAAATAAGAAATAAATACTTTATGACAATCAAAATAAGTGACCATATAGAAAAAAATGTTCTCCTTTGCAATACGTTTTCCAACTCTTTATTATTTTTTATTAGATCATAAGTAAATATCGTTATAAATTTATAACCTCTAAAATACTCGAGGTATGTAAGTTCACTGGGTCCTCCTGTATCACTAGTACAATAAATTATTTGTAAGTATTAATATAAAAAAAATTAAACTCTACCTGCACACAGCACCAGAAGAGAAATTGCCAAAAGTTTATACATATTGGCCACACGCGCGCGCCTATAGAACCATAATAATATTTTTTCACTTTACAACCTAGTACTGATGATTATCTATAAGATATACATGACTGATAATGGAAGATATACCTGTTGTGGTAAGTAATGGCAATATTACTTTATCTATCGAAATTATAAAATAATAAATTGCATCAGCATTTATTGAAATTACTCATTCGAATATATTTTTAACTAACCTTAAATACTTGTAGTCCGCAGTAGCATCAATATTTCTGCGTGTACTTCGAGATTAGATGCTAAAACTAATTTCAAATGATTTCGTCCTGTACGGGGTGATTGGGGGAGAGTAATATACAGACAAAGAATTGTTTTGATCTATTTTAATATACAAAATGCAAGGCTCATTTTTGTTAAAGCACAGTATGCCTTACAGGAAGGCAAATATTAGAAAATATTTAAAAAGTCGAAAAGCATGTGGCAACTTTATGTACGTTGATGAAAAAATGTTTTCATTTAACACCGCTCTAGCTGCTTTCTGAACATGATCAAGAAACACCAATTAATAACGTTGCAGATCGGAATTTCAGAATTGCGAGGCCATTTGCAACAACTATTTTGAATAATTTTTAAATAAAAACGGTTTTTATATTGTTTAACAAAGAGGACCTTTTTTGCGTAATTATAACTATTTTTTAACTTTTAGTGATATTTTAAAAGCTTTCACTTTCGAGAATGAAAATGCAAACATTTGTAACCAGCCACTGTAAATTTCAAGTCAAAAGCGTAATTTGTTTATTAACAAAATGGTAAAATGCAAATATTAAAGTATCTCGGCCAACATGCACCATAGAAAAGCTTCACTTTCTCAAATTAAATCGTATAAGAACGAAATAAATCGCCTAACCGAGTTTAGCTCTTAATTTCAATTGTAACAGACACTGGACCGCTAGATAGCGCCTACCGACCCTTAAGGATTTCGTGATGTACCAAATAGTCGGAGAATCCTCGTGTCGCTCGTTACAGCCAACCTTGCACTGATGAGAGCCAACAGTTAGAAACTGCAGTCTGCAAGTGGTATGGAATAACTGGCACGAGAGTTCCTTTAAGTAGGAATTAGTTTTTCAGCCGATGATTGTTGCAATCGAAGCTTTAAGCGTTTTGTTGGTAATATGCGGTTATTACACGATACGCAGGCTTGTAATTATGTTTCTTATAGAGGAGATTGTGATAGAAATTTTACGTTTTAATATTCTGTCCTCTAAAAACACACTTAAACTCATGCTAAGTCCAATCAGATTATTTATTTCGATTGTAACAGACACTGGACCGCTAGATGGCGCCTACCGGCTCTATTACATTTCGCAGTCTTAAGGATTTCGTTATGTACTAAATAGTTGGAGGATCCTCGTTCGGTCGTTACAGCCTACCTTGCACTGATGAGAGCCAAGACCTCCTTGAGTAATCGGCAGGTGCTTGTTGCAACCGAATCTTTAAGGGTTCTGTTGGTAATAATAATAATAAAAATAGACTTTATTTAATGTGACGGGGTGTCAGCTAAGAGCTGGTATAAATCTCAACTACGGCCGTCAGTTGTTACATAAGATGGAGCATAAACTGATAATGCAGGTTAATTAGTAAATATATACGTGAAACTAAATGCTAACAATAATAATATATAGGCTATGACAAATAAACAGTTACATTATAAACATCTGTTTAAGTAATTAAGGAGATAAGAAAGTAATAGAGACATACATATGTGGTATTGTATTGGTAATATAATTAGCCACTAAGGAACATAGACTTAATTTTATATTTAAATGTTTAGTATGAAACTATGTATGTATGACTGATGGTCGAGAGGTGAGCGCACTTGCCTCTCACCCAATGGGTATTGTGGTACCTATCCTGAAACCAAACAAACCGCCGCACCTGCCGAGCAGCTATAGACCGATTACACTGCTCAACATAATGGGAAAAATTACTGAAAAAGTCATCCTACAAATTTTAAATAAATTCGTTGATAAAAAATCACTCATACCGGCGCGGCAGTTTGGATTTAGAGCAGGCCATGGAACCACCCTTTCCCTTGCCCATGTGGTCAGGGATATAATTCATGGGTATAATCGGAAGCAGTGCACCGTCTTGTTGTTGCTGGATATCCAGCGAGCGTTCGACTGTGTCTGGCATAACGGCCTTGCATTTAAATTACAAAAAATATGCAAATTTCCTGACTATATTGTCTCGCTTATTAAAAATTACTTATCTCAACGGCAAATTATGGTGTGTGTGAATGGCTCCTACTCGGATAAAAAACCAATATCGGCCGGGGTCCCTCAAGGCTCCATGCTCTCCCCCCTTTTATACAACTTATATACTTCTGACATTCCCGCTAACTCTACTGCTAACCTCCTACTTTACGCTGACGACACCTTACTTTACGCCAACTCATTCCATGCACAGACTGCGACGTATAAAATTAACTATCACCTGACAAAAATACTAAAATATTACGCTGACTGGAAAATAACGATAAACGAGACCAAATCGCAGACAATAACCTTCCACCGCAAATTTACCAACACAAAGACAATTACAAAACTTAAAATTAACAATGGAGACATCGAGGCAAAAACCACGGTTAAATACCTCGGTGTCTCCCTTGACACTCGACTTTCATTTGGACCACATATAACGCAGACAATTAACAAAACGTATGCGACGCTCAGCAAGCTCTATCCGTTGTGTAATCGGAGGAGCTTGCTGACAACAGACAACAAACTGACCATGTACAAAGTTATATTCAGACCCATTTTGACTTACGCCTGTGCTGTCTGGAATATGATTTCAGACACACAGTGCGCACGACTTCAACGGACGCAAAACAAATTACTTAGACTTCTCACCAATTCAAGCCGCTACATTGCGATAAACGAACTACATAGAATTACGGGACTTTTGACCATTAGAGACTACATAACACAAGCGTCGCAGAAGTTTTTCGCTTCTAAGATTCATAGCTCCGAGCTGACGCGTGACATAGCAGACATAAGACGACATCATAACTATAGACATACACATAGATTAATTCACGAGAAACTACCACTCTACAACGAACCAACACCTGACTGACGACGTTTTCCTCCATCAAATCTCCCTTCCTCTTTGCCCCTCATCTCCTCTACATTTCACCCTACCTTCCACTGCTCCATTATCTCCCGGCTGATTTCTTACGTCATCACCCTTCAGGTCCAAAAATATAATCTGTTATAACCTTTTAAATTTTCCCTATATATTTCACTTTAAATAGCATGGGCATTAGCTGAAGCAGGTTTTTTGTATATTTTTCCTGCACAATATAAGGAGTACTCTCATTTACTCGAATGTTTGTTTCCTCAATTATTTTCAGCCTATTGCTGGCAAAATCATGAATTTTAATATACCGAATGCTGGTGCGAGCGGTTATTAATCGACAGATATTACCAAATGTGTTAGTTTCTCTGCAGGCCTTACCAACCGGCCCCTGTGAACGTGTCTTGGCTGTGTGTCTTGTGTCACGTCGCAGTTTAATATTTGACCTATTGTTAAAGAAAATCAATGAGATAGCATGGAAATAACACGTATATTGTATATATATTTTAATTGATAATAAATGTTTTTAATTGGCAAAAAAAAATTGGCCTCTCACCCAAAAGTTCCGGGTTCGATCCCCGGTCGTGGCAGTGGAAAATACTGTGAGAGGGATTTTTCACTATACACGGATATTGGGTGTGTGTCCCTTGTTTCTAAATGTGTAACCCCCTCCCACACAAGGCTCTTCTAGAGCCTTCCGGGCTAATGGGGGTCGTCATTGCCTGTAGTGTATTTATTTATTTATTATTATTTATAAAGACTTTTAAATACTTTTGGAATTTTGTTATATAAATTAGCTGACAGATAAGGACGATTTATATTAGGTAGTTCTAGGAACAGGGATATGAAGAGTACTATTAAAAAAATGCAGGTGATTATTGTGCAATGCATGGAATGCCATCCTTCCGTACAAACATTTAGGTAGGTTTTTATTTATTATCTTGTGGACCATACATACTAGATGGAATTGCCATCTCTGTCGCAAATTAAGCCATTTATGGTGATAATAAGGTATTATACGGTCCCGTTTTCACACACGCATACATGAATTTTGAAGCTTTTGCAATCTGTATTATTCAGAAACTGTAGGCCCGGGCCATACACATTACACAATATCGCCATTCTCTACAACAGATAGAATAAATAAGCGACTCTGTAAGTTTTAACTTAGTAGAAGTAGGTAGTACATTTTTGAAACTATAGAAGGTTTTTTAGCTTGCCATATGAGTTCTGTAAGACTTTTGTGACGTTGTTACTAAAAGTGAGATGATTATCAAACCAGACTCCAAGATTTTTTATAGTTTAAACTATTACAAGTATTTCATTACCGATAAATAAATTACACGATTGATCTGAAAATTGTAACTGCTTAGGTTTAGATTTGTAATTGATTGCGCTTGATTTTTTTGCATTTAGCTGCAAGCCATATTCTATGGAAAAATTGTGAACAGCAAGTAAATCGGTATTAACTCTTTTCATTGCTACGTCAACATTATCCGGGCTATACGATAAATATAGTATACCGTATAATAATATACCGAATATATATAATATAATAATATATATAATAATAATATACCGAATAATAATAATAATAATAATCCCTTCTTGGGTTGTTGAGGGGCGGACAGTGCTGATCCCCAAGAACGGAGATTTGTCCAACCCAAAGAATTACAGACCGATAACCTGTCTAAACGCATGTTACAAGGTGTTTACACGCATTTTGTACATGCGGGTTGTCCACGCAGTTGAACCGGTTTACGAACGGATATATGAGCAACGAGGGTCGAAGAGAGGTGTCGCTGGCTGCAAGGAGAACCTGTTGATTGACAGATGTGTCACGCAGGACTCCATGCAGTATAAGCGGAACCTCTCTATGGCCTGGATCGACTACCGCAAGGCATTCGACATGACATCGCATGAGCTCATTGTTCACTTGCTCCGATGTCTTGTGGTACCCGGTCCCGTAGTGAGATGTATTGAAGAACTGATGCCGCTCTGGAGGACTCGCTTTACCATAACATCGGGTAACGATAGAGTCCAAACAGAGTCGGTAACATTCAGAAGAGGAGTATTTCAGGGAGATTCCCTCAGCCCCCTTCTGTTTTGCATCTCACTACTGCCATTATCCGTCTCGCTCCGGAAAACCCGTGGCTACAACTGCGGTACCCCCGGCGACAGGAGGCATAAGATCACCCATCTATTTTATATGGATGACCTTAAACTTTATGCCTCTGGAGAGAGGGATCTCCAACAGTCCCTTAGGGTGGTACAGGAGTATACGCAGGCTGTCGGTATGCAGTTCGGGTTGGACAAATGCGCACTGATCCATCTCAAGAGAGGACGATGCGGTGACTATGGAGAGGACGCGCAGCTCGTGGACGGAAGCATCTTACACCATCTAGATGCCGGAGAGTCGTACACTTACTTGGGTGTCGAGCAACGCTCCACCCAAGAAGTGAGTGTAGTGAAAAACGCTCTCCGCGGCAAGTATCAGCACCTACTCCGACAGATCTGGTCTTCAGAACTGTCGGGGAAGAACAAGGTGTCTGCTACAAATATGCTTGCCGTTCCGATCCTTCTCTACTCTTTCGGAGTAGTGAAGTGGACTAGAGAAGAGCTGCGTCAACTCGATGTAGTAACCCGCAAGAAGATGCATCTCAATAGGAGCTTGCATCCTAAATCGTCCGTTCCACGGTTATATCTCCCACGACATCGGGGAGGCCGTGGACTCTTGAGCTTGGAGAGTCTCCATAGCAGGATGGTTCTGGAGGGAGCATGTAAGGTCATCAGGAGTTCGGATCCCCTCCTCTGCATGGTCCGAGACCATGAAAATGCAGAGGTAGGAGCTTTTCTCTTTAAGGCAGCACGCAGAGCAGCCGATGAACTTGGTCTCATCTTCGACGTCGAGCGGGTAAACCCCGACTCTGTCACCGAGTTGGAACCCGTTCGACTAAAAGCCCACATTAGAGCTGCAGAACACAACATCCTTCTGCAGCTCCATAAGGATAAGCCATTGCACGGGATCTTCTATAAAAATATAGAAGACCTCGGCTTATCCGAAAGGCTGACCTTCGCCTTCTTAAGGTCAGCTGGGCTGAAGTCTGAGACCGAGGGATTCATAATGGCTTGCCAGGATGGTGTATTTAACACTCTCGTCTATCGACGTCGTGTCATGGGTATGGAGGTCCCTGATGTCAGCTGCAGGGCCTGCCGCAGGGCGCCGGAGACTGTAATGCACTTACTGTCGGCTTGCCCGACTTACGCAGTCTCGGCCTATATTCATAGACACAACGCAGCATTACGAGTGCTTTACTATCATCTAAGGCACTCGTATGGGATAGACGAAACACCAGTGCTGCCTTACGTTCCGGGGGATATTGAGTCCGTTGTGGGGAATGAGAAGTGCCTAATTTATTGGAACTACTCGTTTCCCACCGTCAGGCAAATACAAGCCAACAAGCCTGACATAGTACTCCTCGACCACCAACTCAAGACAATGTATGTCGTGGAATTCTCAGCTCCCGCTGAGAGCAACATTGTCTTGAAAGAGGAGGAAAAACGGACAAAATATCGAGATTTGCTCTTCGAACTCCGCAGGCTTTATCCAGGCCATTCTGTTAAAATAGTGGTACTGATTATAGGAGCCCTCGGTGGAATGAGACAGACGCTGCTTTCAGAACTAAAGATCATACCGGCATGCCGAGATTCGGCAGAGATCTTAGCCGGCAGAATGCAGAAGGCTGTCATCCTCGGTTCATTACGTCTACTCAGGGCACACGATTCGCGGACCCGGTAGTCGCTCACCCCACGGGCGTGGGGAGTGGCTATTGGTATTACCAGCTCCCCTCTGTGAGGGTCGGAGCCACAGAGTAGGGTGACTGGTTTTTCGTAAAAAAAAAAAAAAAAATTATATTAATAGTTGACCGTCATCCGCATAGAATTGTGATTTACAGGATCTAATAACATCTGACAAGTTGGCTATATATAAAATAAATAAAATAAGTCCCAATATCGCCCTTGAGCGACATACTTTTTGGCAACCGTTGATTCCGATAATACATTAGTTTTAACCCTTCGAAAATTGGCAGTATGGCTAATAGCCGAATGCCAAAAAAAACCCTTCGAGACCCTCTAGATAAATAATTCTTAAACCAAAAAGGTAAGTTTGTGACTAATAATTCATGGTTTAAACAGTTAATAGTAGTTTGTGCAACAAGAGTGTGCTACGTCAAATTTCAAAATTACAATCTGACGTAACTAGTTGGTCGTCGTCTGTTGACTAACGGTATTTGCCGGCCGACTGACAGTGGAGATGGTCGGGGTTCTAAATTACTTTGATCAGGGCGCCAAGTAAATTTTTTTTTACTCCAAATACCAGCTCAAGTACAATGTAACCTTAAATTTACTAACTAAATTCAGTTTTATCTTTTAATAACAATAAATGAAGTAACTTTATAACATTCAACAGTACAATAACGTAGAGTATGGTATGACAGACAAATTCAACACTAAAAAAATATATATTTAACTGGGTATACGCGTCTTACGTAAGTGCTTAAACCCCCAACAAATATCATAGATGTTTTAATTAATTAATAGAATATTTTCATAGTATGTTTAGCAAAATTTAAAAAAATATATATACATATATATAGGTACAGTGGTGAAATTTTTTTTAGTAAAATTTATAATATATTTAAAAAAAATTCAATATATATATGGCGCAAGAAGGATACAAACTGCAGGCAGCAGGGCTTCAGCTTCGGCTCAAATTTCAGGAATGGCAACTTCCAGCCTATCAATTAACCCAGAAAATGGATGGCTCTTCCACAAAAAAGAAATTCCAGTCCAGCAAGGAGAAGTAACATAAGTACGTGTAGACCAGTGGAAAAAAGTTATTCGTTCGTATCAGGGGAGACAAAAAAAATCGTATGAAAAACTATGAAATACTAGGCGAAACCGTAGGTGAAAATAAAACCCTAAAAATAAATTTTTACCATTGAACAATTTACTACAAGTGAAATTTTGCTAGTTTGAATATAAAAATAAAATAATTACCTCGTTTCGGAGGGTTTTCTTAGAGAAATGTTGTTGACCTTGGATGTCCTTGGCCTCGTGTAAATTTGGCAAAAATGGCTTTTACGTATAGATCCTTCCAATGAAGACAATCGATTTCCAATACCATAAAAATATGCACTCGTCCAAACATAAATGGATAACCGAAAAATATAACGTTGCGAATATATCCCAAAATGGTGAAATTACTTGTTTCAAAAATCGCAACGAGCACGTAAAAATACCACTTAATAAATTGCCAAGCGTTCGAGCAAACTACACGTGAAAAGTGACAGACTACCGGAAGCCAAAAACTATTGTGAAGAAATAAATCTGTATTACCGATCGTCAGTAGGTTATAGGAATCTACCTATAAACTAATTAAAAGTTATTGGTTTCCTAGCTTAAGAATTACAGAATAGAGAGCCTAAGTATATGCAACACGCTACACAACAAAATGTATAATGCCATGTCTACAAGTGCAACAGATTCCTTAGAAATGCCGATTCATATAGACAACTACATAATAAATATTACGCGTGACGACGGATAACACGAATTCGTTAGACATTAAATGTAAGAGATAAAGTAATGATTTAGAGATTATTTTTAATAACGTATAAATGTTAAATTGAACTGTAACAACCGGATATGGATAATCCACTCGAGTTGTACAGTATACTTTTTCTACGACCGGATTAAGAAAAAACTACAAATAATAGTTTTAATCAAATTTTAATATACAAACTTAGCTACTGCTTAATCTTATGCTCTAGGTGAAAACATTTTATAAAAGCGGCAGTAGCCTAGTGGTTATATCTACGCTTCGAAAAGCAAGAGATCATAGGTTCAATCCCCCCCCCCATGGGCATTCGCACAACGCACAGGCGGCAAACATGCTGCTGAAGGCGCACATGGCTCGTGCCACGGCTTATTACGACCAGTGGAAGATTCGGGTCAACGCTGAGAAGTCCGAGGCGATATGCTTCACGCGTCGGTTCACAGAGATCCGCATAATTACACCAATCTCGATCAGGGGCAACCAAATTCCTATCAGGAGATGCGTGAAGTATCTGGGGGTTCGACTGGACAGAAGACTGACGTTCAACACCCACATAAACGAAACCATACGGACGGTCTACTCCCTGTCCAGGAGTCTGTATCCGTTCATGGTCAGGGGTAGCAGACTAAACAGACAAAATAAGAAATTGTTGTACACGATGGTGGTCAGGCCGTCCATCACATACGCGGCGCCGGTGTGGTGCAGCATATCGGCCAAGACAATGAAAAAACTAAAAGTGCTAGAACACAAATATATGCGCCTCATATCAAATTCTGGAAGATACACCTCCCTCAGAGACCTCTACGAACACTGCAACGACATAACCCCGATAGCCGACTACGTCCAGCACATCTCTCAAAACTTCTATTCATTCAAGCTGGGCGATAGTCCGCTAACAAGACACATTACACAAATTAGACAGCATAATGCCCCATTTCGGATTAAACACCCCTTACCTTACCAGACGTTGCCAATCTTCCGGCAGCCACTCTAGCCAAATTTTCACCAACTATACCTTCCCTGATACTATCCACCTTTCGCTGATATTTCGTACCTTTCACCCGCTTTAAATCTTTCCTGTCCCCCTCTTCTTTTGTTTTTGTGTATTTTTGTGTCGCGTTTTTGTTCCTTCGTTTCTGTTTGTACTTTTTTGTCTGTAAATTCTTTTTTCCATCATTAATATTGTAACAGTACCCAAATTTTTTAAACCAAAACAATCAAAACTTAGAATCACAGTTTAGGCCTGCCTTGCGCCCGTAGTTGAAGCAACACTTCGTACAAGTTATGGTGTCGGCGTCAGTGCAAAAATTAAACAGTGTAGTTCTTCGTAAGTGTTTTCGTTAAGTATTTTTAGTTTTATACAGTTCTATTTTCAGCTTTCTTTTTCAAGCATTTGTTATTATACCACCTGACTTTATTTTATTTGTGAAAAAGAAGTTTAGGTTTTAGTGTTTTATGTTTTATACAATTTTTGCTTTCGCCAAACCAGTCCCGTCTCGGCCCGGCTCTGCGATTCGCCCCGTGGTCGCAGGGTCGGTCCCGAGATAGGTGCTGGTGAGGCAGCTTATACAATGTACCATTATTTTGAATAAATTTATTTTGAATTGAATTGAATTGGTTCAATCCCCCCATATAGCTACTCTTTTTTTTGTCAAAATATACCTCTAAAATTTTGTCTGTATATAATAATTTCAATAAATTTTTTATTTGGTATACCGTTTATCGATTCTTCACTGGAATCACTCATTTTAAATTATTTTCTAGCCCAAACTGCACGAATATACACACTGACAACTACTGACAATTACTTTGATAGCTTACGCACCAACTTGAATTTTTTAAAACGAATAGTTGCCTATGGACTTAATATACGAACTGTGATCGGTCGATTTCATATCCATCCTAGAACGTATATGAAATATATCCGTTCAGTTAACTGGAATGGCCCACTTATCCATTCTACAGACTGTACGGAAAACAGCAAATTTACATAAGGGAATAGAAATAAGCTTTTGTGTGGTAATACTACGGTGGTTACTTTGGATTCATCTACAGCCTTTAGACTATCATCAGTGACATCTATCATTGTTATAATTGTACTGTGGCCTTTACAGAAGCCAGACTGATTTAAAGGCAGAATGTTATTATTATGAATGCGAATCATGAGTTGATTCTGAACAATTCTGTCCATAGCCTTGGACATGTCATTCAATAATACGATAGGTGTGAAATCGCTATGTGATTCCGGAGAATTTTTTTTGGCAATGGTTTCACAATTGCTTTTTTCCATCCGTAGTATTCATAGTGGAGGAAGGAAATAAGTGAAGATAATGTAGTTCTCAGTGTGTTTGTGGATTTAAAGCGGGCTTTTGAAACTATTGATAGATATTTGTTAATAAAAAAATTTGTATAGATACGGTATTGAAAGTACTGTTTTGAAATGGTTAGAAGACTATTTAAATGATAGTTATCACAAGACAAAAGTCATAAACAAAATGTCAAGCAAAATTGCTATTCCATACGGTGTTCCCCAAGGGAGTGTTTTGGGACCTCTTCTTTTCATCATATATGCTAATGACATTCATTATGTTTTGAAAAATTCATATGTAAATTTGTTCGCTGATGATACTGTAATCGCCGTATCTGGTAGAAATTTTGACGGTATAACCAACATCCTTAATAACGAACTCGATATTTTATATGATTGATTATGTGGTAATAAGTTGAAGCCAAATTTCGGTAGAACCAAATTGTTAGTTTTAAGTTCTAAATTTATTTTTAATATATTTTAAGTAACAACTATACAATTAAAATCAATGAATGTACTATCGAACAAGTGGACCAAATTAAATACCTAGTTGTTATGTTGGACCCACAACTTACATTTAGTCATCAGGTCAATTATTTGTGTAGAATTGCAACTAACTTAACGCAGTGGAGTAAGTTGCTAATTTACAATACTATAATATATCCCCATTTTACATATTGCGCATCTTTGTTAATCTCTTGTAATAACCAGGAAATCACCAGGTTGCAACTACTGCAAAATAATTATAATATAAGATCGAAAAATAACTATATCAAATTATCAAAATATCTTTTTTACGAGGATCCATATATCACGAAGGATTTCGTCTCTTCAATGCTCTGCCCAATGATATAAAAGAAGCTCCAAATATGAAGATTTTTGTTATAAATATATATAAATTTCTGACATGTAATTAGTTATCTAATATATGAAACATAAGTGCAATTTATACTCTGTTAATGTTCGTATCTATATTACTAAACTACTATTTCTTAAATTTTTTCTTACATTACTTTTCTGTATTTAAATAGCAATGCTAATATCAATAAATAAATAAATAAATGATTAAATAAATAAATAAAAACACTAATAATATTTTGCCGCTTTGTGCATGCATATCTATAATACATTAACAAATATAGGTACACATGTACAAAACATGTAAAGTATTATATTTGTAATGGGACGTCCAAGCTGAATACTTTTGTGAAAACCTTTATTCATCGCCTTTATATACACATTTTTTGCCTGTCATATATTCAGAGCCTTTTGATTCATAAATTAGTCCAATGAATAAAAAAATAATCCATACTGAACTAATTACGGGCTCATACCCTTGATAATCAACTCGATCGAGAAAATTATCTAAGGAAAACTTACCTATCTCATACTTACAACAGTGCAATGTTTGATCTGGAAAACAATATAACTTCCAGGTAGGAATCATGATCATCAATCAACCCATTATCGTCCACTGCTGGACATAGGTCTCCCGTAATTTTGCCTACTCTCTATCTTGAGCGACTTGCATCCAGTTGGTTTCGATACGTTTTAGGTCGTCCGCCCATCTTGACGGTGGTCGGCCTCTACTTCTTATTGCCTCGTGTCTTGGTCTCCATTCCAGGATTTTTCTCGTCCATCTGCCCACCGTTAATCTGGCAAGATGACCAGACCAGGCAGGAATATCAATAATATTATTATGCTGTGGTATTTCTTATAAACAATATTTTTAACTTGTTGAATCAACAAGTGCTTTCGTTAGCTGTCTTTTTAAATTTAACAACGACATTTGATACGGTTTCTCATTGATTTACCAATTTTTGGAAGCTCTTGGTATTTTTCGAAAGGATGCCCAAATAGCATTTGGACGTCGAGCCAACATTGTTATAAACGACCCGACGCAACGTCGGCAACCAACGTCCACGTGACCACTTTCCGACCCGTTTTCACACCAAACTGGGGAATAAAAATTCGAGTCGGTCAGATGTTGGTCACCGACTCCCTAGTTATAAACATGTGTACTTAGTGGGAGGTCGCGTCGTCTGTAGTGCATAGCACTGACTTATGCGACAAGGTCGGATATAGTATATAATATTATATAAAGACTTCTAAACTTGCTCCCTCTTTGTGAATTATGGCCAAACTTAGGACTTTAGTTTCTTTACAACAATAAGCGTTTTATTTTGTTGTGATTTACAAAGACAAAGTAAATTCGCGTAGCTAGCGAAAGATGCTCAAAAAAGACAAACGCATTACAATTTACTGATAAATATGACTGAGGTAGGTTGAAAAATATTCGATATCCACAAAATTTCAGCATGTTTAATATTTAATGTTTATATATATTTTTTTAATTTTAAAAATGTATAATTCTCTGAGGAGTATAAGTTTCAATATAAAAACGTGTTATAAAGTCTATCCCTAGTTTAAGCCCAATTTTACTCCAAAAATGACAAAAAAATAGTGTCATGTCTAAATTTCAAACATAGACTTACGAAGTTATTTGCATCTTTTTCTAAAACATGGAGTCGTCGGGAAATTTCCATATAATCAACCCAATTGTGACTAGATAACCACACTTTAGAACTACCATGCCAAATATATTGACTTCACGTAACGCTAGTTAAAAATTTAATACCTTTTCCCGACTTTTAGTTCCGATTTATTTCCAAATATATGTACAAGAATTTATAACCGCGCACAGTAGCACGACATTTCAACGTCGGAATCACCTCCTCTCAGTCTCAAAATGCAACGTTTGCAAACGTTTGACTAATACTACCTTTCTTCCTTCATATGGTTTTGACATTACCTAATTAGACACCTGTCTTTTTTGAACTGCAAGCAATTTGGCCCTTTTTCTATATATGCACTACTGTACTTAAATGTACTCCGCTTTTTTCACTTTTTAATCAAAGTGGTATGAAAATAAAAGTAAACAATTGACAAGTTATAACCTTAATTTATTTGACGTATAGGTAGTAGAATTTCTTGTAGCTAATCTGTGGTCAGTATTGGCAATGTCCAGCTGACCTTGTAATACCACAAAAATACACGTTCGTAGTTAAGGAGAGACGACCATCTCGAACCAACGTTGGTCGTGGTCGGGTGGCCTGACTATGATTAGTGGGAAGTTACCGACGTCGGACCAACGTTGCACTACAACAACTACACATATTATAACGTAATCTTGTTGATTTTATGCAACAAATAGAACAAAAAGGTTAATTTTTCTAATATTTTTAGCTCATTGCCTTATGAAATAAACACTTAACGCTTTAAATAATAATATTAAATTTAAAAGCCGAAAAAATATGTATTGCCTATTTGATTTTAATATATATATACAAGGCTTACAGTTTAAAATAATATATTGCTCTCGATAATTACAGTTTTATTTATTAAAAATATAACTCGGTATTTATCTTATATATTTATATTAATTGGTTACTATCATTGATATTTTATTACTTATACTTATTTTTATTAATAGATAATGTATTTCAATAATTGTACTATCCCACGCTCAAATATCTTCGATATTTTGTGAGTATTACCTCTATTTATATAATATATTGTATAAATCATCAGGTTTTAGTGTTTCATTCAATATCTTGTTTACACATTATTTATTATTAATTAATATTATTATTATTATATACTACTGTTAAAAATCAAGATATTCTATTCTATTCTACTATATTAATTTTCACATAATTAATGAATATTTTTCTTTATGATGACTTTTATACTTTTCTGTTATTTATTTTCCTCCTTCTGCCTTGGGTTTGGTTGCCATTTCTTGCAATTTAATATCTAACTCTTTCTGAATGCCTGTTATAAGTTTCCTTAAATTTTCTATATTTCTATTATTTTCTTCGCTGATTGTGTCAGTTTGTACGCCATGAATTCGCAATATCTTGTCTGCTAAACTATTTATATTTTTATCGAGTGCCGATGCCGTTAAAGTTGGAGAAGATTTTTCTTCTTTAGGTTCCACAACTTGCAAGTTTATAGTATTGTAGGTTGCAATGTTAAGTTCGACATTTTCAATTTGGACAGGCTCTTGTGCATTCAAGTTTCTGGAATTCTGATTAGGTGCACAGTGTATTCCTGAAAAATAAATATAAAATTATCAATTTATTCCTTCTATAGTAAAATGTCATTATTTTCCTCAATAAAATATTTTTCTAATTTATATTTTAATTTCCCAAACATAACGCTTTATGATAGCATCATCAAGATACATAATCTTGATGATAAATGAGATTATATCCAGCATTGGAATTGCCATTATTGTAAATCTGATAGTGTTGTAACGAGGTCTCTCAAGAATTCTGGTGATTTTTACAGCCCATATATCAAAAGCAGTATCGGAGTTGGTAGCTCAAGGGGATCCCAAACTCTAACATTATTACTAATAAAAATCATTATCTTTTTAAATAATTTTTATTTACATTAAACCTAAATCCATTTTTATGTCACTTTTATCGGCACCGTTATGGGTTTGATGGTAGTTTCATAAGGGTTTAATGCCTATTTCATGCACGTTGCATGCCTGTTGCATGCCTAATCCATGCCAGTTCATGAGACAGCCAAGCAACATACATGGAACCGGCATGTATTAGGCATGGAACAGTCACGAAATTAACACTTATAGAACTAAAGGATTTTAACAACGAGAATATCAATATTAACATGTCCACTTTCTCATCTTTTTTATAAATTTGAGACATTTTGAATACAATTAACAATAGTTTTAAACAATTTTTAAAGACACAATAAAACACCGTTAAACCAACAAATGTTTGACAAGCTAAATATTTCATTGTTTTGAAAGCCACCTTAGTTACTTCTTAACATTTAATTAGAACAAAATTGTAATTTCTTATTTTCTTTTAGCTGTAATTTTTTTGTATTTATCGCACATATTAATACGACATATGAATAAATTCCTTATTAATAGTAGGTACTAATAAATGGTACCAAGGTACCGATATGGTTCCATTTGAAAAAATTGAGTGTTGCCCCAAAAACAATTTTGGTGAATTTTATTTGCTCATATATCACATAATTTAGTGTTTTTAACGAGATTTCGATTTTTGTAGCATTTAGGATAAATCGGAACCGTCATGGCGCACTTAAATGGAAAACTAAAAATTATATTATAAAAAAAACTGATGTTGGAAATGTCACTTATTTGGCATCGTTGGATTCAGAAAATGATGCAGAATTGAAAAATGCAATAATATACAGGGTGTTCCATTTAAAAATCGAAAACTCATTTCCTAGCAAAAAAAAGAAAAGCAATGATGTACTGTTACAGTTAATAAAAAACAAAGGGGAGGAGAGGCAACAGCTGGAAAAATACATGAAAAATAATGAATCCTGTGGAAGAAAATGATATCGATCTGTTTTTTAGAAGTATTGCTGCTACTGTCAAGAAATTTTGACCTGGCGTAACTGAGGCTAAAATGAAAATATTTAATGTGATAACTGATATTGAAATTCGCAAGCAGAGAGCAATATTAAACAACATGTCTACTTTTCATGCTAACAACAGCCGGCTTAACTCAGTGTTATCTTCTCACTCATATATTGTTGTAGGGTATTTCACCTACAAGCGAAAAAATAAAAACAAAAAATTTCAAAATTAACAAAAACGCCCCATGAAAAAAGTCGTCCAGACACAAAAATCATCAAAAAACACTTTTAAGGTCAACATAATATGTAAATATTCACGAACATTCGATAATTCTAAAATAACCTATTCTATATCTAGTCATTTTACAAACAAAACATTACAAAAAAACCCACCTTAAAAATACCACCCGCCTATGGTCGTCAACGAGATCAAAACTACTATCCGTACCTATAGTCACAACATTTTATTTCGTTTCGTTAATTTTCTACAACCTGTTTTCTATTTCAATTTTCAATATTTAGTGACCGCCCCTCGTATATTACATTCATCACCTTTCTCATTTCGTAGTAAGTTCTTCTCATCTTTACTTTATCATCGCCCCCGTATACAAAATTCGCGACTGTTCCAATTCTTAATTAACTTCTACGATATACGATATTCGCAGCTATTCTCAATTCTTTGTTAAATTTTTATTATCCTTAACTTTCTCATCGCCCTGTATACGACATTCGTAATTAATTCTTATTGCCCCGTATACAGTACAAATTTGGATACCCCTGATTTTCTCATCACTCCCGGTATACAACATCTGTAACCTTCTTAATTCTTAAAGCATAGTTTCCGTTCGCTTCATTCGGCGTGCCGGCACCGGCACGCAAATTGTATTCACTTTAATTAATAGTACGTGCGTGGCTTTAACGCTACATTACGGGGTAATCCGATAAGTTCTCAATTTCTCGATATTAAAAACCTACAATAACTTTTAAATTCGAATCGATTCAAACGTAAACTTGATATCAAAAAATTTGTCTTTTTAAGCACAATACGTTTCTTTTCGAAATATCAACTTTTTTCCAGTATTGCACAATATTGCGCAATATTTCATAATGGATGAATCATCCTCGCCCGCATGGAGCGATATCCAGCCTTTTTCAGATCTTAAAATGGGACGCGAGACTCGCGGGTCACGAAAAACGCAACCGTCCCTAAACGTTTAAATACCGGAACACCGCGAACCCAAAGCAAGTTCAGAATTTGACAGTGACTCCTATGTTAAGTTTTCGCGAGTGGTAACCCAAGTAGTTACTTTAAAAGTGATTTTAAGTGTAATAAGCTAATATACTAGTGCAACCGGTTCGGTCCTATTTAACTCAAGTTGTAGCCTACTACCGTCCAGTTAGGCTTTTTGGTCCCAGCATACTTTTCGTGACTAACTATCGAGCTCTAGCTTCCCAGGCCGAAATCTGGTTAAAAAGAGTAGTTTTAAGTCTTCGCCTTCGCGGCTCCAATTAATTTTAAGTAAATCATTTCGCCTTCACGGCCCAACAAAAAAGTGAGTTTCAGAACATTTTAAGAGAAAATTTTTAATAAATACTTATTTCTCAAAATTCAATTAGACTGAATTTATGCCGTCGAATAATTAACTATTCTAAACAGACTTGTTAAAAAAAATACCAAACCGTTCTAAACTTAAAACTTAAATAAATTATTTGTTCGGGTTGTTTTTTCAATAATATCATATACAGGACCCTGTCAGAACCATAAAAAACTAAACAGTGCTAAATAAATTAAAATTTTAAAACCAAGTGTTACATCAGTTCCAGACGATATTATCACAACAACAGAATCCGAACTCTAAGGCTTCTCACAACGAAATAAAGTGCACAAAAGCCCTCTAGGGTCTCAACTGAAGCTCTTCACTGAAACATTTTTTATTTCCCAAACTCGAGGGCTTTTTCTTGTTCAATATCTGTAGGACAAGCATTTATGTCCATGATGTCGTCCCCGTCATACAGGAATTTATCTGGAGATTCATCGTCTGCTTCGCAATATGCACCTTCTGTACATTTATCGTATGCCTCCCAACGTGCACCTTATGTAGCTTTATTCCAAGATGAGCCTACTGCTCGAACTCACTTTTATGAGAGCAGTGGACAAAATGTGCGCGACAATGGAAGGACTGCTATTTTTTAGATATAGCTATTTAGAAGATAGCTTTGTGGAATAAAACGATCAATGTGTAAACTTTTTTATTTCTTTAAAAAATAAATAATAAATAGTAATTTTTTGCTTTATTGTTTGCCTAATATTTCAAAGAAATAATAAGCTATTCTAGCTGTACTAGTAGATCTCCTAGTCCTACAATGAATCGCAGACAATATTTCGATCTCTTCTTCCAAATTTTCTTGTTCTTGTAGCATCACTAAAGCTATAGCTTTTTTTGCTCTTGCGACACATTCATTACGTGGTATTGACAGACAATTGACGAATTCAAGGAAAACACTGTTACGCAGCGCGTTACGTATTACGTTAGGCTAGATGTATTACGTCTTACGTAGCGTCGGAAAACTTGGCTTGGTAATGCCTGGACGTCGTCTTCAGATCGCCCTGGATAGACTCAATACTGTACAAAACCGCTCGAAAAAATTATATTTATAGCTTCAATGCCTCTATTAAAAATCAATGAAAATATTGAAAATTTGGCAGCTGCATCAAAACCCTTTTTGTCTTATGAATTAAAATTTGAACAAAAGTAATCAACACCAATCCATTAATTAATTAGAGCTCATCCAAGACGTCAGGCAGGGTTCTGAAATCAAACTAGATACCGTCAGGCTTGCTTTTCGACCCTAGGAGGCGGATTATCATTTATCTGTATCAGCAATAAAATTTAATAAGCATTTATTTTTATTGCACTAATTTACGACGTTTTATAAAAAATAATATAATCATACCTGCACTTAACACCAGTAAAACAAAGCCAGCAACTTTAAACATATTTGCCGTGTAGCGCACCACTATAAACAATATTAATATAATTTCTAATAAACAACAAAATTTTAACCATTACCTGTAATCAATATATTATAAATTGTTGATATCGACGACATAAGTAATTTATTGGCTAAATAAATTTTATGTTTGGCAAAAATAAATAAAACGGTAATCCTATAATCACTGTAGAATCATTAAATTGGGTTCTTGGTAACTTTATGTATTTTGATAATATAAATATCAGTTATAAATCCTTGCAATAAAATTTTGCACCTTACTCATGTAATTTTTTTCGTTCGTAGATGTACAACAGGTTGTAGAGAACATGACTGAACAAAATGTGTTACTCTGTGGGGGTTTTAATAGTAAAATATGCGACTTGTTTTTCGAAATATTTATACTGAAGGATTGTTACAAATACAGTATATATTTTGGCACAAATATTATCGAAAAGTCTGTAGCGGTTGTCAAAAAAAAAAAAAAAATTAATAAAAGAAAAAGCATTCACGCTTATGGCAATTAAAAACTTCGAACGTCTGTATCTCGCTTCGAGAACCTTAACAAATTGTAATTTTTCGTTGCATTTTAGCGTTCCACAACCAATATTTCGAGAAAGGCGACTTAAGTCAAAAAATACCTCTCTTACAATATTGTGTTATAATTGCCTAGTGCCTGTGTGAAGTGTGAATAAGACGGAACTTACAATTACCTTTACTTGCGTTTTATTGTTTTTTTGTTAACATTTTTTTTAACAACAATGTCACTGCAAATGAAATAGCAATAATACAAGTATTAAAAAGCCATAAGATATATTACTCTTTCTAGTTATTCTGACGCTACAAATTGTAAAAATATGTTAAAAAAAGGTGGCACAATTTTTAAGAAAATTATAAGGTAAAACAAACAACATAAGATTTGATTATATTCATTATGCAGAAAGATATTTTTAATAAAATTTTATATTTTTTTAATTTCCGATTAACCTGTATTTTAAATCTTAATTCAAAGAATGGCTAAGGACTCATCAAAAAACCAAAAATAATTTACAAGTGTAGTTAAGTCCATTCATCCAAAATATAGGTATTAGGTGCGTAAAATAATAACAACCATTATCTAGTAACTAATGAGGGGAAATATT
The DNA here is from genome assembly GCA_963675555.1 of Leptura quadrifasciata. Taxonomy (NCBI): domain Eukaryota; kingdom Metazoa; phylum Arthropoda; class Insecta; order Coleoptera; family Cerambycidae; genus Leptura; species Leptura quadrifasciata. The sequence goes on along the minus strand of OY776679.1, from coordinate 34,525,031 downwards.
TTGTTTTGAGAATGTGCAAAAATTATGTTTTTATAAAGTGATAAAATTTGCGTATAGGTAGCTTCATGATTTTCAGAGCAAATTAAAAGGGAGGTGAGCCAATTAGATAAGTTCAAATTTCTGAATGTTTCAAACTCCGGAATGTTGTTCATACCCAACTTAATATTATTAACAATATTGAAGAGGTTTAAGCCCACCCCAATTAATTACAAATGAAATCCTGGTAAATATGTCACCAGTAAATTCATTACTATTTATTTATCTGAAGGGTAAACAAATAAAATTGGCCATTTGCGTGATCATCTAGTTTTGTTAGTGTAGGACCCAACTTTCGTTGTGTGTGTAGTAACCCTTTTTAATTACCCCAGGTTCTTTTATATAAAGTTTAATATTACTTGTTTCTGTCTGATACTATATAACTTAGAAAATTAATCATTCTGTTAATTGAATACCTGGTAGACTTGAACACACTGTCTATTAATTGACAGACTTAGTTAATTATATATGTTATTTATGTAGTATTTTATTACTCAAGGTTGCACTGTACATTTATAGTTGAAGTTTGTTTTCTATTTTGCTTTGAAACAAACCCATTTATTTAGTTTATTACTTATATGACGAAAAAGGTAAAGATGAAAGAAAAGACAATAATTGATGTGAAAAAATAGTAAAAAAACCCATTTTATTTTATATAAATTGATGCAACAATAGTCGAACATGAAATCAAAAGTATTCCAAATATTGAAGACAATTGTCCAAACATTATAATAGGAAAATTTGCGTTGCTATAGTAATGACCATACTATAGATATACTGAGTGTTTTTATGCAATCAAGAACTTATACAAAAGTATGCTGTGTTATTTTAATAATAATTAGAGTTGTGGCAATGGCCTGATAATGATAATCTATAATAGAGCTGTTAGCAATCGCTAGGTAATAATGGGTAGGTAATAATGGTTTATAATTAAAGAAAGTTGTTAACAATTGCTAGATAATAATAATTTATAATTAAAGTTGTTAGCAATAGCCAAATAATGAATCGAATGCAAAACAGAGGACAAGAATCATGTCATGTTTATACATTATCAAAATTAAGTTGAGAAATGAGCATTAAATATTCGTGTAACATATCATAGAGTGTTGAGGAAATATCCTTTAATTATACACAGTTTAGTGATTGAAATTAGAGTAGGAACAATCGTTCAGATAATCATATTAATCTTGCAGAGGTGAGAATTTACACCCACATAAAATCCTCTAGAATGCTGGGGAAATATCCCTATAGTAATTAAATAGAAAAGCAACCAGAAGATTGCCTATGATTGTCAAACATACGAATCCGCGAAGGTAAGAAAGTGCGGTTGCATCACCCTTCAATCGAAACAAGTGACCAGACAACTGCCTGAAATATTGACATCCCTCGTTGTAACTGAACCCAATTGGAGAACAGAACCAGTTAATTGACCGTAGTCAATGTTTCAAACCTTTGTGAACTCAAAGTACGCCTAATTCATATAACTATAATACTTTATTGTAGGTAAATGTCCAACAATCAGAAAACCTTGTGGTTACAGTAGGAAAATATTCCTAGTGTACTTTAAATATAAAGCATTCTTGAAAAACCTTACATGAGATGTGGTGGAAGCGAAAGTCCACTATTTGTTTTATAAAAACTGCAGAATAATGATAGACATGAAGTTTGGCTAGTCTGTGATAAAGTACCTTGTTATTGCATAGCTCTAAATATATAGTTCTTGAATAATAACTTGTTACTTTGCAAACGCAAATTTCCCTAGTAAGATATTTAGAAAGTGAAAGTTTGTGAATTAAAATCGTGAATGAAACCATAACTGAATAACTGGCAATATAATATTATATTTCCTTGTTAAGAGTCAAAGCTAATATTTAAAAAGAAATCTAATATTCTTTTAGTACCACAAAGGCGTCAATTTCCCTTATTACACCCCGTCGAAACCAGAATATGAATGCAATTGCAAATAATAAAATAGAGTTTCGAAATAAGCAAGCGATCACCTTTAAAATTTATGCCTGCTGAATTTCTGTGCGCTCTGTATAGCGTTATATCGCCCGTGAATGCTCTCCCCCAGGTTCTACATGTTGAACGTCCTCGTCGAGCATGTCGGTGGTTGAGAAGAATTCGTTAAAATAAGATGTAAGTTATAATATTGTTTGGCTAGTAGTTTAGACGGCTGACTTAGTGAAAAATATCCCAAAATAATTTGTTAGGCCCGGCGAGAAACTCGCGACGTAGTCGAAGTTACAATTGTAGGTTGAACTTACAATTGTAGGTCGAAGTTACAATTGTAGGTCGAACTTACAATTGTAGGTCGAAACTACAATCGTTTAGTTAAAATTGCAAAAAATCAAAGTGAATTTTGGTTGAAACTTGTGAAAATTATTGTTGGCCCCTCTACGCCTTCGTAGCTTATTAACATTTATTACACTATTAAACTATTAATATATAAAAGACGCAAAATAATAATAAGTAACAGGTAAAATATTAATTTATAATAATTATTCGATGATTTATATTTTGATAAACCTACCACTATTAAAATTAATTTATTTTATAAACAACTCCAATTTATGTTTATATTCAGCATATAAACAACAACGTGCTCCAAAGTACTCTTGAAGCGTATTACACTAATGCAGAGAAACCGCACGTATTTTAGAAAAATAAAGCGTCGGTATAAGCGCGCTCTACCGGCTCTTGAATGTATGAATGAAACTTATACGACTTGGGTTTCATCAATTTTGCTTCACTTCAAGTTTCATATACTTGAAACCTGGACATCAAACGATTAAATAAATATTTTGAAGTAAATGTTTAGACTTTTATCTTTCTTTTCATATGTTAAATATTTTTTTTTTTAGCTGCAACTTAAACGGAGCACAGATAGAAAAAAGTACGTTTTTTCCAAGAAATATTTTCATACATTAAAAATGAAATAAAAATATTTCTGAAAATAGAATGATATTTACCTTTTTTGGCCGTTTTGGACAAGTTTTCAAGTGAAAATTTCCTAACTCTAAAAAATGGAAAAATATTATTTAAAAGTAAATTTTTTGACCCTGGATACTTTAGATCATAAAAATTAATCTTAGATTGAAGTTTAAGGTATAAACAAGCTGTATCTACAAGGATTTTTTTTTAAATAGCATTTCATTTAATACTTATGTTTTAATACAGAGTAAAAAAATGATATAGCTTAACTTTTAGTGCAGTTTATAAGAGATAGAAATTTAAAAAAATTAAAAGTAAGTAAACAATTGGAAAGCTGAATTCTTCCTCTTTAAAATACTGCTTTTTTTCGTTTTTTATGGGAGCAAATTGTCTTTATTATGTAGCGGCGGTCGAGAAATGCTTCATTTCCCTGTGCGACGTGCTTGAAATATCGAGCGAACTGTAAGAATGTCTCATGCTAAGGGAAAAATTTATTAAAAATGACTTATATACTATTTGTTTGTAAAATTTCCCACTCTTTCACGTGGTGCTATCCGTTTTTTTTTTTTTTTCGAGATATTAGCAGAAAACTGAATTTTTCCATTTCAAATGGTATTTTATAAGGGTTCGCGGCGGTAAATTTTGGTAAACTTTTTTGAGTCACTTTCTACTAGCTAAAAACTAGCCTTTTATGAAACAATTAGCGAGGTAACAATGAGTTCCGACTTAAAACCCCTGGCAACTGGGATACATTCTTTTCGACCAATTTTTTTCAGATTTTTAGAATTCTTTTGTATCCCGCATTTTTCCTCTCAAAGTTTTTCCAATTTTTATAGGTTTTCCCGGGAAAACTTTGCAGGTTTGCGTTTGCTGGAAAAGTTGATAAGGAAAAAAAGGTTTGTATTTAACAATAAACATACCTCAATTTTTTTAATTTTATCCAAACAATTTTTATTCCCCCTCCCTCCTTTTTGTAAAATTTCAATGTCGGAAAATACGAATCTTTTCAAAAATTTTACAAGAGTAAAAAAAAATCATGTAATTTTAACTTGAATTTAACGAGTTAACAAATTACCAACAAAATCATTGTTTACAACAATTTGTGATCGATAGACGAGATTGAAAAAATATGCCTTTGATTGATACAACAAAACAAACAAGTTGCAAAAAGTTTCATGAAAATTAATTCATTATAACAAATTTCGTAATGTAAACAACTTTTGCTTCTAAATCGATCGTACTACTTAACAGTATTTTGTAGCAATATCCTCGAAGATACAAATAAGTAATATATCATAATTTGTGAAATCATTGGATATCAACGAACCCCTAATAGAAGTAGATTCGGTGGTGTTTCACAAATTGATTCCTTTGAAATTGAACTCTCTATAGGATTTTCTCGTCGCAAAAGTTTTATTAGAAGTAATGATTGTATTGACAACAGATAAGGGATGTGGAACAACATTCTATTAGCTGTTGTATACTTTTATATGGCTGTGGTTGACGTTAACTTCTTCGACAAATAGAAATTAGTAATATTTATTATTTTTTAAATTTATTTAGATACATCATGCAACAGTCGTAAGACCAATTACAAGATGAGAACAATACATATTTACAATAGAATGAAAATGTAAGATAATAACAATGATATAATACGATTATAACAAAGGTAAAAACTACAAAATGTATACAAACTAATAATAATAATATAATACAATAGTACAGTACAGTTAAAACTACAGAGTGTATACGAAACTAGTTACAAATTCAAGCGTTTAATGGATGAAACAGTACTATGGAAAATATCGAGCTCATTTTGAAGGTGGTTGTAGGTGTTACACATGAAACGTAAGGGAGAAAATTTCAGTATATTCGGTCGGGGTCTAACAAGATAAAATGTTATATGATGTCGTGTATTGGCACGTGGTACATGGAATAACAGTTTTTCGGTTATTTCAGGGCAATTGATTTTATTATTTATTAATTTATGTAAAAATATGATGGTCTGCTTTTTCCTCCGTGTGTTCAGACTATCGGTTAAGAATTTACCTAAAAGTGTATCATGGGGATATCCAATGGGGGGATATACACCATCCACCTTGTAGGACAGAAATTTCAAGAAGCGTCTTTGGATACTTTCGAGCATATTGCTATATGTGACATATCCCGGGTGCCATATTAATGATGCATATTCTAATTTAGACTTAACAAATGAGTTAAATAATAAGGTTAACAAATGAGTGCCCGTAAAACCTGATGAGTTTCTGATAACAAAACCGAGACTTTTGTTTGCAGGCAGAACTGTGTCTTCAACGTGTCTATTAAATGTCAGTTTGTTGTCAAACAGGACGTTTAGGTCTTTGAAGACTTCGACTCTTTTTAGTGATGTGAAGTCAAGTTTATAGTCATAGAGAAGTGTTTCTTTTTTCCTAGAAAAAGGTATTACGTTGCATTTGTCGACATTGAGAGGCAGATCATTATGACCGCACCAAGTTTGTATTTTTAGCAGGTTATCCTGAAGTTTTTTACAGTCAGCTGGATTATTTATAGCAGAAAAAAAATTTGACATCGGCATATAGTAAGACATCGATATTCAGGTCCACCACGATGTTATTAATAAATAGTACAAACAACAGAGGTCCCAAGATAGAGCCCTGCGGCACCCCTGAGGTGGCATTAATTTCAACTGACCTGTGACCGCGGTATTCCACATATTGTGTTCTACTGTTAAGGTATGATTTAAAGAAGTTAATAAGTAACTGAGAGAAGCCCATACTTTGAAGTTTATTTATTAATAAACCATGATCAAGCCTATCAAAGGCCTTTGGAAAATCTGTATATAGTACGTCAACTTGAATACCGCTGTCGAGATATTCTGAGATATACTGCGTCATGCATATTAAATTAGTAACGGTGGATTTATTTTTTACAAAACCGCGTTGACTGGATATGATCTGTCCTTCAATGTGGGGGTATATGTCTTCATATAATCGGCCGATGATTTTCAATAACCTGTCTATCACCTATTTTGTGAACGGGACAAATTCGGGATCTTTTCCAGATGTTAGGAAATGTACTCGTCTTTATGCATAAATTATAAATTATTTTAAGAGGTTCAACAAAAACAACAGCGCAGTCTCTAATAATGAAAGCTGGTATCTCGTCGGGACCTTTTGTGCATTTAGGTTTGAGTTGTCGTAAGGCAGTAAGAATATCGTTAGAGGAGAATTCATTGAAGTTGATATAAAGGGTATTTATACAAAAAGTGTTGCTAATGTTTTGGGAGGGTGGTTTATAAGAGGATTTAAAAAATTCAGCAAAGCCATTTGCAATATCTTGTGGGTCATCGAGTTATCGATCATGATAGGTTAGCGCATCCGGTATTGCTGCTGTCCCTTTCTTCGAATTGATATATGACCAGAAGGATTTTACATTATTTTTTATATTATTTTTATATTATTTCATGGAACTGTCTGTATCCCGTTTTATACGTAATCTAAGAATTTTAAATTCGCGGAGAGCATCAGTATCCCCGGTTTGCTTCAACTGTCTAGATTTCTCTTTAACTATCGCGTTGTTGTACCAAGGCGGGTATATACTGAAGCGAGGTATAGTTTTCGGTACACATGAATCCAAAATGCCATACAATATTTCATAAAATTTTTCACATGCAGCATTGGCATCGTTGGTGTTCATAATAGGTGACCAATCTACAGTACTAATTTTTGCGTACAGAGTGTGAAAGTCAGCTTTGCGAAAGTTGGTACACTATTAGTCAAAGCTTTTTTGCTAACGTTATTGCTAGTTATAATAGGGGATATACTCAAGGCTGGATGGTGAGCGTCTTCTATGAGCAAGATATCGAGGGCTTTTTCAACGCAACAAGACGTGCTTGAAATTACGAGATCTAGTAATCTGTTATAGGAGTTTACTATGGTGTTATATTGCTTGAAGTAGAAATAACCTAAGAAAGACATTAGCGTAGGGTCTAGTATACTTTAACTTGGCATATGTATGTATGAGTTAATATTTCCGTACGATTTCATTTTCTCCCATATTGTACACAAAGTTAAAGCAATTGTCCAGAAACATTGTCTACGTGGACAATATTTCTGGATCTTTGTGTACAAATGAAAATGAAATCGTACGGAAATATTAACTCATACATACACGCGCCAAGTTAAAGTATACTAGACTATAGCAGTATGTCCGTCAATGTTATTGTATTGCAGAAACTCTCTATAGTGAGGTATATTGAAATCTCCAATAAAACATACATCATACATATTTAAGTAATTAAGGGTTTCGAGAGCTTCAAAAAATTGACTATGCCTAGTGCGGGGGGCACATAGGTGACAAACAAAAGAATATTACGATAATTTATTTTGATTTTTACTCTTACTATGCCAATTAAGGGCACTACATTTCTTATATCTACTAAATTTAGTTCTGTGACAACATATTTTTTGTTAATGCCTACTAAGACACCACCACCCCTGATTGCATTTGTTACAGAGTAGTTGCGGTCTGACCGGAAAACAGTAAAGTAGCTACTTATTAATTCAGAAGTATTTATGTGTGTGTCAATCCAAGTTTCAGATAAAGCGAGACAGTCGTACGTACAAGTGTACGAGGCGTTTAATAGATCATGAGTTTTTGTATTTAAACCACGCACGTTCTGGTAGTAGATGCAAAGGGGGGAAGTCGACTTATTAGTGAGGTTCATTTTGGGATGAGGGATCACAGAAATGCCGCTATATTGGTATTTTGAATGTTAACATCTGAAAGAGACCCCGAGGTAATCAAGGAGACTGATTGCTATGTCGCATACATTTTTTTAGTTTTAAACTCTGTGACTTTATGACCATAAACGTGACATCTAATGTCCCAGGCGGCATGGTGGACATTTAGTTCTAGTTTTTTATGTTTTTCATTAAGTTTTACGCAATTTATACATTTCAGCAGTTCAGATCTACAATCTTTTACAGGGTGCTCCTCGGAACACCTAGGGCATGAATACTTTTGAGATGTGCACCGGTTTGAATGATGATTAAAACCGCTACATTTGAAACACCTTCTCAACTCAACAGAATCGTAAACATCACAGTAAATATAGGCTAATAATGACATATTATCATGTTAAATTTAAAATTCATGTTATTATTAAATTGAACTTTCTAAATAATGTATTATGGAAGGTTTTGTAATCATTTCAGCAGTGTATCTGTAATTAGTGACCTTCGCTGTGACAATACTTCCGTACTAATAGCTAAGAAAGTATTTTATCACTTTTCAGATATAGTAATACGGCACGGAAAAACTATATTGGTGTAAATGACAATCTCATTGTTGATTTTAAATACAATTATCTATATTCTGCTCTTGCTTCACCCAAAACCTGTGTTTAATGTCCCGTTAGAAATACTGCTGTTATCCTAATGGCCTTCCTGTTTTGTCTTAATAGGTCTTCCGCAAATTTGGTCAATCGTTCTTTCATGAACTCTTTGGCCTGTCTCTGTCTTGGGAAGTTCCTCCGCAAATCCAAATATTTATTTTGTACCCTTTCGTTAATGGTTGTTCGCATGTATGGCTTTACTACTCGGCGGAAGGTTTTGGGTGCCTCCAGAGCGCAGTCAAGTTACGCGAGCAATTTACCAGATGTCTCTGTAGCACTCGGCATTTCACACTTTAACATCGTCTACTACTGATATTTTCCTAACATACGTGTGTGTTAGGAAACTAACGCACACTCGTTATTTTGTCACCTACGATGTTAAATGAATATGAGTACTTTCTTGGCGGATCGTGGAAAAATTAGGTTTATCATTGAACGGTCATGCTGAGTTAAATTTCATATAATTAATCCAATATAATAAGATTAATTGATTTTAAAAGATAATTAATTCCACAGGTACTTATCAAGCAAGAAATTTCAGAATCGGTAGACTGAAAGTTATTTTGTTAAATTATACATTACCTACATTGCCTATTAAGTTACTTAAACACATATTTTACTTTTACTTTTCTTCTTGTTGCTTTAAATGTATTGCTTATTAGAAATTAGAGAAATAGATGTTATAAACACACTTTTTTTTATAGAGGGTTATTGTTGATTTTTTTGTTTCAGATCCTGACGAAAGACTTCTTCGGCAGAGTGATTTCTAAACCAGTATCTTCAAGTGGTAAATATACATTAATTCTTTCATATTTTTTAACAACACCAAATTAAGTAGGTTGGATTATGTAATTAGTCAATTTTTAAAATATAATCTTTCATACCCAAATTTAAAAAATCTAAAGTATTTAATTTGATAACCACTCAAAAATCGCAATGCTATTTTTTTCCGATTTTTACAATACAATATTTCATATGGCTATCTTCCATAGTTTGCATCCAAAAGTCTCTGTTTCACACGAAGTTCATTCTTTTATAAACATTTCCGGACACACCTTCCAAGATATTGCTCGTATTGAGGTAATTAGTTACTCCAATAATTTTTGACATGAATTTATGTTTGGTATTATCAAATCTATTTCTGTAAAGTTCAAATGAAATCGGAACTTCTAAGGTCCCATCGATGCAGATATCCATATGAAACATTATATTGGCGGATATCTTGAATTAGAAATAAAATGATGGAGATGTTTAAAATATTGCAAGATGATTTCACCTGAATAAATAAGGAACACAAAATGTTTTTGTTACATATTACTATATTTTACTTCCATGTCCAGTGGAAGTATATAGTAACGCAAATTTTAATTTTTTTTTGTTAAAATAGGCTTAAAATGTCATGAAACGTCGAGATTTTAAAGAGCGAAAAAAATTTCTTGTCTGTCTGTCTGTAACTTTGTTTGTGCGCACGTTTACTCTGAAACCGTTTGTGATATTGACTTAGTACACTTATGTATTGTAACGAGATCTGTAAGTAGACTACATTTTGATCTAATTCCGTTGAAGGATTCAGGGGTAAATGGGCAAAACAAGCAAGAGTCCATAAAATTGGAATTTAGGGCATTGGCATCAGCCGCCACCCCCACCCCCCCCCCACTATCATCCCCAATACCACCCCTATACTATTATGAAAGGGAGTAAAAAAAATTAAAATGTGATTTCTTGTATGTACAAAAACGAAAGGTCTAAAAAAGTTTTTTTTTGGCGTTATCTACCCCTTCTACCACCCCATTGCCACTCCCACCCTATTATTAAAGGGGGTAAAAAAATTTAAAATGTGATTTAGTGTATTCAAGAACGAAACGTCTAAAAAAAATTTTTCGGCGTTGGCTACCCCCTCTACTACCCCCATTGCCACCCCACCCTATTATTAAAGGGAATAAAAAATTTAAAATGTAATTTAGTACGTATACAAAAACGAAACGTCTAAAAAAAAATTTTTGCCGTTAGCTACCCCCTCTACCACCCCCATTGCCATCCCCATCCTATTATTGAAGGGGGTAAAAAAAATTAAAATGTGATTTGGTGTGTATACAAGAACGGAACGTCTAAAAAAATTTTTTGGCGTTAGCTACCCAATCTCCCACCCCCACCCTATTATAAAAGGGAGTAAAACATTAAATTGGGATTTAGTGTGTGTACAAGAACCAAGGGCCTCTAATTTTTTTTTACATTAGCCACCCCCTCTACCACCCCCACTCTGTTATTAAAGGGAATAAAATATTACTTTGGGATTTAGTGTGCATAAGACTTGGATAAAAAATCTGGATGTGGAAGTGGTGATTCCTTGGGCAGCGGTTTTTAAATTTAGTTTTAAGTTTGCGACTGCTAGAATCTAGTTTACATTTTCAAGCACTGTGAAATACAAATTAAATTGTGAGGGTATTTGTACATTACAAAAGAGATTATGTTAATTGGCTATGATTAAACATTGCCGGTAGGCCTCTTTTACAACATGGCGACAAACAAAGTGGAATTCCCAATTTCTAGCTGATCATTAACACATTAACTGCTGATGGGATTTTGTTAGGTACCCCCAGATGCTGAGTAGTTTTATTTTTAATTTACAAAACTTTTTATAACAATTCAATTAGACATAGGAAATGTAAATTTTGTATTAAAACTAAAGAAAAACAAAAATGCCATATGACGACAGCAGCATTGTTGATAGAATTTTCTCTGCAGTGCTGATGTCGCCATATGGCGTCACACATATAAAAGGTAGGTTTTGTCAATCTTCAAATAACAATGTTCCTTTCTGTATTAAAACTTTATAAAAACAAATTAAAATACATAAAAAAAGAGGTTTGGGAGTCCTCTTAGGCCTTTTAGGAGCTGAAGGGCCTGCCTGGCTATCACTCATCGCCAAAGGTCAAACTAAATCGCACTGGGTATGAAAATAATCTTTACAACACTTTAACTCCACGCTGATTCGATTACATGCATTCACCAGCAGTGCTGAATACAGACAGCAATATAATATACATAAGACCAGATCGCCATATGGCGACACCAGCACTGCGCAATATACTACTGCGTCAGCAGTTAATGTGTTAAGCAGGTTAATGCTTGGATTATTTCTATGTTTATATAAATTTCACAGGGTACCCAACAATTTTCAATTGTCAAAATTCCTTACTTTTCCAGGTTTTCCAGGATTATTTCAAATAAAATCGAGATCAGCTTCTAAATATTGCAGTCATCAGATTGTAAATAAATTACAATTTTAATATTACACTAAACTGAGAAAGTCATCAACCTTTTTTTAAGTTTTTGCAAGTATTCTGAAAAATTGGGCATTTTTGCGAAAAATACCAAGAATTTTTCTTAAGCTTACCCCAAAATTTCCATTGGTTATTCTAGGCTTCAATTTTTCAATTTCGATGTTATGATTTTTTTCACTACTTAAAAGAAATTGAATTTTATGGTCCATTTCCAAAATTTACTCAAAACAATGTGCCCTGCGTCAGATATATTCTATAAAGTTACACGTATTTTTATTTATAACCTAGGTATCATATTTTATATGATAGAACTGAGCTAAAATATTGTCAAAAGTTCCCAATAAAAACAATTAATGGGGCCATTTTGATAGCTTTTTCAATAAGAAAGAATTTAATGGTATGTGTAGTTTTGAAAAGCGACAAATAGCAATTTTCTTATGCAAAATATGTACTGTCGTGAGCAGAAGAAAATTGGACAACTTTTTTTTTCTAATGTAAATCTGTCTCTATTTGATATGTAATGAGTAGCCGAAATAAGACAGGTATCACTTTTAATTTATTTTTTATTTTAATGCTGTAGTTATTGCTATAGTAAATGATGGATGGTTAATGAGATAAATTGCACTGCGTTATAACATTAACAAAAATTTAGTGTGTAACATTTTAAGAAAGGGAGAATAAACGGTACGATTAGTATAAATCCTGGATCAAAGGACAAAGAATATCCTACTTAACAAGAGACTAACTATTAATATTTAGTTATTGCACCATTTCTATTTATAACTTCTATAAATTTAGTTCAAATGTGCTTTTAGAGGGCGGAATATTAAACATAATATTTTTAGTCGCAAACTCCTCTATAAATCCTTATCTGCAATCAAAGTTACAAATCTGGCGCGTTAAGTGTAATAATTGCATATTACCATCAAAACGCTAATGCTTCGATTGCAACAAACACCAGCCGAAAGACTGATCCTACTTAAAGGAGCTCCCTTGCCAGTCGTCACACACCACTTGCAGACTGCAGTTTCGAGCTGTTGGCTCTCGTCAGTGCAAGGTAGGTATGCGACGACCGACTGTGAAGTGTGCGCTATGCATGGGGCTATCCATCTCGTTGATGCTTGCCCTGGGTTATCGTGGATTTAAGTGACTTTGCTCCTTGGCTGGCGGTGTTGTAGGTTAAACCTGTGCTGCAGCTGGTTTTTGGTTGTATTGTTTTGGTTTAAATTAGTAAAGGTTAATGTTATTAGTGGGTTGGTGCGTGCACCGTGTATGGCTCTTTTGTTTTATTATTTTTTTTTTGATCTGTGGTATGGCTCTTTTGTTTGTCCAATGACTGTTGATATTTTGAAATTGTGAGATAGAGTAAAAGAATATTTTGGTTTTTATTTTTTTTTTTTTTTTGTTTTGTAAATTGTTTTATATATATATTTTTTTTTGTTTGATTTTGATTTTTGTATTATATTTTTATTTTTAAGTCATTTTTGGATCTTTTTCTATTTTTTTCGTTTTTTATTATTTTTTCAAACAACGTTTACAATTTTTATATTGTGGGATTTATGGGGTATAGATGTAGTTAAGGGAGGGGTGCGTAGGTGCATATGAAAATTTGGTAGTAAGAGGATTAGCAAAAAGGGGATTTGTGGAGGTAATTAGGGATTGTGCAAGGTTGGGAAGGAGTTTTTTAAGGACGAAATCATTTAATGTAGGTGTACCGGTAACGTCATGTAGGAATTTGATTGATGTGGAACGTGGAAGATTGGTGGCTATTCTAAGAATTTTGTTTTGCGTTCGTTGCAGTTGGGTCTGATGAGTTTTGAAAATCAAAGGGTACCAAATGGGGGAGGCGTAAGTTAAAATGGGGCGAATGTAGGACTTATAGATTAGGGTGGCGGTACTGATGGGGGCGTTTTTGAGGATGGGGTAGAGGGAGGAGCACCGACCCCGACACCTTTCTCTCACATCGCTCATATGTGTTCTGAATAGTAATTTTTTGTCGAGGGTGACACCTAAATATTTGATTTCTTCTTTCCAGTTGAAGATTTGGTTTTTAATTTTAACGGTGGTATTAATGTTAGTGAGTTTTTTTGTAAAGCAGATGATTTCAGTTTTTTTGAGGTTTGTGGGAAGACCCCAGCTTTCGTAGTAGTTAACTATGGTGTCGGTTTGTCGCTGTGTGATGTCTGTAAGTAGCTGTAGGTTTTTTGAGGTTGTGATAATTGCAGTATCGTCCGCGTACAAACAAAGGGTTGTCCGGTGGTCCGTCGGTGGTGGTATGTCATTGGTGTAAAGGTTGAATAAAATAGGTCCGAGGGATGATCCCTGGGGGATTCCAGCTAGGATTGGGGTGAGGGGAGAGCATGCCTGATTGACTACTACTCGAAATTTGCGGTTGGATGTGTATGACTGTATCATCTTGATGATACGAGTTGAGAAGCCCGCGATGTGGAGCTTATATAGTAGTCCAGGGTGCCAAACTTTGTCGAAGGCTTTCTCGAGGTCTAGGGCGACAACCCCTGTGAGTAGACCTCGATTAAAGTTGGTAGTGACAATTTCACAGACCCGGAAGAGCTGTTGGGTTGTGGAATGGCTGGCACGGAAGCCAAATTGAAAATTGTTAAGTAGTCCTGTCTTTTCGATATGCTCCTGGACTGTGGATAGGAGGAGGATGTCGAAAACTTTTGCTAATGAAGGGATGAGACTAATAGGTCTATAACTGGTAACGAGGTTTTTGGGTTTTGATGGTTTGGGAATATTAATAATCTTTGCGGCTCGCCATGCGACGACCGACATGAGAATCCTTTGACTATAGTACATCCCGGTATTTTTACAATAGCGAGATGTAAAACAGCCAGCAGGCGCCATCTAGCGGTCCAGTGTCTGTTGCAATCGAAAAATAAATAGCCCGACTTGGCTTAGCATAGTTCAGATGTGCTTTTAGAGGGCGGAATATTAAACATAATATTTTTAGTCGCAAACTCCTCTATAAATCCTTATTTTACTATAAGGAAAGTAACCAGACTGCAATCAAAGTTACAAATACCGGGATGTACTATAGTCAAAGGATTCTCATGTCGGTCGTCGCATACCTACCTTGCACTGACGAGAGCCAACAGCTCGAAACTGCAGTCTGCAAGTGGTGTGTGACGACTGGCAAGGGAGCTCCTTTAAATAGGATCAGTCTTTCGGCTGGTGTTTGTTGCAATCGAAGCATTAGCGTTTTGATGGTAATATGCAATTATTACACTTAACGCGCCAGATTTGTAACTTTGATTGCAGTCTGGTTACTTTCCTTATAGTAAAATAAGGATTTATAGAGGAGTTTGCGACTAAATACATTATGTTTTTCTATAAGTCTGTTTGGCATAGAATTAAATACCTTATACAATAATCATTAGTAATAATATTTCCCATGCATTATTTACTATTTCCACATATTGACGGAAAATCTACCACTTTTATCATTGTTAGATATATATTTCTCATCGAATCGAGTATTCGGAGGGCGGTAAACACGTCGTATTCGTGTTTACTGGAAAGTTTTTTCGTCTGTAAAGATTACATTGTTCCAAGAATTTACATCATGCGCTAAAAATTCAAGCGCAAATCCTACTCGAGCTTCTTTATGTTCAGCTTTAAGTAACTATTTCTGTGCTGTTGCATGACAGCGTAGCTCCGATTCTCTTACTCGCCGGCGACCAATACTACTCGATCCAGGAAAATTTGTTTCTTCAGCAGCCTGAATAACTGAGTAAAATGGATTTTCTACTAAAGCATTTACCAATTGTAAATCTTGTTGTTGAGTTGATATCCTTCTTCGCCCTGATCCAGGATTTCTACTAATCGTACCGTTTATTCTCCACTTCTCTTAAAATGTTACACACCGAATTTTTGTCAATATTATAATGCAGTGCAATTTGTCTCATTGACCATCCATCTTCTGCTTTAGCAATAACTCCAGATTTAACTAAATCGCTTATATGAGGCATATTAGTTTTTTGCACACTTGCAATAAATTATGACAACTAACTGACAATGTCACAAAAATTAAAGTTAGATGTACACAACTAGATTTTAGCAAAATACCGTTATAAGACTTGTCCTATTTTTTTTGCTCACGACCGTACCTCCTTTCATAAAAAATATTAACTGCATTTGATATTTTCTGCAAAAATATTGAAAAAATTTAGAGCAATTTTATTGAAACGGCCGCTTTGACTCCAATATATTACAACGGCCTGATCTTGTACGCAAACTTTGGTGTTGATCCCGTAAAGCTGCTATTATATTTTTTTTAAATTTTTTGTGCGAATATTCAATGAGAAAAGGCTAAAAAATTTGTCATAATGATCTCAGTTATTAATAATAAATAATTTCTTCAAATTTGGGTGGTAATTGTATGTTGGAAAAATGAGAATTATTTGGCATAGTAAACATTTTCATTTTTCATTGGAGTGCGGTTTTAGGGGGTAAAATATGATAGGTTTTTTGACAAAAGGATATTAGGGCTTATTTTAGAGAAATTTTTCTATCATATTTGGATCAGCATGTCCAAAACCTCCTTAGTTCATATTCTCAATGATCTCAAAAACGAGTTGTGGCAGAAACGATAATTAATCAATTTCTTAAAAAATGCTTTTTAAAATAAACTTTATTTAATTGCTATAACAAACTAAAAACATTTTTTTTTAAATTCTGGTCTCTTCAACATAATCACCTTCCAACAAAATATACTTTTCAACAACCTTTCTTAACCGTTCAATCACTTTTCTTAAAGTTTTGGGAGTAATTTCTTGACGCGCTTGCCTAATCATAAGGTAAAGCTCTTGTTTGTTATGCGGCCGAGTAGCATACACTTCATTTTTCAAGTACCCCCATAGAAAAAAGTCACAAGGGGTAATATCAGGCGATCTAGGGGACCACGGTTATAAAGGGCTATTTCTACTTATCCACTTCATAGGGAAATTTGCATTTAAAAAATTTCTAACTATCAGAGAATTATGCGCGGGGGCACCATCTAACTGAAAGTATATATTTTCTCTCTGTGCTAAAGGCATTTCCATAGAAAATCATGTAAATCATTTTGTAAAAAATTTAGAAAATTTTCTGCATTGAGGTTATCCAGGAAAAAGGGGCCAACAATTTGTTCGCTTAATATGCCAGACCACACGTTAACTTTTCACTGTATTAGTTTTTACAGTTAATTACAAAGTTGAGATTTTCGGCTGCCCAATATCTACAATTTTGACTAGATACCACACCGTTTGTCGTAAATGTTTCCTCGTCACTAAACAGTATATTCTTTAAAAAAATCTCTCGTTAAGATAGTTACCTTGCAACCATAGACAAAAATCAAACCGCCGTTCAAAATCACCTTCTAAGAGAGTATGCAAAATTTTGGTTTAAATGCCCTAATCCTATTGCGTTTCAAACATCTCCATATTTTATTTTTGGTTAAATTTAGTGTTCTCGCAACTCCCCTTATACTACCATTTGGATTGTTCCTAAATTCTGTTAAAATGCGTTCGTTGTCTGGATATTGTCCTGGATTTAAATTGCACCTTCTTGGTCTTATCTTGAAAATGGCTCCGGTTCTTGAAAATAGTTTGTTGATGTCACCAACGGTTTTGTACCAAATTGGTGCTCGATCACGATGACGTTGATTAAATATTCGAGCAACCTTACGCGTAGATCTTTCATTATCACCAAATAAGCGGATAATTTCAACTTTTTCTTCAATTGTAAGAACTACTTTCCAATTTTCTGCCATTATCAGTAAGATTGATAAATTAAATAACAATAACCAACTAAATTAAATAACTTTTGACAATTCTTATGAATCGCCAAATGTCAAATAAAAACTTATTTTTCAAAGCACCTTTGATTAATGCCTATGGTAGCAAGGTAACTATCATAACGACAAATTTTTTTAAAGAACATAATGTTTAGTGACGATGCAACATTTACGACAAACTGTTTGGTATTATTGGACGGTGGTTATGTTGAAGAGACAAAGTTGTTTTTAGTTTGTTATAGCAATTAAATAAAGTTATAATAAAATTAAAAAGCGTTTTTCAAGAAATTAATTAATTTTTCGTTTCTGCCACAATTCGTTTACCCCCTAAAACCGCACGCCAATGAAAAATGAAAATGTTTACTATGCCAAATAGTTCATTTTTCCAACATATAATTAACCACCCAAATTTGAAGAAAATAACTGAGATATTATGGTGGATTTATGAAAAGCGGGACCCACTGTATATAATGTCAGTGGCGGTCCCCAGAATTTCGACAAGGAGGGGGGCATCAAAGATGGGCAGTACAGCCACAGTAGAGAAAAGACTATTCTCTACTGTGGTACAGCTGTGTATACGTAGCGTCAGCTGCAAGAGGATTTAATGATTACCATTTAAATAGTCGGAGACCGTACACAATAAAAAAACACACTATTTTGCCGGCATCTCGTGTATTTAGTACACACTTTTTCAAGGTTTAATAGTTATAATGCAACATTTTTAAGCACAACAATTTCATCATTATTAGTGTTGAATATTAGTGTTGATGAAATTGTTATGCCTACAGATGTTGCATGTAGGGTGACCATATTTTTTCCAAGAAAAGTACAATACTGAAAGTAGCTGTTTATGAAAGTTGAGGCTGTAGGGGATAAAAACGCGCCGCAGGCGAAAATTTTAGATTTTTCAAGGTCAAGCGGCCTTAAATTAAAAGTTAGAAGTTTTATTTAAAATAATATTGTCTTCGAAATGTAGGTTTCATGGGTGCAAGGCTTACAAATATAAAATACCAAATATTTTTGAATCAGGTAAAAAGACCAATTCTGTATTCTAATACAAAATGTAACAAAATAACAAATATTCTTTTCAATTTGCCATACAGCACTTGAATCATCACGTTGGCATTGGTACTAGCCGCACTTTTAGGAACTTAAGATTGCTTTCAAAATTTAAGGTCTGGTTTTTTATAAACTGGAACATTTCGCTGCAACTCTCATTGATGTTTGTGCGAACTTGCATTACAGCCTCTAGTGTGGATATCTTCATTTGCGATTTTTCTGAACTCCAATAGTTACTAATATTGGTAGAACACTCGCTTTATCCACGCACTTGTCTCATGAAAACAAGAAATAAACTCCCATAAAATCTCCAAATTATTACATTTATTTTGACTTTATCCAGACCCTTGGGCCAGGCCAGCCTACTCCCTGTCGAGGAGTCTGTATCCGCTCATGGTCAGGGGTAGCAGACTTAACAGACGAATAAAAAACTGTTGTACACGATGGTGGTTAGGCCGTCCATCACATACGCGGCGCCGGTGTGGTGCAGCGTACCGGCCACGACAATGAAAATGCCAAAAGTGCTTGAGCACAAATTCATACGCCTCATATCAAATTCAGGAAGATACACCTCCCTCAGAAACCTATATGCTCGTTGTAACGACATAACCCCGATAGCGGACTACGTCCAGCATATCTCTCAAAACTTCTACTCGTTCAAGCTGGGCGATAGTCCGCTAACAAGACACATAACGCAAATTAGACAGCACAATGCCCCATTTCGGATCAAACACCCCTTACCGATTTTCCGGCAACCACTATAGCCGACTTTCAACAACTATACCTTTCTCTAATCTTATCCACCTTTTGCTAGTATTTCATACCTTTTAATTATCTTTAAATCTTTCCCGTCCCCCTCTTCCTTTCTGTTTGTGTATTTTTTGTCGCGTTTGTTTTTTCTTCATTTCTTTTTATACATTTTTGTTTCTAAATTCACTTCACACCATTAACCTTCTAAAAAATTGAAACCTTTTCGAAATCAAAGTTTAGGCCACCCCTGCATTGGAGTATCTCGCGGAAGGCACATTGTTCGTGTTGTGGTGCCTGCGTCCAGATACCAAATTAATGTAGTTTATAAGTTCTGTTGAGCTTGTTTCAAGCATTTTTGTTAATTTTATTACCTATTTTTGTTTTATATTTAAAAAGGAGTCTAGGTTTAGTTTTGTTGAATTATTGTTTTCGCTGACCCAGCTCTGTTCCGCCCGATCCTGCAATCCGTCACCGCGTTAATGCGGTGGTTACACGATCGGTTGCGGAGCAGGTCCTGGTGAGGCAATTATTGTATCATTTATTATTAATAAATACTTTTTGAATTGAATTGGGTCAGGCCAGCGATCTTCAGTGCGACAGTGTAAATATTTTCATAATTCCAGTCGGCAATTTTATCTTCTGCAACGTTGGGTTGTATTAAACCAACTTCGCCGAACAGTTCGTCTTCGTTCAATACCAGACCTTAAAAGCCTCACGTGAATAAAAAAACTTGGTTTCATGAAACTACTTATCTTCTCGAATTCACACATTTCAAAAACATTTAATCCATTTAAATTCGAACTCCAGTTTTGCAAAAAGTAAATGAAAATTTAAATTTCGAATTTTTTGTATCTCAAGAAAAAGAAGTATATTTATGTGTACTTAATTAACCTTTTGAGGACAGTAGGACACTACCCGAAAAGAAAGTACTATCTAACTAAAATAAGTACATATGGTCACCCTAATTGTAACTATTAAGCCCTGAAGAAAAGTATATGCCAAATAACCGAAATGTTCGCAAAATAATGTGTTTCTTTTTTATTGTCCTGTGTCCGACTATTTAAGCATTAATCAGTAATACATGATATTACTAAATTTACCTAATTTACTAATACAGCACTAATATATTTCTGATCTGTTGGAAATAAATGTCTGAGATCTTAATAATTGGTAATCGATAGATTTACACAGTTCATGTGTCCATGGGGGGGGGGGGCTCTATGGCCCCCCCTTAGCACCGCCACTGTATAATGTAAACTTTTACTGCTGCTCCTTCTACTGTTTTTAATTTCCACCTCAAACCGTTAAAAAACGAAAACTAAATGAAAGGCAATTTTATCAATTCTAACTTACACTAGTTGCATTTACTTGAGAAATATAAAAAACTAGGCTAATAGGTGCCACTTTGACCTCACCAAATACTTTAGAAATAGGAAAATATCAAAAAATCACACAAGGATGAACAAGACCCTTGTACTTCCATTTAAAAAAGATGAGCAACTAGTCAACGTGTTCGCCGAAAGGAAAATTTTACGGAAAACCTTTGGTGCAATAAATGATAAAGTCATACAACGATAATAAAGGTGGGAAAGTTCAGATAGGTTGATCATGTGATTGAGAATGAAGGACAATAAATAGTCAAGAGAATCTTTGACGAAGACCCATTGGGAAGTAGAAATAGGGAAGGGTGTACATCAGAGTGAAGGACAGAGTTACTCAAGATGCTCAATATAATCATTATAAGGAACTGGGAGGCAGTAGTACAAAATAGATCAGAATGGCAGAGGAAATTGCAAGAAGTCAGAGCTCACAAAGAGCTGTAGACTTATGACGATGAGGTTAATTTCAAATACGCATTTCTCAGAGTACAGGGAAAAATTCTTTCAGGCCCATGTAATATACCTGAAATATCGCAGTATATCTTCATATGGCATATTTTTCAAAATTGCAATATATTTTTTTTTTTTTTAAAGAATCGCATATATCCAAATGGCTGTTGCCAATATTGATATCGAGACAAATGAATGCTGCAGGCGGCACCTATTATTATTTTTACTTGATTCATTAAAAATGAATACCTTAATATTGAATTTTTATGATTATGTATTTTTTTGGAAGCTCCCATATTTCAGCATATTTATATCGAAAAGGGATGTAACAGGGCTCAAATTTTAGGTAACTTTATAGAACATCCTTAATGTAGAACTCATTGTTTTTGAATAAGTTGCGAATTTAGAAAGTAAAAATCGATTTATTTAAAGCGATGAAAAAAAGTCAAGCAAAAATGAAAAAATTCATTTTTCTCTTTTTATTTCCTATTATCGAACAAATCAACGTTCAAAAAATTTATTGAAACCACCTCTTTTCCACGATGTTATTAAAAGTTCCCTGACTTTTCCAAGTTTTCCATATTTTCCTGGTTGCACCTTGTTTCAGTAGATTCTAATATATTTAATTTCCTGGATTTTCTTGCATAATGTAGAACTTCTAGTTTTTCTATGGACCGAAAATTGTGGCTGGTTTCTAAAAAATGATTTGCAAAATTTGAGTAGATTTTTCTTTTTTCAAATGATTTTAAATGTTCCGAGTATCTTATGTTAAATGACCTTCCTGTTTGGCCTATATAGCAGCTATTCATATCAAATCATATCCAATTAAAAAATATAAAGTTCTCAAATTCTATAAAAAGCGCATTTCATTCCTGTAGTGATATATACAACCGTCTGCCTGGAAATATAGCAAAACAAATAGATAACTTTAATACTTCTAAAAAAGCATTATACTCTGCATCTCTGCAAAAACTGTTTTTACAGCCTAAAAGAGTTAAGGCGGGAACACACGATCCGGTAGGCCTGTCAGTTGAGACTGTTCAGGTAACCGGATAAAAATCAAAAATACGTTTGTGCATCCGGTAGAACTGACGACGACGCAGACGTACCTGCAGGTGTGTGTGGTACGGCGCCACGTCAGGCCATCAGGCCATCAGTTTAGTCAAGTTCTCATTCAGTTACCGCGAACGATTTGTTTGAGAAGATAGTTAAAAATGTCGTGCGAGAAAGAAAACACGTGTTTGGAGGAGCTTATTGCTATTTACCAGAGCGAGCCATGTCTGTGGCAAGTAAAATCAAAGTGTTATCCATTTTTTAGCCACTCTCTACACCACAATGTACGGTTTTTCTTAAATTTTTGTTTTCAAAGCGACTACTAAACCAAAAAGTACTAGAACGTCTGTAAGATTCCCTTGAACGTGTGGAAGGTTGACAGTCCATCCGGCGACCGGGCTTCACTAGGACTGTTCAGTCTCAACTGACAGATCTACCGGATCGTGTGTAGCCGCCTTTATGACTCTGAAAGCCTCACTCCTGGCTCATAACCATAAGCGCATGTTAAGCAATCCTTTTTTAATTATGTTTCATTTACTACATGTATTTTTGTGTACGTCGTTCATACGATTTGATGTATTTAATGCTATGTTAATCTATGTTTATTTTCTGATTTATTTACTATTCACACCATGTTATTTAAATTATTTTATTACATTTGATTACTTAATTTTAAACATTTACCTATTTGTTGGTTTTCACATCCTATAAGGCATACGTGAATAAATATTATTATTATTATTATTGCATTCTTCACACGAGAGCATACAAACCCCCGATTTTTTTTACTTTTTGTGTTTTCTGTTTGGCATTATAGAGAATATTTGACATTTTTTTGGCTAAGTTTGAATGCCACCTGAAGGTTATGGTTCGATAATACGTACGAGATTCTTTCTGACAAGGGGCCAGAATATGTGGACATTATTATAGTTAATTTAGAACATATCTAGAAGGAAAGAGTATAAGCCAGATTAAATTGTTTACCAATCTAGAAGATCTCTTCATAATTGTACCCAATAGAATCAGCCCATTCAAAACAAATGCAAATATTGGCTTTAATAACATCGGGCGCTTCACAATGTACACACTAAATGAGACAATAAGGCATTAAGTAGAATTGCAATTTATCTGGGCAAACAATAAGTTGATGGTGGCTCATCGAAGGAATGGCTGAGATTCCATCCGAAGGCAATTACCGATGAATTACCGCTTCAACAAATCCTGTAATTAAACCAAACTTAGATCAGAGGCGTGCTAGGATCCAATTGTGGGCTTGACAAATGTGTGTATTTAACACGATAATTTAAGTATGTGTATATGAACAGTTTCTAAGTCGTGTTGTATGAATTACTGTGTAACTCATGACTTCTCTCAAAAACTGATACATTATAAATTTGGTATTTCAACAAGGTCATTTCCCACAAGCATTAAAATAAACTATTATAAAGGCATTATTTAAACAAGGCAATGCAAATATTATCTCGTACTGTCGTCCTATATCTCTTACTAGTAATATTGCAAAAATTGTAGAAAAATACATTGAGAAACGGCTTTTAGAACATCTTAATAAATATAATATAATCAGATCATTAATTACTTAACTCGCTATATGGCAAACAAATAAAGTATTAGACCAAAATCAACAAACACAGCCTTCTCAAAGTATATAGATTATACGGGAATTAAATTGCATGACGTCTTACCTGTATCAATAAAAGACATACAATATAGTTTCATGGCTTGTTTGTTTTGAAAACATCATTAACAGCATTTCCAATTCAATTCAATTCAAACTATATTTATTTAAAATAATCGTACGGTGTGTGAGCTGCCTCCCCAGCACCCATCTCGGGACCGACCCTGCGACCACCGCGTTGAGCTTAGTATTCGGGAACTCTGGGAAGTCTGAGACGTACAAGTTGTACAACTTCGGTGACAGGCACGATCCTTGCGGGACGCCCGCACGAATGTCCCGCCGAGTTGACAGTTTGTTATTCACCCGAACCTGCAGGGTTCTGCCCGTCAGGAACGAGTGGATGAGTTTGGTGATGTGCGTCGGAAAGTTATAGTTATGGAGTTTGTAGAGTAGGCCCGGGATCCAGACGGTATCGAAGGCCTTCTCAATATCGAGGAGCACCATGGCGGTGCTCTTCCCGAGGTTGTATTGCACCTTCACATCGTTAACCACCCTAACGACCTGTTGGACGGTGCTCCTGCCCCTCCTGAAGCCGAATTGGGACTCGTCGTCGATGTGAAGCTCATCCTGAACAGCATCGAGTCTGATCAGGATGACCTTCTCCACCAAACATTTCCAATTCGAAGAGGTTTAAATTGGCCACAATTCAATGAGTTTGTATTTGTGAGCGCTTTCAAATTTTATATTAGTGCAGTAACTAGAGATTTAATGTAGAAAGATCATTATATGGACTAAATTTCATATATTGTTGATAATGCGTCAAAGAAATAATTAACCTGTCCATATATGTGGGCTTGTCATTCTATAAGGGGTAGGATGTTGTGATAACCCAATCCCCGGTGTGTTTACTTTGAGTGAAATTATAGTTGTTAGGCAACTATGTAGCAATACTTCTCTCCCTCTGCCTTTATTATTTATCTTTGTTTTATATAAAAATAAGTAAAGAAAGTGGCTATTTACGTGACCGTCTTAATTTGATACTGATTAGGGAACAAATTACGTTGGGTTTGTAGTAATTTCGAGTGAGTTTGGGAGTGAATTATTTAACTCGATATTGAAAAACTTCCACTATTGCTTACTTTATTTATTTGAACTAATTTGAAGTAATAGTTTTAGAGGAGAAGAAACGCCTCGATTTATTAAAAAAAAATTTACTATCAAAAAAGTTACGGTGATGACCAGTCCCATATCACTTTCGGATAAACGTAGAAAAGGTGTTGTAAACAAAGTATTGTAAGGACTGTATCATAGAGAAGGTATCGTCCAGAATGCAAGACCAAATCTAGAACCACAAAAAAATCACGGAGGGGTGCAGGCGGTTCAGTTGCCATATAATTTTACAATAGTAGTGAACCTGCTTCTTATAGGTCTTTGCCCGATCGGTCTATATAATTCTTGAAGCAATGCATTGACTGCTGGGCGTAAAACATATATCCCTGCCGAGAAAGCGAAGTTCCTATTAAAAACAAAACCCTATCGCTTCTCGGATTAGGAGCAAATGTAATTTCCAATTAAAAGAATGCTATCTTACTAAGCCTTTGGATATCACAGCGACCCAGGACAAGTTACAAGTAAACCCAGAATGTGAAGTACAAAAAACCGTCTCCTAGATCGGATATACCGGCGTATCCCGCAACACTTATATTTTCAAAAGAACGCAAATATTTCTTGATTAACTAATGAAAAATTGGCACGGACTTTACCAAAATTCTACTGCTTAGCGATGATGTATGACACCAACGGTACCTGGGTTTGGATCTCGGAGTGGACACGTCTGCTGCCGATGAGTCGCTCTGGCTAACTACCAACACGAGAGGAATTAAGTTATTTTCTTCAAAGATTACGAGAGGCAGAAACGCGGTGGATCGACGTGACGTCAAACGGACTTGAAAAATATTTCGGAATATTTTCGACTTAGTAATCACCTGAAATTTGGGGTTATTTTATTTTTATTTGGCAATATTTTCTTCAGCAAGCAGGAAGGTACGTCTATCGCGTGGAACGGCTGTCGGATATATTCAATTATTCCCTTTACAAAGGATGACGTTGTATAGGTGACGTCAGATCGAAAATATTTGCATTACCTTACTTTGATACTTGGAATATTTCGTATAGATCGGCACAGGATGGAGAGCTCCACACACCTAACTCGCGAGGCGATTGGATACGTACTAAATTATTGGCTGTATGGTTCGCGCGACTACAGTCCCCTCTCGCCGCTTTCCCTTCACTTGAGTTCAACTGCATCTGCAAGTCAAAATAAGTAAAACGGTCTTTACCAGACAATGTCACATTTCTTATTTTTCAAGTAGTAATTTCACTCCACTATGAGGTCTTATTTATATGTAATTAATTTATATGGATACAGAAGTATTGTGTAAAAGAATCACTTAGGGGACGTCACTGAGATTGAGGAACTGGATAATTACAACAGACTTAGTCAATCTCATTGTCATCGCTCGATTCTGCTGATTCTGCTACGCAAGCAGATTTAACAGTATTAATTAAAATTAATATTCTCACTAGACATTGCAATTATCATTTGGAATATAACCATTTCTTCGTCAACGGCTTGTATTAATTATTTTGTGCGATCTTGGTTCTTGTTAAATTTTACTTTATTATTGAATATTGAATAAAAACTTTATGTGTTACCAAAAATTAATCTGAACTATTGTATAACTATTTGGATTTATGTATTTCTGTCCACGTTAACATTCACTTCAGCATCGATAATAATAATTAGTGGGGGTTGGTTTCAATCTATCGAAAATTGTAGACAACTGTAAATAATTCACTGCTATTCAAAAATGACATCTTTTATTTTTGCTGTAACAATTACTGAATAATGCTTCTTTGTGTATTTAGAAAGAAGATTACTGTCATACATTCAAAATCTAATATTAACATTCTATGTATATTTATATACTCTTTTACAATTGTTTATTGGTAGTGTAACAATTAATTGAAGTAAAAATTACTCTTTGAGGATTTATATTTTTTCGATTAAAAAAATACTCGCTCATCCTATGATTTTTTAAAAGAAATGTTGTAGGCCGTTAAAGGGCAAACAATACCTTTTTTGAAATTTTTCTCTAGCCTAAAAAATAGCTGAGCTATGAAATTTTTAATATTTAGGGACACGCGCAAAGACAGTCAAAGCTGTAAATATGTTTACAGAAATGTTCATATTGAAGAAAGGAAATAAAGCTGCTCTGGCAAAAATATTAGAAGCGGAAGTTGAATGTAAGGAAACTCTACGGGCTCAATCTTTTTTTGTAATTGATAGAGGTCATCTTCTTCATAAAGTAATTTGGCCGATTGAATGTAAATTTGGTCATCTGTATGAAATTTACTCTAAATATATTATAAAACGTTATGATTTTCAGTTGTTGTATTTGATGGTTAAAATTCTCCATCCACAAAAGGTCACAAACATTTACGGAGAAGTAAGTCTGTCACTCCAAATATCAAATTCTCATTTTCTACTCCACTAACTACAAAGCAGACCGACGTTCTCACAAATAATAATAACAAAATACTGTTTCAATTGAAACAGGAAAAATAAATTGTTGTTTTGCAAGCCAGAAATGATGTAGATATTTTAATTATGGATACCGCAATTTCCCAGTCCAAAAATAAATACAGCACCGTTGTTGTTGGCGATGACACCGATTCATTACTTTTATTTGTAGGTAAACAATTTCTGCACAAAAATATGTACATGTTAAAACCTGGGAACAGCAGAGTACCGGACAAAGTATTTGATATTAACTTAATACAAAAAAAACTGGTACCAATTCGAGAGACTCTTTTAATTCTGCATGTACTTAGTGGTTGTGACACAACATCATAGCCTTACAGGAAGGGCAAAAAAACAATATTTAATTATTTGACTAAAAACGTTGATCTAAACAAACAATTAATTTTGTTTAATAACGAAAATGCAAATAAGCAGGATTTAATTAAATTGGGAAGTAAGTTTTTTCTTTGTATATATGGGTGCAAGTCAGATGATGTAGTTATTGAAGGATTTTTCCTATTTAAAAAAATTATAAGTAGACAAAATTTAAATAAAAATTTTGATTTAGCAGTTTTACCACCTACTTCCAAAACTATTGAACAGCATGGTTATAGGACAAACATGACTTAATAGGAAAATTAATTCATCTGACTGGGGCTGGGAATTGAAAAACGATATAATTAAACCCGTACCAACATTTTTGTCAATTGTAACCGACAATATATTAAAACTTCTATATTGCAGCTATAAAAATGACTGCAATAAAAATTGTCCTTGCAATTACACAAAGTGTTCAGATATGTGCAGTAATTGCCGTGGCATAAGTTGTGTCAATTTAAACACTCGAATTATAACCGATAGCGATATTGAAGATGAAACTTAATTATTAATTTTTTTCCTTTTACCTCATTATTATTATTATTTATTATCATTATTATTATTATAAACCATTTAATTCTGAAAACTGAGCGTAGTAATCATTTTTGTTTGGAGTTAATTGTGCCGTAACTTTGGTTTTAATGCTACTAACTTATACGGTTTTATAATAATTAAAATGTTCTATCTCCGTTATTTTCAAAGCTATAAAAGAGATTTAAAAACGTTCTATTTGTTTATTGATGGCCTAACTATTACTTAAAACATATTTTCGTAAACCCTACAATCTTTTTTAATCATATAAATTTTCCAAAATTTTAATTTTCAGTTTAAGTCAGTTTTTTACCACACAGACAAAGTTTAGTAAAATGTGTAGAATATATGTTAAAGCCACATTCTTTGGTCATAATTATCTGTTTAGAATGTTAAAATCGGTTAATAAATGAGGCAAGGAAAAAATGTTTTCTCCGTCTACGTTCGTGCCATTTTTTGAGCATGGCAGCTAACGCTCAATGCAGTAGTATCAGTGACGTCATCATTTGACAGCCTGAAAACGGTTAAGTGGATTGTTGAAGAATTTGACATAAGAGCAAGTCTTAGTTTGTGATCGATTATAAAATTAGTGGTGCATAATTTTAATAACAAATTTGTGTGGAGACATTTATTAAGGTTTTTTTAAAAGCCTAGTGTGAAAGAAATTTCGATACATATCGTATCAGTGCTATTATTGGAAAAAAAAAATCTGTTGTCAGGTATGTTAACATCCCTGTTAAATCGTAAATTGTAAATATAAGCATTAATAACGCTAATAATTTAGTTTTTCGGTTTTTTTTGTTAAGTAGGTATATTGTATGACTTATTTGCTTAAATATTTATTTAATGTATGTATTCATAGATTTGCTATAAGCCAATATTGACATAGAATATAATAGGTTAGGTAGTAGTAATTTCTATTTACTAATATTAATGGTTTTATAAAAGATTAATATCTATTGCTGTGATTTTTTATTTTCTGACAATATTATTAATTCCCTGCCAAAAATGGCATATAGAGACATCTCCAAAGTAATTTAAAATATATACTTTTCTGTAAGCATGGAGGGGATCTATGTAGATGATGAAACAGTTTTACATATGAGTTTCTATGCCATTCTATTGCACAACGACTTCCCATCATATTGAGAAAGAATATCTCTTGGAATTTTTATGGTTATTAATATGACTGTATGTGAAATCGACTAATTTCGTTCAAAAACTGATATCGGTGTCATAGAACCTTATAGCTTTATTTTTATCTGTTTCTATGAGCATTTTTGGCAGGGTTGTACTTCAAGCTCAAAAGTTTCTAATGAGTTTGAATTTGTTACCATTTTAGAAACAGAATGTCGACGACTGCCGTTGTTGTGTGCTCTCATCGATGGAATCGAAAAAGAACAGTTAGATTTTTGGGATTTCCATCTGCTCAAACCAGACGACAAGTAGAGCTTGCAAGAATAGAAATACGTACTCAGCCCAGCGGCGTTCTGTAAAGATGACTTTCTCGAATCGAAAATAAAAAATGCAAGAATATGTTCCCAACATTTTGTTATAGGTACCTATACGATAGTTTTTACATCATTTATAAGATATTGCAATGTTGACAGTGAATTTGCCTATTTAGTCAAAATAGGATGCATAAATGTTCTTAAGATTTCACTTAAAGTGTAGATTGTTCTTAAGGTGATATGTAACGTTTTTTTTAGTACGCTTTACATATTATTTTAACATGTATTCTATTATATTGACCTGTGTAAAAAAGTATTGTTAATAACACAAATAAAACTGATTGAATATGTAGTTATATGGTTATTAATTACATCCTCCTCCAGTAACGTGCGAATAGACATAGTTTTGGGTTGATAAATGAAGGTAGGTTTTAAAATCAAATCAGATTTTAAACTGAGTGCACTAAAAAATGCAAAATACATGGAAGAATGAAAAATAAAACCCTAACTTTTTGAAAAACTTCGTTGAATTTTCAATGTATCTGAACATTTTTAAATTCAGGAAGAAAAAACGATGAAGATATTAAATGTTGATAGAGCAGCATACAGCAAAATACTTTATTTTGTAGCAATACATAGTGGTTTTGTTGTTTTTATTAACATATTTTACATGTTAACTTAGGAAACATACATCTGTATATACATTATATAAAGCCATTAACTTTTTAAATATCATAACTGCATAATTTACAAATGTATAGATTACATAAAAATCTTTGTGAAATGCCAAAGCGCACTGCATACTCTAAGCATCTGGCCTTGTTTTTTAATACTACAGCCATATCAATGTTCTTATTACTGAGTTCTATTCAATAAGACAATACATCCGTCACAGACGTATCCTCATACAACAATCCAAGGCTTAAGTGCTGCTTCAGACACTCTCTGAGAATGTCGAACCTAAAACAAAAATTTCATCCTTAACCCATTTTAATAATATTCTAATGCTTGAAAAACAGTAATTTGTGATTAAACATTGGAGACAAAAGTAATATACTTTGATAATAAACGTTAAATCTTATACAGATCTACACTTACTTTACCAACAATGAGATATCGTTCGTTAATTCTTTTTTGGCCCCAGAGATTCTATTCATTTACAGGCAAACTGGGCAAAGGCATCTAAACTTTTACATGCTCTCAATTTCATCATTGGTCATAGGGCTCGTTCGAAATAATAAATAATCCATCACCACACTTTTAGAAATCTTTGGGATATCATCTAAAGATGCTGTCAAATCTGCCACTTTTAAACTATATGGATCAACGCCATTAATATACTCTAACTTAAAAATATAATTTGATGACTCCTGAAATGAAGTGTATAGATCAAATTTCAATGTATTTAACAATTCTAATTGCTAAAATTAACTCACCATTTCGAAAATAAAAATCTGTTGACGGTACGGAAAAAACACGTCGGTTAAAAAACACAAATAAAACGCAAAATTAAAGTCAGTTCAACAAATCACCAAACGTATTAGTAAAAGGAAACACTAACTGTTAATTTTACACAAAAAAAGCTTTTAAAAAAGCTCTGAAATTCTTTAAAATTTGGGATAACTAAATGACCATAAATGTCGCAAAAACTTATCTGTCCACTGATCTGAAGTTGCAGCTCGGTTGTGACGTCAGCTGATACTACTCCATTCGAATTCTTCGGGACTACATATTCTGAAAAATTCAGCTCGGCTCCTAAAATGTCTAGGTCCAAACAGATTGTACCGCGACTACATAGATAAACAAGTAGGTATAGTTGAGGAAGCAAGTAAGCAGTATTATTTATAATACAAGTGTATATATTTAGGACCAATTAATTCATGAATATCTGTCCTAGATTCATTTTGTATCCAGGTTTTAAATTTTATTTTTAAATAAATTCATTCATTTTCAAAATCAGATTAAATGAATTTGTAAATTTTGGGACCCAGGTCCACCTATTTCTAAATAACATCTTTGAGCAATAGTTTTTCCATTTTGGGAACTCGGGTTGCATTGCTTCTTACCGGGTTTCATAACATGAACAATTTCCTCTAGTTCGCTTTTATTTTTTACACGCTTTATATTATCTTCACATGTATGTTTGTTTGTATTATGAAACTTCTTGAATCTTTGAACGTGATTCTCACCCACTTCAAAGCGTCAGATAAAACTCAAACTTTGCATACTTATCAAAGACCGACGACAATACAATAATTTAGTAGAATGCAGGTTTTCACTGCCGTTGTCTAATGAAGTAGTTTCTTCCGGGTCTTGGCGTCGTCGTCGAACTTAAATTTCGCTGATCATCCTGCCAGCTTCTTCAGAAAGATTCTAAAGACTAGACTAGACTCTAAAGTCTTTAGAATCCTTCTGAAGAAGCTGACGGGATGATCAGCGAAACGTCAAGTCAAGTTTGACAACCACGGCAAGACCCGGAAGAAACTACTTCATTCAATACAATAATTTGACAACTTTGTCCTAATGTCCTCATCAGGATAAAATAATTTTAAAAAAAAAAAAGGACTAATCTGCTGTCGACATTTTGCCGGAGGCGCCGGGGTTATTAATATCGGGCCTCTTAACTCGGAGCTGTAATGTTAAAAACTTCGATTTAAAAAAAATTTCTGTCTGAGATGTGAAGACCCTTCAAAACCTTTTCCAACTTGTTTTCCCAGATGGAAAAAGTACCAAAACCCAATCGACAGATTCACCAGAATTTTTTTTGGGCGATTGAAAATTGGTAAAATTACAAAATTTGATGTTTCCACCTAATTTTCGGAATAATGGGGGAAAATGTCTGTCAACTATTTTTCCTGCTAACTGGGCTCATAAACAGTAGTAAAAAACAATCGACAGACAATTTCATCCCTTACACAATTTTGGCCACCCTTCAAAAATCTCCAAAATGTATGAGAAAGCGGAATAAAATGTTTATTTATCTACAGTGTCCTTTGTGCTGGTGCAATTTTCATTAATATGTTCACCTGAAACCAAGAAAACTAGAAAAGCCTACCACTATCATGACCAGGTTCTCGGAAGGTAATTACAGTACAACGGATCACTTTTTTTTTTGGGAGGGGAAATCTTCAAAAAGACACCCCCGCCTGATGTGCGGCGGCGGGGTAGTGTGAGATTTTTACTCACTAAAACCCCTCCCCTCTTCTTTCTGTGTCCGCACAGCCCTGGAACCGCTCTCGCATCACCATCAGGACCCTGGTTCACTCATTAGTAGTAGGGGTTAGGAGCCATCCCTCTCTCCTCCTCTTATTTCCTCTGCATTACGCTAACAATAAAGCCTGTCACCTTCTCCCAATTTGTCGTAGACTCCAGCATGATAGCAATCATGTTGTCCACCGTGACAGACTGCCCTATGCCTCTCTCACATCCTTCTCTTTCCTCGCTCCACCTTCTGCAGTGGAAAACCGAGTGCTCCGCACTATCCCTACTCCCACAATACACACACTCACAATCCTCTATCATATAGATATTCCCTAAAACATCCGTGCCTGTGTTACAAAATAACTTACCTCTCCATGGTCCCTTTCTACCCATGGCCCGATCGGGGTATAAGCCTCCTCGTCCATCTTCCCTTACTGGCTGACTCCCATAATATTTGCCATCTCTCTAGCAGTCTTTCCCTGGCTTCCCTCCTATCCATCCCATCGTAGACCTCCGCCCTCTCCTTCACTAAGAGCTCTATCGAGGGTACCTTAGCGATAACATTAGCCGCTTCTTGTGACACCGTCCTGTAGGCGCTAGTTATCCTTAGTGCCATATTCCTTTGGACTTTACTCAACACCACCCTTGCTGTTTGGACATCCATCATATTTCCCCACACTGGGGCTTCATATAGCATTATAGAATGCGCGGCACTACATAACACCCTCCTTTTGTCCTCCTGCGGACCCCCCACATTAGCCATCAACCTAACCTACAAGGTGCTGACGTTAGTCTCCCTGCCTTCTCCGCTGCTCTATTAACGTGCTCCCTGAACCTCAACCTTTGGTCGATCCAGACCCCTAAGTACTTGATAGCCTTCTTGGGGGCGATTCTAGTGCCTTTCACCTCAATTTCCATCTTCGGAAGCTTCCTTTTGTTGGAACTCACGACCATTTCGGTTTTCTCGGGGGCAAGTTCCAGCATCCTCCTCCTTAAACAACGGGTTACCTAGGCGGTTCCTTGTAGCCTCTCCTGGGAATTTACTTTATTCACGTATTTTACAATCGATTTATATGTTGACTGGTAGGTATGGTGGGAAATAATTAAAGTTGGGGTCCGTACATTACTGCCTCGGGGAATTTAAAGGGAGCCATTCGACATCAAGTTCGCCGACTTGGAAATTTTTTAAGGGTGGCCAAAAATTGTGTAAGGGATGAAATTGTCTGTCGATTATTTTTCACCGCTGTTTATGTGTCCAGTTAGCAGGAAAAATAGTTGACAGACATTTTCCCCCATAATTCCGAAAATTAGGTGGAAAAACATCAAATGTAATTTTCCCAATTTTGAAAGTCGCCCAAAAAATTCTGGTGAATAGTTTTGTCTGTTGATTGGATATTGGTATTTTTTCCATCTGGGAAAACAGGTTGGAAAAGATTTTGAAGGGTTTTCACATCTCGAATAGAAAAATTTCAAAAAAAATTAGGTTATTTGCCCATAATTTTGGACCTCGTGGACCGAATGCAAAAAAAAATTAGCACTGGGTTTCTGATGAGTCCTAGAATGTAATTTTTTAGTCGACGGACAGGTTTCACATTTTGTCCATTCGGAGTGACCTTCTCAGGGTCATAAATTCTACAGATCACGACCAATAGCTACTAAGGGTACCGAGTGGTTGAGGGGGACCCTTATTGTCAAGCAAAATAACTGTCGAATGTCCATTATTTGAGTTTCCATATATAATTTTTCTGAGGGGTATTTATATGATTTTTTTAAAATATTTTAATTGTATAATTCTGTGTATTCTCTAACTGATAAGATCATTGTTGGCCGCACATCCCCATGCTAGGATTCCGTAGATAAAGTGAGTCTCCACTAGGCCAAAGTATAAGGTTTTTAACTGCGCTATATTTAGTAAATGTTTGAATTTATACAATAGCGATCTGAGCATAAGAAACTAATAATAGTTTCATATTTTGTATGAATGTCCCATTTAAATGATTATCTATGTAAATTCATAAATATTTAGCATTTTGTGAGGCTTGTATATAGGTTTCATTATTGTCGATCTTTATATTTAATCTCTGGAAATCAAGTAAATTACTGCCATAAGAGGTAAACGGGACATAGTAAGTTTTTACATAGTTAACTGTTAGTAACCTGTTGAAAGAAGTGAATCTGTTTCAGCTTTTTCTTTAAAGCTCTTCCAGTTACTATCAGAATATATTATGGCAGTGTCATCGGAAAAACTCACTGTCACTCACACAAGAGTAAGTCAAATAGACCATTCGGATACATATTAAAAAGAATTGACCCTAAGATGGTTCCTTGTGGTACACCATATTCTACCGTCATTTTATTACTAAAGGCATTAGCAATATTTACACATTGTTGCCTATTTGACAGATACATATTTATTAATATATGAGGAATAATCTAATCTTCAATATCAATAGATAGAAGTCATGTATTATTTTTTATTTCATCCCTTAAATTAATTTTTCACACTTTTTCTTGTATTATGTAAATATAAGACATCTTCTTTCCACTTTAGGTGACGGCCAACCATGGCACAAAATTTTTAATACTGTTGGTTTTTTCAATAAATGGGCAATCACAAGCTTGTATACCACAACGACAATTTTTTTGAATAACAAGAGTATCCTGATTTAGTTGTCCGTCCTCTGTAATGATAAAGTTAAAAACTTTGTTTTCTCCATATTCATAACTAGATATTAGAACAAGAAGGAATATGTTCATAACTATTTCCATTATTAGTGAATAATATTTGTCAAACTAAATCTTAACTAGTAAAAGAAAGCTTTTTGGATATTTGGAAAAGGCGTTGAAAAAATTTCGTATGCCCGACAAGAATAAACACATTTGCACTCAAAAAAATGAGCCATGTTCGTTAAATTCCATCGTGGATAAAAAATGTCTATTTACTTCTACTATAAAAAACTTCATTAGTTTCATTTTGACCACGATAATTTAAAATTATCAACGTTGTTTCTTATATTTCTATTTATTTTCAGGAAAAAGTGGTCCAAATCTCAGCAACGACATCTGGTATCAGTACAAGGAAGGTTATAATAACGCAGTGAGGAAGAGGATTCTAGTATCTAGTTTGAAATAAAATATTGTAAGTTAGCTAATAATTGATATTTGTTCGATTGTACTTTTTGATATTACCGAAATAAATTATTATGAATACATTACTTCGTGTTAATTAAAATTAGATCAGATGAAATTCTCACGTATCTCAAGATTAATTGGAGTAACCCTAACAACCAGACAGGTAAAAAAATTTTGAATAAAATATCACATATTTTCACTTTCGTTTTCCAAATACTAAATCAAGTAGACAAATATTAATTTATTTTTTTGTGATAGGGACAAAATATGGTATTTTGTTAAATGTAAAATTTGGCCAGAAAGCAGAAAATGGCTTCGTATTTTCTATCACGAACCAATTATTTACTATATTGTTACTTTGTAGTATGCGTATGTTATTAACCAACCTCAAAAGAGAGGGTTATGAACTCATTTGTTAACAGGATCCAATACGCTATATTTGATGACACCTACTACATTAATACATAATAAAAATTAGTGCAAATTTGTATCTCCAGGGGGGTGTAAACTGTCATGCTTTATATAAACTTACAATAACTTTAGAGCAAAATGTTACTAGAGTTTTTTATTGAGTACATAGAAATTTTCAAAGATATACAAGAAACCTAAACTGTAATACACAGTGTATTTCTTAGATTAGAGCAAACTTTACGTAGATTAGGTGAAATATAAACTTTAATTCAAAATGTTAAGACATTTTTAATAAGACTATTGTTAAATGAATGAAAGTTGCAGTCGTGGCGCGTTGTAATATCCTATTGCTTTTGCTGATGTTTTATGACAAAATTTCGCTTCTGGAGCAGCTGTTATTAATCTGCAGTAATTAGCAAGCAAACTAGGACTCCATTTACAAATGTAGTCTCATAATTCCAAAGGTATCAGTCCGATTTGAATGCGATTTTCATATTAGTGAAAATCTATGTGGTACATATAAAACTTCTTTTAGAAAGTAACCTTGTTTTCGTTGCAATCTGGACACTTTTGTCACCTGAGCCAATTGCTAAACACCAGTCGCCACCATAACGTTAGATAAAAACACCTGAATTTATATACTCAAGGCTCCTTTTTTTTGTTGAATTCTGAAACAAACACATCCTGTTTACCCATTATCCTCTTTACCTTGTTCGCTTTCTGTGTCTTCTTCTCGTTGGCCTTCCACTTCTTGAACTTGATGCAATCCTGATTGAAATGGCCTGAAATAGTAACTCTTTTCTGTATTTAAATCGCTATTTTACATCAGTCAACGAACTCTCAAAAAGAGATCCTTGACAGACCTTTTGGAACATTGTATTTGACTTCGGGGATTTGTTTGGAAATATTTGGAGATTAATATACTATAATTCAAATGTGCTTTTAGAGGGCGGAATATTAAAACATAATATTTTTAGTCGCAAACTCCTCTATAAAATCCTTATTTTACTATAAGGAACGTAACCAGACTGCAACCAACAGCTACTCTCCGGGCTATGTGCCCCGCCGAGCTCTGAATTACAAGTTACAAGTCTGGCGCGTTAAGTGTAATAATTGCATATTACCATGAGAGTAGCTGTTGGTTGCAGTCTGGTTAGTTCCCTTATTGTAAAAATAAGGATTTTATAGAGGAGTTTGCGACTAAAAATATTATGTTTTAATATTCCACCCTCTAAAAGCACATTTGAACTATGCTAAGCCCAGTCAGGCTATTTATTTTTCAATTGCAACAGACACTGGATCGCTAGGGCGCCTGCTGACTATTTTACATGTCGCTATTCCAAAGATAGCGAAATGTACTAAATAGTAAAGTGATCCTCGTGTCGGTCGTCACATGCCTACCTTGCACTGACGAGAGCCAACAGCTGGAAACTGCAGTCTGCAAGTGGTGTGTGACGACTGGCACGAGAGCTCCTTTAAGTAGGATCAGTCTTTCGGCTGGTGTTTGTTGCAATCCAAACATTAGCCTTTTGATGGTAATATGCAATTGTTACACTTAACACGTCAGGCTTGTAACTTGTAATTCAGCGCTCGGCGGGGCACATAGCCCGGAGAGTAGCTGTTGGTTGCAGTCTGGTTACGTTCCTTATGGTAAAATAAGGATTTTATAAACGAGTTTGCGACTAAAAATATTATGTTTTAATATACTATAAGTTCCCGAATCTACAAGGTGGGCTAACTCCAGAGCATCGTAAAAATGTCCCTTTTTTCGGTTTTTCGGTTTTCACAAGTATCTCATGACCAATTGATTGTGGGCCAAAAGTAGAGTTATGTAGAAAAGTAGAGCTGATATAATTTCCTACAAGAATATTCCTATTCTTTTTTTTTTTCGCATCTGCCATAAGTTTCGAGAAATCCGCCTGTCAACATCGTACTTAAAAAAATTATACCACGATAAAGACTACCTTGTCACTTCCCAAGAAACGTAGCCTCAGATGATGTTATAGAACATTTTCAGTAACTAGCGACATATGGTATATAGGGTATTCCTAAACAACTGTTCAGCAATTACCTTCAAGACAGAGATCAGTGCTTAAAAGTTGGCCAAACGGTAAGCAAATTTTATAAAATAAATTATGGTATATCACAAGGGAGAGTACTTGGACCCATACTTTTAATATTTACATTAATAAACTACTAACTTTAGACATTGAGGGTAAATTAGCAGTATATGCTGACGATACTGTTCTGTTGGTTGAAGATGACTGTTGGATAAAGTGATGGAAAAAGCAGTGTTGGAGTTTTCAAAAATTCAGCAGTGGCTCTCACAAAATCTTTGAAGGTGGAGCATATCCATCAGATCTGAAGCGGTCAAAAATTATTAATTAAAACGATTCTACAATAGAACAAAGATATTCAACTGACCAAACGTTTGCCAAATTTGATGTTTTAAGTATAGCTCTACTTTATGCAAAATCTGCGCTTATATTCTCCCAAAAACATAATAGCGCAATAAAATGGGACGAAAAAAGTTCTTGCAGGAAAATCTTAATTTATAATAAAAAAGGAATTTTTACTCATAGCTTTAAGCAGCTGTAACTCGTGAACCGTTCATCGCATGAAAGTCACTTGGAGCTCATTTTACAGATCATTTAATTCTCTTCAAAAAACCTCTTGTGTCAGTATTGCCTAAAGCCACTCAAAAATAGCTATTTATCTAAATGTACTTGAAAAAGACAATTTTTCATGTTTTTCCCTTTTATCTCCATTCACTCGTTATCAAAACGATTTTGTACGTACACCAACATATTCAGAATTTGATTCTCTTTAACTTTCATTACACTATATGCGTACGATCTATCGTCTTCGAGTTTTTATCGATTTTATCATGAAACAAATGTTCTGATACATACACGTAATAAACATTGTTTTATGAAAAGTAAAAATAGCGTACAAAAAATTAAGTGTACAAAAATGCATACCAAATTATGATAAATTGTAAAAAAATGGTCGTATATTAAAATTATTAACAAGAATATTTGATGTGATTAAATTATCTTTAAAATGGGTATATGTTTTGTCGACTTACTTATAACCAGCAAAAGAAAATACACACCAAAATTCAGCTGGGTTGCACTTTTTTTCGAGATGATATCTTAATCTTCCTTGATTATTAAGTAGTATTGAAATTGCAGCTTTACTCCACCACTATAATTATTTGTAATTTACGAAGCAGTAGAACGTGTAAAAGTAATAAATTCTGAAGTAATTCGAATAGTGAAACATGGCACAGATGGTCCAAATAAGTTTGTAAGAATATGGGTAAAATATTGCCTGAAAATAATCAGTAATATTACACTAAGTACGGCAAAAGGATTGTTTGTAAGAAAGTGGGAATTTATGACTTCAGTTTTAATTGTCTAAGTAAGTTCCAAGCTGGAGAATTACATGGAGTTTTAATTTTTAATGGGGTAAGTATGAGGTGTACCTGATGTTTCCAAACTTACAACAGTTAAGTTTATTATTTATATGTAAACAAACAGCTGTGCCTTGATGGTGGATGATGATAATAATCGCAAATAGAAGTAATATTTTCTATTCGTCCTATCAATTATAATTATTCATTCCTTTTTTAAATCTGAGGGCAGAAAATAAATACATACTTTATGTATGTACTAATTAATAGTAAATTTAATAATATTCAACTCCTTTTTTTTCTTTAAAGTCTTCAAAGCTTTAAAGTTTATTTAAAATGTAATGAACTAATAAAAGAACAAAAAATTTAAATTCGTTATACAGTTTTTATAAGTAACACATATAGATCATCATCACCAAGTTGACATGAAGACACTTAAGCATAGAATGCCTTGTATTGTCAATTTCATGTCAACTCGATTACTTAGTTGAGTAAGATTAGCTCATTGAAGCATTTACTAATTAAAAAAAGAATTATAGATAAGAAGACAAGTTTTAAAGCAATAACACACAGCATTATGCAAAAACAGGGTGTTAATTGCATGAGTATATGATTAGATGACATTTTTAATACAATACAATACCTACAAGTAAATACAGAAAATGCTAATGGACTAGTCAAATGGAGTACTAGCAGCCGACGTCACAACCAGCTGCAACTTTCCGTGCGCGTCAATAGCTATTTGTATGACAAGGGAGAACAGTGCATAATTTCCTCCCGCGGATAGTAGTAAATGGCACTTTGCTCCTGTGTAATACATATGATTTTTTCTACGACCATTTACAGTGTTTTACATTGGTTTTACATATATTTTATTATATTTTCTTATACATGACAATCAAAAAACCAAATATGTCAAAATGTCATAATAGGTATTTAGATAAGTAAATATTGTTAAAAATCAAAGTACATGGAACGTTGCTAAGGTTGCTTCTTGTTTACAAAATAAACAAACTTTCAAAAAGTTTATAATAATGTATTCCGAATGTGAAGATGAAGGTCCTCAAGATATCCTGGAAGAAGCAAAGAAAAGCATTATTATACATTTTCAGGAAGTTTGTGTATCAATAAAAGAAGTCTATACACTACCATTACAGCTATTTAAAGTTTCTACTTGTTTGCTTCCAGAGGGAGGCAAAGTATTTTTCTCACGAGGGAGGAAAAGTACTACTTTGCTCCCTTAAATGAGGGAGCAAAATAGTATTTTCTATGTAGGGAGTAGAAAAAAATTTTTGTGGCATTTGTGGTCATTTAATTATCCCAAGTTTTAAGGAATTTTGCGGCTTCTTTCAAAGCGTTTCTTGTGTAATATTAATTGTTAGTGTTCCCTTTTACTAATACGTTTGATGATTTGTTGAACTGAACTTTTGTGTATTTGTATTTTTTAAAAAGTTTTTTGAAATGGTGAGTTAATTTTAGCAATTAGGATTGTTAAATTGTTAAATTTGATCTATACACTTCATTTTAGGAGTCACCAAATTATATTTCTAAGTTAGAGTATATTAATTGTGTTGATCCATATATAGTTTAAAAGCAGGAGATTCAACTGCATCGTTAGATGATATTCTAAGATTTATAAAAGTGTGGTGATGATTACTTGTTATTTCGAACGAGCCCTATGACCAATGATGAAATTGGAGCATGTCAAAGTTTAGATGCCTTTGCTCAGCTTGCCTGTAAATGAATAGAATCTCTGGGTGCAAAAAAATAGCGAGAGATA
This sequence comes from Leptura quadrifasciata, assembly GCA_963675555.1. Taxonomy (NCBI): domain Eukaryota; kingdom Metazoa; phylum Arthropoda; class Insecta; order Coleoptera; family Cerambycidae; genus Leptura; species Leptura quadrifasciata. The sequence continues at coordinate 34,483,376 of OY776679.1, read as the reverse complement.
TCTCGGTTGTTGGTAAAGTAAATGTATATATGAAATTTAACTTGTATATTGTTGTAGATAGTATGTAGAATCCAGGTTTTACACTGTCGTCATAAGACCAATAATAACCTATGGAGTTGTGGTTTAGTGGCCTAAGAGCAAAAAGACTACAGCTAAGGTCAAGCTCAGCCAAGTGCGTGAGAGTTGAAGCATAACCGGGGCTATGCGAACAATGCCAGCGAGATCTATGGAGGTAATGCTATATCTGCCACTACTAGATATATATCTACGAGAAGTGGCTCTGACAACAATGGTACGCCTCAAGTCCGTTGGCATACAACCAAATGTAGGCTGTGGTGAGGCCAGAAATCGCCTGTGGAATGAGGCTGTCAAGAAGATGCCTCTTCTACAGGCGTGCACAGATGGCGTCTCTCCTAGGTTTGTCTATGACAGACTGTTGCATGTAATTTTCGCACTAGGCACTCTGGTGTTATAAACTTTGTTTTGTCAATTATTTAGTGAAGTTCGCCCGCATTTAAATAGAACCTTTAAGCCTAAAGTTCGATTTATAAACTATTCCGCTGCAGTTGAGGTTGCAGTTGGAGTTGCCGCAGCAGTATCAGTTGCAGTTCACGAAAATTCGTCATTTATAAACTCTTGCTGCTGTTGACGTCGAACGGGTTGAAAACTACAATTTCATTGGCTATCCGCTGGTAATTCCGCAGCGGTTTCCGTTCAAGATAAAAGTTGGTTATCTACCTGCGGAATATGAACTGCAACCGCAGCGGCAGCGGACTTTATAAATGGAAACATTCGTTTCGTATTCTTCATAAACACTACAGGTGCGGCAACTGCAACTGTAACCGTTGCGGCTAGTTTATAAATTCACCTTAAGGCTTGTCACAAAATAATCACTGTTTAAAATCTCCCTCAATAGTGGTTAAGGTATTCTTGTTTTAAAACCTACCTTAATATGCAAATTAAAATCCGACTATTAATTAATATTTGTTTACAGTAGTAACCAGGTATAGTCACAGAAATCCTGTATAGGTTAACTCGTGTTGCCGTCGAGTACGACAGCGCTTAATCATTTTCCTACGACGCGCCTAGTAGTTGGTTGTATCCTGAAAACCGCTATATTAGTCTAACGACAACGTCATTAACTTGGTTATGTATAATTTGCTTTCAGAGTTTCTGATTACTGGAATTACAATTTTGTCTAGATAACATCATATTTAGATAGTATAAATATGCCATTCTAATATTCACTCTATTTGATACTAGAACTTATCATTTTATGGAAAATGTTCGGTATATCTGACTACGTAGGAGCAAATGTACTCGCCAAAACAGTGCTGTAGACTTAAGTTACTGAGGCGCATGCTTCCCTTCTGTTCAAATTATTTAAAGAAACTTATTATTATAATTTAATATTCATGAGGGTAGTTTTGTTAGGATATTGGGGTAACTTAATTGCTAATTTACGAGGGATACTTCCTTTTTCATGTTAATGTAATACCATTAATTATTCCTAATTAGATATCGTACAATTAAACGTATGTGGCAATAATAAAAAAGAAAAGGTTTTTTGTTAGGTTTCTTTTGAGATTGGTCGATTTTTATTTTCTGATGAACAACGCCGTGCGATCGGTATAGCGAAGGTGATTTGTGGTGTGATTTAAGTAATTATATTAATTTCCAATTTGGGAGAAAAGCAGATTTCATCACAATTTGTTAGTTGTGGCTTTTGGGCATTGAAAATTGCATTCGACAGTAGCCGCACACTTGTCCATTGCTGGGAGAAAATTTCATCTCGCTTACTGAAGGCGAAAGGCGAAATTTCACTTACAGCCCGCCTGACACCTACAGGTATGCTAAATTAATATTACATTCAGAATATTAATTTCTAGAGCTTATTATCGAAGCCAATATTTATTTGATACCTCTTTCTTTCTTTTTTTTTAACTGAAGTTTAAGTAATCGTTGCCCCTCAAATTATGTAGCTTCGAACCATCGCTATCACATCTAAAATAATTTTCTCTTTTTAGGGCTGTGCGTATATATATAAGTGTATATATATTTTTTTCCTATCGTTCCTTCCTGTTACTGCTGTTGTACATATTTTCCGTTTCTGTGGTGCTAATGGTCTATCGTATAAATTGGTGTATACTACGTTTCGTATCCCTCATTGCTGTCTCTAAGTTGGATGTCACTTGGGAAATATGCGGAGGAAAATTTAAAAAAAATTGAAGTTTATTGCATTTTGGGTGGACACTGAAAAGAAGCACGTGTACAGATTACCGGAAGTCCCTGACTGCCGCCATATTGAAAATTCGGGCCACGTCATTGTCATCGTCAGCGGAAGAGCCTTTGCCGCCATTTGAGTTTGCAAAAGTTAAGTGCTAAATTAAGTATTTGCCCATTTGGCCCCTTTTGAAATACAATTAAAGTACTCTTTCTCTTTATTAGTATCTATTTAATAATTGAGTTCTATAAATACAGGAAGGGTTATTATATTAGACATATTTGTGTACATATATTTTTTTTAAATTTTGATATAATATCTGAACCGCACTGCTGAAATATTATTAAGTTTCATCGTGTACACCAAAAGTGATCACTTGCGGTATAATTTCGCTTGTAAATACCAGTTTTGCCTGGACCAATAGTGCATGCAACATTATTTCTCTTTTAAATTGATTATTTCTGATTTGTAGATATATACTCTTGCTAAATATTTTTTTTCCCTTATGACGTAACCTGTATCTTCGGATATTTATAAAACAAAAAAAAAACTGTTATTGAGTACTGTAATATATATGAGATCTTTGTGATAAGGCTACTACTTTATTTATTAGATACTCACCCCGCGGACCACTTACTCACCCCACCGCCCACTGAGCTAGTCAGTGTCGCTTCCGCACTTTTTTTTAATATTTCGAAATAAATTTTGTATACGGAAGGGCACTAAAAATACTTATTTTTGTTACATTTGCTTTAGGAGGCTAACTATCAAGAGCCTCTCCCTAATCAACTAAAGTTGGTTAGGCGACCATCGACTTGATTATTATAATTTTTATTTATTTATTTATATTTTTTTTTGAGTCCAGGTAACAATCGAGGTAACAATGGCGCCCAACAATTAATTAGCTTGGTTTGAGGGTGTAGTGAGTAAAGTGTATTTTTTTTCTCTCTTGCATAACACGATATATATAAAAAAAAAAAAAAGTATATATATATATATATATATACATATTTTTTTTTCTACAATCTTGCGGTGGATATTATTTGGTGTTGTGCCTACTACATAACCACACGCTTGATAATTGTATCAAAACTTATCTAGTTGTCGCAGTTTTACAGCTCGTCTGGATCTATTAAAAAAAAATTTATTGTCTATACGAACGATGTGTAGGTATCGGCAATATATTTAATTTATTTACGTGTCCCTCAGTTCTGTACGTTTGCACAGATATAACGTCAGTTACTGGTTATTTTTATTATTTGCCTTTGATATTGTTGCAGTGTTTCTTTTTGTTTACGGGGAAATTAGGGGGTAATTCCTGTGGAATCAGTTACTTAGAACACGTACCTGACAACTTGTTTATGGTTATTTTTTTCTTATTGCTTTTTGCTGAAAGAATAAAGATAGTGGTTATCGTAAGAAGTCTATTTAGTAAATGAATATCGCATAGAGATAGAAAAAGTGCATCTACTTTTTCTGAATTGTGGGAGTTCCTCTCATTTAGTTTTATTTTTTTTTGTGCTCTGGATGTTAATAGTAAAACACTCTGGTTAAGAATACAGATAGTGACAACTTTTAATACATTTTTATTGTGACTTGAATTTCTTTGAATGCCATTGCTTATGCTAGTTTTTAATAGTCTGCTCAATAGTTAAAAATTTTAAGTAGATAAAAATAGTATAGTCATAATCTTAAATTTTGACACGACAATTTTAATTCGTTTTGATTGTAATTTAACTACATTTAAACGGTCTCACTAATAATAATTTAAACTATTTTTGGATTTGGATTGGAATTTAAATTTTGATAGGAATAATTTTTTTTCTTGGTTTTGGTCATTGTAAATAGTCATTATCATCGTTTTTTTTTTGTTTTGTTTTTGCTATTAAAAATGGACGTTAATAGTTTACTGAGTGACGAACTTACTTACGAATTGAGAATTCGGGGATCAACTTTAGGGAATGGAACAGTACATGATAAACGTAGTTTATTAAGGATAGCATTACGTAATGAGCACACAGGTATAGTTAACAATACAGACGACGTATATTGTGATCCACGGCTAGAATTAAGTGTTTGTTCTAATAAGTTAGATGAACTTTTAGGTTATATACAGGAATTTAACGCTGATAAAAAAGATAATGACTACAAACGATTAAATACTCGTTTAATGCACGTTCAGGGTCGCTTAACTAGAATCAATGAAACTGATGTAGATATTCAAACTGAAAGAGATAAATATTGTCTGAAAGTTATTTGTGGCATTCTACGAATATTCTTTCCTATTATTTGGGTTTTCTACCACATGTACTATTATCCTCTTCAAAACAAATCACCGAATCTACAAAATAATAGAATTATTGGAAAAAAGAGCCTCTGCGCCCGTGACGTTTACGCCAAAGGAAAAGTCAGAGGTTATGTTTTGCAAATAATATAAATCGGAATAAACACAAAAATAATGTATTTTGCTGACGTTTCGGAAAGTAATCTCTTTCCGTTTTCAAAGCTATTTTTTTGAAGAACTCTTATTTTGCTGTGTATGTCAAATACACAGCTTTAAGATTCTGTTTATGTTATTTCCATAGATACTTACTACTTACACAGAACATAGAACTGATGATATTTTTTAGATAATGTTGAGTTTGTTAAGTTCTTCTTTTAACATTGGTAGCCAGGTTGTACAAATATCTACAGAACAATTCGATACGCACTTATCTTCATTTAATAAGATTATTGCTGATTCTTTAATTTTTCTTTTTTTGGTATCTGTTTCTTTTGTTAAAATTTTTGCCGAGTCCCACCAATTATCACCAATTTTAAGCAACATATTTATGGAGAACTTTGAGAACACATATGTTCAAAATTGTATAAACAAACCGGTTGTCTGGTGGAGATATGTTGACGACATCTTTGCAATTTGGCCTCATGGTGTTGATTTACTAGATAGTTTTTTAGAAAATATAAATAGTAAGGAACCGTCTATTAAATTCACATTAGAAGTAGAAAGTAGGAATGAACTACCGTTTTTAGATGTTTTAATTAGAAGGATAAATAATACAATTGAAACAAGCGTTTATAGAAAACCAACACATACTAATAGATATCTAAATTTTAACTCAAATCAGTCAATAAATGTTAAAAGGGGTGTTGTAAAATGTTTATACGATAGGGCCAAAATAATTTCATCTAATAATGAAATATTAAATAACGAGAAAAAATTTATCAAAGAGGTTCTAGTACAAAATCAATATCCTGAAGCCTTTGTTGATAGAATTTTCATAAATGTTGAAAATAGGGACAATCAGGTACGACAAAAACCTGAACGTCATTATACAGCAATAATTCCTTATGTATACGGACTATCGGAAAAGCTACGCCGTATAGGTGACAAATTTGATGTTAGGACGATATTTCAAACGGGGAACACTTTAAGATCTATTTTAACAAAAACAAAACCGATAAACAGGGAGCAGAATTCAAAAAACTGTATTTACAATATCCCGTGCGAATGTGATAAATGTTATGTGGGTGAGTCATCCAGACCTTTCAGTGTGAGGTTGGATGAGCACAAGAACTACATTAGAAAGAATGAAATTCAGAAATCAAAGATTTGTGAACATGCTTGGGAAAACGGACATAGAATAAACTGGGACTCGGCAAAAATTTTAACAAAAGAAACAGATACCAAAAAAAGAAAAATTAAAGAATCAGCAATAATCTTATTAAATGAAGATAAGTGCGTATCGAATTGTTCTGTAGATATTTGTACAACCTGGCTACCAATGTTAAAAGAAGAACTTAACAAACTCAACATTATCTAAAAAATATCATCAGTTCTATGTTCTGTGTAAGTAGTAAGTATCTATGGAAATAACATAAACAGAATCTTAAAGCTGTGTATTTGACATACACAGCAAAATAAGAGTTCTTCAAAAAAATAGCTTTGAAAACGGAAAGAGATTACTTTCCGAAACGTCAGCAAAATACATTATTTTTGTGTTTATTCCGATTTATATTATTTGCAAAACATAACCTCTGACTTTTCCTTTGGCGTAAACGTCACGGGCGCAGAGGCTCTTTTTTCCAATAATTCTATTATTTTGTAGATTCGGTGATTTGTTTTGAAGAGGATAATAGTACATGTGGTAGAAAACCCAAATAATAGGAAAGAATATGAAAGAGATAAATTGTTAGAGGTGTGTAAAGATTCGTCACAAGCACTGGCGGTTGCTTATGTTGCGGCCACTAAAACAGATTTATTAGAAAAGTCTAATTCGGTATCACTGACTGATCAACCTAATCCGGTTGTAGGGAGTTCTGCAGGGGATCATGATCATATTTTTGTTAATCATGAAACGTCACTTAACCTCGCATTGGGAGATTTAATTGACATAGGACAAATACCTTCGACTTCACATCAATCAGTCCAAATACCTGTACCTCTAAACACTCCACTAGTAAATACTTCAGAGCGCAGAAATGCTGGCGCCCTTAATGATGTCGTAAATAATTTAGCAGAAAAATTAAAAGCAATTAGTCACAGTCATCATTCTACTAGTTTGGCAAATACTAAATCTAGGGTACATTTTGATGATAATTTTGAAGCACATCGTGAAGCTATTAACTCTTCTCCACGTAACATTGCTTATGAATCTTGTTCACATAATTTAAAATTTATTGATGTTAGTCGATGGAAACTACGCTTTGATGGCACTTCAAGTGTAACCGACTTTTTAGAGAAACTGGATGAAATGCGGGTCTCGCGAAATGTTTCTAAACAACAACTTTTTAATTCAATCTCAGAACTTCTAGAAGGAGATGCAGCAGTCTGGTACCGTTTCGCTAGGGATAAAATTCGTAGTTATGATGAGTTCCGAGAAATTTTTCGTTCTACCTTTTTGCCGACAAATTATGAGGAAAGAATCCGAGATATTCTTAAGCATCGCACTCAGGGAGCTTCTAAATCAGTAGTCATATATGTAGCCCATATGGAAAATTTATTTAGTAAACTTTTAAATAAACCAAATGAGGAAGCTCGTGTAGGTTTCATCAAAAGAAGATGCTGCCACATTTTCAAATGTCAATGGCTGGTATGGGTATTCATACTCTACAGTCTTTGATTAATATAGGTCGCGATATTGAAGAAGCGAATGTTAGCGCTCAAGAATATCATGTACCTCCAATCAATCCAAGAAATTCGGTTGAACCGGGATTAGAATATCGTCCTCAAAACAGATCACGGGTGACATTTATAGATTCTCGCTTAAATGCAGAATTAGGAGTTAACTCGACTCCTATGGCCACTACATCTGCAAATGTAGTTGTCTCTTCTATTAAATGTTGGAATTGTGATCAACAAGGACATACTCGTCACACCTGTTCACAGCCTCCACGTAGACATTGTTTCCGTTGTGGTAGGCGAGATGTTACAATACGCACTTGTCCATCTTGCTCGGGAAACGGCCAAGCGAGCCACTAAAAGGTCGCTTAGTAGGCTCTGTGTCCCATAAGTTGCCGACCGTTACTGTAGTAAGCAAAAATGAAATAGCCTCTTCTAGTATTCAACCAGTTCTATCCTATATTATAGCTCATTGCGAAGGTGACAATCGTCCTTCTCTAGAGATTGATATATTGGGTATTAAACTTAAAGCTTTACTTGATTCGGGAGCAAATAACACCATAGTTGGAAAATATGGCTGGGAAATTTTAAAAGATTTGGGATTTCATTTGAATACCTCAAAGGTTAAAACTTGTACCGTAGCAAACGATAATATATGCAAAGTATTGGGGTCTATTAGTATACCTGTGAAGTTAGAAGATAGGGTGCAAATTGTAGAAGCCCTTGTAATACCAGAAATTTCGCATTCTATTATATTAGGGATAGACTTTTGGACTTTAATGGAAATTATTCCTGACTTAACACGAAACTGTTGGTCATTCAATACAAAATCTTCATATGTCGATATTGTAAATTCGATTGTATCGCGAAGTGTATTAACTACAGAGCAGCAAATAGAGTTAGATTCATTAGTTAATAAATACTTTGAACTTCAAGGTGATAAAATCGGATGCACAAATTTAGTTGAACATCAGATTATTACAGATACTGAACCGATAAAACAACGGGCTAACCGTGTTTCACCTGCTATACAAAAACATATTGATGGCGCCATTAAATCAATGTTAGATGAAGATATTATAGAGCCATCGCAGTCAGCCTGGTCTATTCCCGTCCTGTTAGTTCCAAAGAAAGATGGTAAATATCGGTTTTGTGTCGATTATCGACGTCTCAATCGGGTATCTAAAAAAGACGCTTACCCTTTGCCTTATATGTCTACCATATTAGATAAATTACGTAATGCAAAATATCTCAGTTCAATGGATATAAAATCTGCTTATTGGCAGGTTCCTGTCGCAAAAGAGTCCCGCGAGTATACCGCTTTCACTATCCCTGGGCGGGGATTATATCATTTTAAAAGAATGCCGTTTGGCCTCTCTAACTCTCCGGCAACGTTTCAGCGACTTTTAGATAGGGTACTAGGTCCCAAATTAGAACCACATGTTTTCGTCTATTTGGATGACGTAATCATAGTCACTGACACTTTCCAGAAGCATCTTGAAATTTTACGGGAAGTTTTTGAACGTTTGAGAGAAGCAGGGCTCTCTGTCTCCAAAGAGAAATGTTTCTTCTGTCGTCCAGAGCTTCGATATCTTGGCTACATGGTGGATCAGCGTGGTTTACATGTAGATCCTGATAAGGTTACTGCAATTCTTAATATACCTCCGCCTAAAAATACAACTGAAGTACGTCGTATAGTCGGTACGGGCTCGTGGTATCGTAGATTTATACCCTCATTTTCTTCCTTAGTTGCACCTCTGACTGCCTTGTTATGCAAAAACAAAAAATGGTTCTGGTCAGAAGAGTGTGAACTTTCTTTCCAACAAATTAAGAATGCTTTAGTGTCTGCGCCCATATTAACCTGTCCTGATTTCAATCTTCCATTTCTTGTCCAAACAGACGCTAGCGCATTCGCATGTTACCTGTAATTTCCACAAATTCGAGATGAAAATGATTGTTGGAAAGAAGTAGCCCCAAAAGAATCGCGTAAGAAAATTATTTACGACAATCATGACTCAATGTTAACTTGTCATGCAGGAATTTTTAAAACATTTGAACGTTTGAAAATGAGGTATTATTGGCCAAAAATGCGAGCTGACGTCGCTCGTTATGTTCGAAATTGTACGGTATGCCTAACGCACAAATCAGCTTTAAAATCCCCTGCAGGTCACATGGGTAAACATCCAGAAGCAACCAAGCCATGGCAAATGATTAGCGTCGATTTCTTCGGTCCTCTACCACGATCATCACAAGGTTACAAATATATTTATGTAGTGACCGATACGTTTAGTAAATTTTCTTTATTTTTCCCCCTTAGGTCGGCTACCGCTGCTGCCATTACTCGCGTTACCGAAGAGCAAGTCTTCTTAATATTTGGGTGTCCCCAATATTTAATATGTGATAACGGTACACAATTTCAATCTCTTCGCTTTAAGAAGTTAGCGGACCAATACAAAACATCTATAATTTTTACACCTCTTTATCATGCTCAGAGCAACCCAGTTGAACGAGTCAATCAGGTTCTTAAAACTATGCTATCCTGTTATGTAGATGATAATCATACGATATGGGATAAGTTACTGCCAAAAGTAGGATGCGCTATTCGTTCAGCAGTTCATGAGACTACTGGATTGACTCCATTCTTTGTTAACTTCGGACGCGAATACGTTAGTTCGGGTGATCAATTTAGTCGGCCTGACTTTTCTTATAATAACATCGAGAAGAAGCTATCTTCTGCAATAGACCTGGAGAAAATCTATAAAGATGTTCGCAAGCGAATGGACACTGCACATAACCGGTCTAAACGTAGATATAACTTACGCAAACGGCCAGTCTCTTATTCAGTCGGAGATAAAGTGTATAGAACAAATCATGTTTTGTCTGATGCAACTAAGCAGTTCACTGCTAAGCTTGCCCCAAAATATGCGGGTCCATTTGAAATTGTCCGTAAGTTGTCACCCGTCGCTTATGAATTACTTGACAAGAGTAATAAAAGTAAAAGTATATGGCATGTCAAGGATTTAAAATCGCATCCACCTGATTCTAGTGAGCAGAGTGATTCTGAGTGATTTTGGTTATCGGATTTATTCTCTTCTCTTACTTGATGTTCTAGAATTTTTCATAGGTATTTTTTTTGCATTTATGTGTACATAAGTATATATGTATGTGTGTATATATTTGTATATATGTGTGTTAATATATATTATAGATATTCCTAGATTGTAGTCTTGGTGCCGTTTTATACTAATATGGAATATTTTTCAATTAGATTTTTCTTTTTCTCTTTTCTTTTCTTAAGTTATAGATAAGATAAGGAATCAGTTTTGGTACTGGATTCAGAAAGGTCTAATTCATATCTTAAGCGACATGAATCTTGATAACTTGAGTATTAAGCCTTTAGGTAACGCTTTGCGGACAAAAAAAAATATTCCTAATTATTATTAGTGTTAAGTTTCATCGTAGGTTAGGTCTGTATATATAGTTAGGTTACACTTAGTTAGGTAGTTTGGTTATTCATAATCTCTCTTGACAAAAGGAGATTAACGGGGTAATCTCCTGGGGGTAGAGGGGGAACTGTTGCATGTAATTTTCGCACTAGGCACTCTGGTGTTATAAACTTTGTTTTGTCAATTATTTAGTGAAGTTCGCCCGCATTTAAATAGAACCTTTAAGCTTAAGGCTTGTCACAAAATAATCACTGTTTAAAATCTCCCTCAATAGTGGTTAAGGTATTTTTGTTTTAAAACCTACCTTAATATGCAAATTAAAATCCGACTATTAATTAACATTTGTTTACAGTAGTAACCAGGTATAGTCACAGAAATCCTGTATAGGTTAACTCGTGTTGCCGTCGAGTACGACAGCGCTTAATCATTTTCCTACGACGCACCTAGTAGTTGGTTGTATCCTGAAAACCGCTATATTAGTCTAACGACAACGTCATTAACTTGGTTATGTATAATTTGCTTTCAGAGTTTCTGATTACTGGAATTACAATTTTGTCTAGATAACATCATATTTAGATAGTATAAATATGCCATTCTAATATTCACTCTATTTGATACTAGAACTTATCATTTTATGGAAAATGTTCGGTATATCTGACTACGTAGGAGCAAATGTACTCGCCAAAACAGTGCTGTAGACTTAAGTTACTGAGGCGCATGCTTCCCTTCTGTTCAAATTATTTAAAGAAACTTGTTATTATAATTTAATATTCATGAGGGTAGTTTTGTTAGGATATTGGGGTAACTTAATTGCTAATTTACGAGGGATACTTCCTTTTTCATGTTAATGTAATACCATTAATTATTCCTAATTAGATATCGTACAATTAAACGTATGTGGCAATAATAAAAAAGAAAAGGTTTTTTGTTAGGTTTCTTTTGAGATTGGTCGATTTTTATTTTCTGATGAACAACGCCGTGCGATCGGTATAGCGAAGGTGATTTGTGGTGTGATTTAAGTAATTATATTAATTTCCAATTTGGGAGAAAAGCAGATTTCATCACAATTTGTTAGTTGTGGCTTTTGGGCACTGAAAATTGCATTCGACAGTAGCCGCACACTTGTCCATTGCTGGGAGAAAATTTCATCTCGCTTACTGAAGGCGAAAGGCGAAATTTCACTTACAGCCCGCCTGACACCTACAGGTATGCTAAATTAATATTACATTCAGAATATTAATTTCTAGAGCTTATTATCGAAGCCAATATTTATTTGATACCTCTTTCTTTCTTTTTTTTTAACTGAAGTTTAAGTAATCGTTGCCCCTCAAATTATGTAGCTTCGAACCATCGCTATCACATCTAAAATAATTTTCTCTTTTTAGGGCTGTGCGTATATATATAAGTGTATATATATTTTTTTCCTATCGTTCCTTCCTGTTACTGCTGTTGTACATATTTTCCGTTTCTGTGGTGCTAATGGTCTATCGTATAAATTGGTGTATACTACGTTTCGTATCCCTCATTGCTGTCTCTAAGTTGGATGTCACTTGGGAAATATGCGGAGGAAAATTTAAAAAAAATTGAAGTTTATTGCATTTTGGGTGGACACTGAAAAGAAGCACGTGTACAGATTACCGGAAGTCCCTGACTGCCGCCATATTGAAAATTCGGGCCACGTCATTGTCATCGTCAGCGGAAGAGCCTTTGCCGCCATTTGAGTTTGCAAAAGTTAAGTGCTAAATTAAGTATTTGCCCATCTGGCCCCTTTTGAAATACAATTAAAGTACTCTTTCTCTTTATTAGTATCTATTTAATAATTGAGTTCTATAAATACAGGAAGGGTTATTATATTAGACATATTTGTGTACATATATTTTTTTTTAAATTTTGATATAATATCTGAACCGCACTGCTGAAATATTATTAAGTTTCATCGTGTACACCAAAAGTGATCACTTGCGGTATAATTTCGCTTGTAAATACCAGTTTTGCCTGGACCAATAGTGCATGCAACATTATTTCTCTTTTAAATTGATTATTTCTGATTTGTAGATATATACTCATGCTAAATATTTTTTTTCCCTTATGACGTAACCTGTATCTTCGGATATTTATAAAACAAAAAAAAACTGTTATTGAGTACTGTAATATATGTGAGATCTTTGTGATAAGGCTACTACTTTATTTATTAGATACTCACCCCGCGGACCACTTACTCACCCCACCGCCCACTGAGCTAGTCAGTGTCGCTTCCGCACTTTTTTTTTAATATTTCGAAATAAATTTTGTATACGGAAGGGGCACTAAAAATACTTATTTTTGTTACATTTGCTTTAGGAGGCTAACTATCAAGAGTCTCTTCCTAATCAACTAAAGTTGGTTAGGCGACCATCGACTTGATTATTATAATTTTTATTTATTTATTTATTTATTTTTTTTGAGTCCAGGTAACAATCGAGGTAACAAGACCCTACATAATACAGACGAGTAGTGAGAACGAGGCTATTGGAGAAGGTGTAATCAACATCTTCACAGACGGATCAATAGAGAAGGATGGGGTAGGATGTGGAATATACTCCATAAGTCTGCAAATTTAATATAAATGGGCTATGGATGGGCGAGCCAGCGTGGTACAGACGGAACTGGCGGGCATAACCATAGCCGTAAAAGAGAATGTCCGTGTGCAAAGTACGGGCAAAACAATCAGGATCTACACAGATTGTAAACAATCATTACTAGCCCTGAGAAGTTACAAAATTACCATAGGAGCAGTATGGGAATGTCACCAAGCACTTGTGGGTGCCTCCAGCATGAATAAAATACTGGTATGCTGAGCGAAAGGACATGCACAATGTAGTGGCAATATATAACCGACAGACTGACTAAGTATCTTTGAACCAAGCCCGGCGATAATACAAATAATTAAAGAGAACACCCACAATGAATTCAAGAAGCCGTGGGACGAAACAAACAGCTGTCAGCTTGCTAGGGAACTACTAAAATATCCCAACAAGAGTACAGCAATGGACTACCTGGCAATGTCCAGAAGGAACCTACGTTTTATAACGGAAATCCAGACTGGACACGTTCCGTTAAGAAAACATCTACATAATATGTGATTAAGTGCGAAGCACCTCTCTATAGAGGTTGTGAACAAGAAGATGAGATGGTTCAACATGTACTCTGTAACTGTTCTGCCGTCTCTCAATCTACGTCTGGAAGAAGCATAGAGAGCTTTGAAGTGGCAGTGGAACAGGTAAGCGATGCGATAGTAGCTGCCTACCAGGAAAACTGTCCGGAGAAAACAAGGAAAACCAGGGGTAAAACAGTCTGGTGGAATAACCACCTAGAAGGCCTTAGGGCTGAGGTTAGAAGGCTATTTAATAAGGCCAAATCCAACCAAGACTGGGATACCTACAAAGTAAAACTCACGCAGTACAATAAAGAGGTCCGCAAGGCAAAGAGAGACTCATGGAAGAGATTCTGCGAAGAGGTCAATGATGGCCCCGCAGCTTCCAGAATCCATAGAGTCCTGGCCAAGGACGGTTATACTGCAAACGAAGTAGGTTTTATTAAAATAGATGATGAAACCTACACAGAAACAATGACTTAAAGTATCAAATTGCTCATGGAGGCACACTTTCCGGGCTCACTGATATTAACAGACCTAGAGGATAGGCATTATCCAGACCAAAGGCCAGAAAGGCCCAAACTTGCGGACTGGAGGTAGGCCACCGAGGTTATAAAACCAGACAAAATTAGATGGGCAATTAGTAAGTTCCAACCACTCAAATCTCCTGGGATGGACGGAATTTATCCAATTTTGCTCCAAAAGCGGCTGGAGGTATTGACACCTTACTTATGTAAAATATTCAGAGCCTGCTTGGCTTGGAAATACATACCAAAAATATGGCGGAAAGTGAGAGTCGTCTACCTATTAAAAATAGGTAGATTATCGGACCAAACGCCCAAGTCATTTAAGCCTATAAGTCTATCCTCTTTCCTACTTAAAACGATGGAAAGACTGATAGATAGGTGCATTAGAGATGAACTACTAAGGGAAAATCCCCTGAGTGAACGTCAATATGCATACCAGCCAGGGAGGTCGACAGACCTTGCGCTGGATGAATTAAACAGACTACTAGCAAAGTCCCTCGAGGACAAGGAAATGGCAGTAGTTACATTCCTAGACATAGAAGGAGCGTTTAATAACGCAACAACGCACTCACTAACGAGTGCATTATCAAACAGAGGAGTTCCAACAACGATCTGCCAGTGGATAAAAGTCAGCCTAGATAATAGGATTATAATATCTAATCTAGGTGAGATCTCCATCGAGGCAAAAGTGAGCACAGGCTGTCCCCAGGGAGGGGTACTATCTCCACTACTATGGGCAACCCTGGTTGACGAACTCCTCCAGAAACTTTCCACAGAGGGCTTCTATTGCTTAGGATATGCTGATGATCTAGCAATAGTAGTTAAGAGGCGATTCGCGAATACAATAACGGAGCGTTCGCAAAGAACCCTAAATGTTGTCGACAAATGGTGTTGCAAGGAAGGGCTTTCTATAAATCCCCACAAAACCACAGTCGTCAATTTTACAAGGAGAAGAGCACTGCAAGGTAATGCTCAACGGAGTGGAAATTCCATTTGCCTGTGAGGCAAAATATTTAGGAGTCATTTTTGACCAAAAATTAACATGGAATTCTCACATCCAAAAAGTCACACAGAAAGCCACAATCGCCCTGGGAAGGTGTAGGCAAATGTGTGGGAAAAACTGGGGGTTAAATCCCAAGATGAACCTATGGTGTTACACCAGGGTAGTGAAACCCATGATAACCTATGGATCAGTGGTATGGGGGACTAAGACGGTGCAGTCGGGAGCAATAAGGCTGTTAAGTGGCGTACAAAGGCTTGCTTGCCTGTGCGCCACGGGGGCTATAAAAACTGCTCCTACGCCACCCTTACACTTATTCATACAAGGCAAATCTCGGTCAGTGGTGCACAGGTTAATGCAAGGCCAAACGCCAATTAGCCAGCAACACGGGACGGAGTACCAGAAGTTATACTCGGAGATGAGGGCAGATCCCATTCTAGGCATGCCCACGGATGTAATGGTCCTCAGGTATAACTTCAACAAGAACTTTCAGACTGTCATACCAGACAGAGAGGATTGGAGAAACGGTCCTCCCATAACAGCACAAACAGTCTGGTACACTGACGGCTCCAAGACGGAACAAGGAGTCGGAGCCGGGATTTACGGGACAAGGTCAAAAGCCAATATCCCGATAAGTCTAGAGAAATACGCAACGGTGTTTCAGGCTGAAGTGATCGCCATACACTGTTGCGTAAGGGAGATAATATGACAAGGTACTGTTAACCAGTCGATTGCAATTTTCTCTGATAGCCAAGCGGCAATAAAACAATCAGTTCCATGCAAATCAACTCAATATTGGTGTGGGACTGCTTGACCGCCCTTACAGAGCTGGGAAGTCAGAACAGAGTGACCCTAGCATGGGTACCAGGACACGAGGGTCACACACGAAACGAAAAGGCCGACCAACTGGCCAAGGAAGGCGCACTTGAAGCCCCAATAGGACCCGAGCCCTTTTGTGGTGTTGCAAAGCCATGCATACGAGCCGCCATTAAGGAATGGATGCAAAATAAATGTCGGGAATGGTGGAGGAATCTCCCAAGACAGAGACAGGCCAAGGAGTTCTAACTGGCCACTGCCGGCTCAATGGACACATGAGTCTAATGGGCCTGGCAGAGGACGCGACATGCAGATTCTGCCAAGAGGAAGAGGAAACCTCAGTTCACGTATTGTGCCACTGTGAAGGCCTGGTGAGGCTGAGATTCCAAGTACTCGGAGAAGAAAAACCAAGGGCGGACAGCTATATAAAAGGGTCTTTATCAAAGCTATGGAGTGTAGTACAAAGGACAAAGCTGGATGAGGTACTATAAGAAAGATATCCTGGGAGCATCACAATAGACCTGAAAAGGTCGCGGTGGTAAAGGCTAAACAACCAGCTCCTTTGTTAATCTAATCTAATCAATCAGAGAATCCATTTTGGGAGAAAGTTGGCCTACTTTGGCCGATGTAAGGGAGATGTCCCTAGGCAGCATCACTACCTATTTCGCAAGATTGCAAACCTAGGCGAGGGTCCACCTACAGGGAGGATGTATAAGGGGCCCAATATGGCCTAAATGCTATGGTTCAATAATTTTTATTGACCACCCTCCCAACCAACTCCAGAATAAGATTTGGTGTGACACGGTATTGAAAGCTTTTGCTAAATCAAGAAATACAGAAATTCACCTTTTCGATTTATCTAAATTTCGTACAATTTCTTTGACTAAGTTTAAAACTACATGCTCTATATCTGTATTTTTGAAAAACCAAATTCATAGATCGACATCCGTGACCACTTTATATTTATCAAAAAAGTTCACCAGCCTGTTTGCAAGACATTTTTTAAATATTTTTGCAAAATTATTGATAAACGAGATAGGTCTACATTTAATCAAATTTTTATAATCGCCAGAATCCCATACGGGGGGTTACACTTGATTCCTTCCATTAATATTAAAGTGCTAATATTTATTTTACTAGTTTGACTGATATCCCACCAGGACTAGCAGATGAGTTATTTTTTTAAGCTACCTATTATTTCAATATTCCTTTTTTTTATAGGTTTAACAAGTGCAGACGATTACATTGAATGATTTTCTAGGACCTTATTAGGTAGTTTTTTAATTTTATTTATTTTTGAGTCATTTTTGTACTATTGTTTATGAAATAATAATTGTTAAAGACGTTAGCACTTTCTTGTTGTCCCTCACTTCCAGTCTTTCGTTATTTATTATGTTAATATTTTTAATTCGTTTAATGTGTGTAATTTGATGCGTTATTTACTAGCACCTAAACTTTCTTAAAGTTACTGAGTGCATCTGCAAGTTTAATTTTGTAATACAGATGTTTGACATCTAATAATTCGTTAAGCATATTTCTATATTCTATGTTTCGTTTTTTAAGTTGAGGCGGTAGCTTTTCAATATATTTCCGATGCCTTATGGAGTTTATTAATCCATCAGTTATCGATGGCTTTAATTTGTAAAGCTTGTTTTCAATATGTATGCGTTCCCAACGTCCCCACCGCCAGTACCCGACCCAGGTAGAGTTGTGTCCTCAAACAGGATTACGCACCATATAAGTGAAAGGAGGTCCTCAGACACTCTTTGAAAAATTTAGTAGCTCTTGGTCTAATTGGTTATTTGAATAAAATAGTATTTATTGTTTTATTATAAAGTAACTGAAAGATAACATTCAAGCAATAAATTAATGTATTTTAATGTAACAATTAAATTAAGAGGAGTAGCAACTGTGTGTATTTCACATGAATGGCAATATATTTCGTGAATTTACGTCCGCAATAAATTATATCAGAACGTTTGTTAATTGTGTATAATTAGCAAGAGTGAAGTGCGAATTTATGACGTGTAGTGTAATTCCCTCTGAATTATGATCCCAATTGTGAAATTAGATATGAAAAGCGGTACCTGGCCCGCTCGCAGTGCAGCCAACCTCTCTAATGGAATTGCCTGCTGATGCTGTTTGCCACTGTAATTTATGGATATTAATTTCTATGATATTTCAGATTAATTGCCAACAACAAAGGAGTCATTTCTATGCATTAATGTAATGGGATGTTATCGAATTATTTGAAAATCCAAAAATTACAACGTACTTTCATATTGCAGCGTTTCTGTCTCAATTATATAAAAAATGTGTATGATACTGGATGGATTTGAAACACCTCTAGGGGTTCGTATATACAGAGGTATTGCTATGCTATGAAGGAAAAAAAATAAAAAACAAAGGAATTAATAATTTGAAATTGAATTAAAAATTCAGAAATTGTGGAGATCAGCGAAGAAGAGTAAAAATAAACTGTAAATAAGAAGGAAAAGGTGTTATTGTGGATAGGAATTGCAGAGGAGATAAGGACGAGATAAGGTGAAGAATTAATGAAAGGAGAATTGTTGGATTTGGAAACAGAAGAGTGTAGCTACGAAGAAGGAAGGTTTTTGTGTGTTTAATTTTGGACAAGGTTGTATATTAAAATTATAATAGTGTATTAGACTTTCGAACCTGTTATAAAACTGCTAAATTATCTAAATATCAAGGAAAATAAATTACTTATATCAGATTAAAAATTTTACTTTAATAAAATTTCATTTTAAAACAGGAACTGAATTTGAACCTGCTCCTGAAGGAAAAGGTAAGCTAGCCGGCCCATTAAATAAATTTGACATACTTTCATATCAAAAGGTAAGAGATTTTAATTTGATCTTTTTGGTTTATCTATTGGAAATAAACAAGTTAAAGTTTGATTAGTGCTGCAAATTATTAAGTTCAATAATAGTAGAACAATACAGTATGTACGTACTACACAGATTCAAATATCATATAGTTTAACACTTTTAGGTTACTTTACGAGTCGCATAAACACCATATGTCGAATTTCAGCCATACATTGAACTGACAGTTTAACTTATTTTTTTAGAGCAAAAACATTAATGACTTGATTCCAACTGAAAGATATGCAACACAATACATGCGATACGATATGATACGATACTATACACAATACAATACAATACAATACAATACAATACAATACAATACAATACAATACAATACAATACAATACAATACAATACAATACAATACAATACAATACAATGCAATGCAATGCAATACAATACAATACAATACAATACAATACAATACAATACAATACAATACAATACAATACAATACAATACAATACAATACAATACAATACAATACAATACAATACAATACAATACAATACAATACAATACAATACAATACAATACAATACAATACAATACAATACAATACAATACAATACAATACAATACAATACAATACAATACAATACAATACAATACAATACAATACAATACAATACAATACAATACAATACAATACAATACAATACAATTCAATACAATCCAATTCAATGCAATGTAATACAGCACAGTACAGTAATGCAATGACGCAATGCAACGTTTATGAAAAAAATTAGGCAGCACAACTACAAACTTTTTCAAAAAGGAATGTATCATGAATGTTTCTCGCGATGTGGCTGGTAGTACATTCAAACATAATAGTAGTCTTTCTGAAAATGCATAATAAAGAAGATATACCCCTTAAGAGGGAAATAATAAATTTCAGTTCCAATATGTTCCTACGAAGGCGTAGAAGAGCCACCCTATTATTTTTGTTGAAAATCCGACTTTAAAGTCGTAGTGATACATGGCCAAATACCCCAGTAAAATTAGACCAATTTCCCTCCAAACCCGAACATTTATAATTACTAAGCGGGATCTTTTGGAATATGTTCGGATATCTTTCAGGATGACGCTCAAAAAAGTCCCACGACTTCCCTAGTGGGATAGCCGAGATATCCTGGAAAAACTGGAATTTCCAGAAATTCCTGGAGTAGGCCTGAAATCGTTATAAATAACGCTACGGGAATTATTTTTATAGTTTGTCTTAATTTTGTTATACTTGCTAAAATATGCTTAAATAATTCTAAAAGTAAATGACTTAAGTACTATATTTCGCCACATATGCAGTCTGACGAATATTGTACTATACTGTAAACCAAAGTCTTCAACATGTCTTTCTTATGACTTGAAAAATTCAATCATTCTTCCTTATATCTACATTCTATACATTGCTGTACAACTGTGCTCGTTATATCGACAACTTTACATACATTTGATCCGGATTTCGTCTGTTGTTTTCGCACTTATATTTTTCAACCGACCTTTGAGTTGCGAAAGGGGGCTATCTGAACATGAAATTCGTTTTGCTTTTGATTGAATGGAAAACCATTTTTGTATCCACTTCTTCATGTAACTCCTCAAAAACCAAGACATTTTCTTCAATTAAGAGAGTTGATTTAACCATTCTATAGATTTCGAATCCTGCCGACACAACAATATGTGAAGTGACGAGGTTTATAGGGAAGTCATCAGTTGCCACATGTATTTTTTTAAACCTTTAGGTTCCTAAATTTAAATATCAATAGCATTTTTTTAAATATTGTGCGTGGAAAAATGCAGAATGGTGTCATTTGAATATATAAAAATAATGAAATTATCATGATGAAGTTATTCCAAAATTTTACTACTGTATAGATACACTTTTTCGTAACAATAAATTCATTATATTTATATTTCGCTTTGTTTTAATCTCTTTAGGAATAGATACTTGTTTGTGCTCCACTTCACTTTGAACGGGGTGCCCTGAGCCCGCCTCTCTCTTCACTTGCCAATGGAAGCTTAGAATTTAGACACATCGATCAACGTCGCGACGCCTTTTATATCATTGACGCTCTCTGTTTCCCGCAAAATTGCACCGCTTTAGAATGGACCAACGCGCGAATTAGATTTAACTTATTATTTAGTATTTTTTGTAGATGGTGGTAAATTCATTTCATTAAAAAAACATTTATCTCCACATTTCGTCATTATTATTTTGTCAATTTATATGAGTAGATATCATTATTTTTTACTGGATGTTAAAAGTTGACAGAAAATATCATACAGTGTGTAGAAATCATTTACGGAATAAAACGTCTCTTTATTTTATTATGTTATATAATATTTAGAAAACTACAAGTCGCACACCCACCAAACCCTATATCATTATAATTGATGAAATAGTGTCTATCTGAAGGTGTAAAAATAGAGCGGTTCATCCATTTAAAAAAAGTACCGATAACGTCATATCTCGAAAAATAGGGTAGCTGTTGGAAATCAAAGTACGTCACTGAATAGAATAAAAATGCTACAAAAACTTTGTTAAGGGTATTTTTTTATTCGAAATTATAATTTAGCGAGAAATCAGATGTTTCCACACATTTGCCCAACTGTATATTTAATCAATAACTGACTTGAGCATAGAATATTTCCAAATATATTAAAAGTTGAAATTATAAAACCCCTATATAATAATGGTGATAAGTTAAAATTAATTAATTACAGACCTATTACGCTTGTTGCCAAACTGTTGTAAAATATAATAAAAATTAGAATTGTGATGTTTATAGATAGATTCAATATTATCTCTAACAGACAGTTCCGCTTCAGGTAGAAAATGTCCACAGAAGACGCTATTGCCTATTTAACATCTTTGATTTATAAAAATTTAGATAATAATAAGCCATCCTTGTGTATTTTTGTAAATTTGGGAAGGGCGTTTAACACTGTCTGTCACAAATGTCTATTGTTAAAGATACAAAAACTTGGCTTCAGGGGAAGTGCTTTCCAACTTATAAAACGTTATCTTACAAGAAGGACTCAAATGTAACAATAAATAAAAGTATAAGTAATTAAAAAATCATAAAATGGGTTGTTCCTCAGGGGATTGTTTTAGGACCGGTTTTATTTACCATCTACATAAACAGTTTGCTTACCCTAAATATCAAAATTGTATGATTACCTATCTGGTGAAATTACTGACGTTTAATAAGCACATTAATGAGACAGTACGGACGGACGGTCTACTCCCTGTATCCGCTCATGGTCAGAGGTAGCAGACTTAACCGACAAAATAAAAAATTGTTGTACACAACGGTGGTCAGACCGTCCATCACATATGAGGCGCCGGTGTGGTGCAGCGCGTCGGCCACGACAATGAGAAAACTAAACTTCTTGAACACTTTATGCGCCTCATCTCTAATTCTGGAAGGTACATCTCCCTCAGAGATAGATCTATACGTACTTTCTCACGACATAACCCCGATAGCGGACTATGTCCAGGGCATCTCTCAAAACTTCTGCTCATTCAAACTGGCTGATAGCCCGCTAACAAGAAACATAACACAAATTAGAGAGTATAATGCCCTATTTCAGATAAGGCACACCGTACCATACCGGATGTTACCGATCTTCCGGCAACCTCGGTAGCCAAACTTCACCAACTATAACTTTCGCTTACCCTATCCACCTTTACTGATATTTCATACCTGTTGTATCTTTAAACCTTTCCTGTATCTTCCTTTATATTTGTAACTTGTCGCGTTTGCTTCTTGTTTTCTTTTTGTACATTTTTATCTCTAAATTAATTTTTATTCAAATTCTTCAAAAATCGAAATTTTTCGAAATCTAAAATTTCTAAAACTACAGTTTAGGCCAGCCTATGCGCAGCCTGGTATTTTCACATCTCGCGGAAGGCTCCTCGTTTATGTTGAGGTGTCTGCGTCAGTGTCAAAATTTAAAAAAGTGTTTAGTGCAAAAGTTTTATAAAAATGTGTAGACTGTAAGTTTACTTAAGTCTGTTTTAGATATGTACAATTTTATGACCTAATTTTATCCATCTGCGACGGAAGGTGTTTAGGTTAAGCTGTTTTTAATTGCCTTTAACCCGTACCAGTCCCATTCTGCCTGACTCTGCAATCCACCACTACGAACAACGTTGTGGTTGCACGGTCGATCCACAGTTGGATTCTGGGGAGGTAGATGTAAATTTTAATTGTTAATAAAGTAGTATTGATTGATTCGTGAAATCAGAAATTTAAAGAACTTATTTATATTTTAAAAAAAAGTAAAAAACTGGATTATTTAATATCCCAGGGAAAAAATAAATAATATCCTGCAAGGCAACTTTTTAAATTTTTGTTAAATAAAATGTGTATGTATTTATTAATTGTATGTCTAATTTATATTTATCTATATGAAGTGTTGTTGTATTTCTGAGTGCTCTCCCGCGTCGACTCCTCCCGGAGCCACGACGTTTCGGCAGAGTCTCATCTGCTATCTTCAGGTTCTTGCTGAAAGCTCTCTGCTGTTGCCCCTCGTTCCTCGTACTGAACTGACGTTCTCCGCGTTGTACGGTTTCTTATAGCTGCTGTGGCCTAGGGCGCGCATTCGCGATTGGCTATATGTTACCGGTCCTCTACTGCCATTACCGATTCCTTTTTTTGGGGGCGAGCGTAGGTGCGTCTTTACTATGTACATACTTCGATATGCGATGTAAAGCAACGTAAGGCGCGGTTAGTAGTTGGATGGGTGACCGTTCCAACTGTTATAGGGTATTCCCCCTATAAGTCAAAAAATGCAAAATTAGTAAAAAATTCAGATTAATCCAAGCATCATGGCAGACCATGATAAAAAAGTCAACCAGACCTAAGTAACATTGAAAAACAACATTCAAGGTCACACAAATCCGAAAAAATTCACGAACCATCCCTAATTCTCAAATAACATAAATTCACCGAAAACACACTTCTCACATTCAGCCCAGTCATTCTGCGAAAGAAACTTCATAAAAACCACCCCTTAAAAATACAACCCCCTCACATTCATCAAATTAGTCAGAATCAATATCTAACCTCAAATTCTCAACATCATACTTCAATCCCCCAATTTTCTATAAAGAATTTCATTTTCAAAATCCCCAACTTTTCGATCAACCCCTGTATACTTCAAATCACTTTCCATGCCTCGAGTCTCAAAAGTCCAAACACCCTTTCATCGAAGTTCCACAATCTCATTGCTATTATAAATCTTT
The DNA here is from genome assembly GCA_963675555.1 of Leptura quadrifasciata. Lineage (NCBI taxonomy): Eukaryota > Metazoa > Arthropoda > Insecta > Coleoptera > Cerambycidae > Leptura > Leptura quadrifasciata. The sequence goes on along the minus strand of OY776679.1, from coordinate 34,458,972 downwards.
CCCCATTTTCAATCACCCCTGTATAATAGCAGACACATATATACTATATCTACGCTCCACTCGACTCCGAACCGTATTGAACCTTTTTAATATCTTATCTTAATATCTTACCCACTAACTGGAAACCTGTTAACGGAGTTACAGTTTGTAACAACGGACCTTCGTGATACCTTACGGGGTCGAGCCAGATTTCTCACACAAAACTTCAAATAACTTCTAAACCAAAATAGATCCGACTCTCATTCTAATTTTGGTAAATTCCCCTTTGCATCGCCAATTTTTCTATATAAATTTTATTTTCAAATTCCAAAATTTTCAAGTATTGCACAATATGTTGCAATCAATGACTCATCCTTGCCCGCACGGAGCGATTTCAAGCCTTTCCAGCTCTCCGCGATATTCGATGGGGCGAGAAAAACGAAACTTTTCTGAAATAATATAAATACCGGTGCGTCGCAAGCCGTAGCCAATTTCAGTTTTGGCAGTGACTCTAGTGTAAAGTTCTCGCGTAGTGTTCTTGGGAAAAAATAAGTTTCAAAGTTAGCTTTGTGTAATAACTGCTGACGCTATTGAACGGGCTCGGTTACTATTTAACTTATGTTGTAGATACTCCCGTCTAGCTAGGTTTTCTTAACCCCAGATCCAGCACTTTCGCAGTGACAATCTGTCCGATTCTAGCTTCCCAGGCCGCAACCTGGTTAAAAAGAGTCAGTTTGTAAGTTCTCGCCTTAAGTGGCTCCCTTTTTATATTTCTTTAATAAAATTCTTCACCTTAAGTGGCCCCCCTTTTCAATCTCCCCTCAATCTACGAGGTTCAATCATAAAGTGAATTTTTTCGATTTAATTAATTTTTGTTGCATTTTTTCAAACACATTCAAATTAATCTAAGACAGAATTTCTGTTGTCGATTAGTTACAATTTCAAAAGAAATTTGTAAAATTAAAATATAATCTTTCTTCAACTCTGTTCAAGACGATTAAAATAAATAAAAGATAATTGTAAATCCCTTTAAACCTCCGTGTTTAATTTAAATCAAAACTACAACATACAATGTGTAATCGGTAACCCGAGAAATAGCTGTAAAAGTCAGTGAAAATTTAAACAAAGTGATAAAAAGTAGTGCAACTTACAACATACAGGGTGTAGCATTCGACCCGAAACAGCACTTACTAAAACCAACCCTGAGACTCAACCCATCTAAAATAAGTGCACGGACGCCTCTGGGGTCTCAGCTCTAACCCCCCCCCCCCCTACAAAATTTTATTTTTAACGAAACAGAGGTCCTGTTCGTGTTCACAACGAAGACCGCGTTCTCGCCTCACACATCTTCCAGCGGCTTGTATATCAGTGTATGCGCGGAAGTTATACAACCTTAGGCGAGGGTTGTATAGGCGATATACCATCCTTCGGAGGGGACGTAAAGCCGTCGGTCCCTTGTCTATTAAATGTTAAGCAAGTAAAAGATCCCTACTCTTCTTAAGGGAAGAGGTTCGGCAAAATTCCTGGTTGGGGGTAACTCGTCTACAGGCGTCGGTGTTAGGCCTCACTAGCGGAAATAGGCCGACGTTAAAAAAATGTATAAAAAAAATTCCTTTATTGTTTTCTAATATTGTATTAATATATGTATATATGTGTGTACTATATGCGTGTATATATATATCCACGAATAAAGGCAGTTTTAAAAATAAACACACTATCAAACTCTCAAACAAGCATGTATTAGAATACTTCTGTGAAACTTCAATGTTTACTTGGAATATGTTTGCTGTCAATTGCCGCATTGTACTATCTCTTTATATCAAATAAACATTATTATTATTAATTACAGGCACTAAAACCATGATATTGTTGAAAGATTTTACGTTGGGCCTTATTTCCTATTAAAATAGGATGTGTTAAAATGTGTTATATGCTCAAAATGTTGTTTCTCCATTTACTTATGTGACTCCTGCCTCGCTTTCTCTAAGACTTGAATTCAAATATTTTTTATTTCATTATTTTTTAGATATTGGATGTTATTTGACTTTGTTGCATATATTTTAGTCTTGACACATCCCTATAGAAAAATCCAATTGCGTAAGGTCTGGTGATCTAGCTGGCCACTCAATAGCACCGCTTCGTCTAATCCATTTATTAGAAAATGGTTCGTTAAAGTACTCTTTTACAATCACAGCTTAATGAGGTGTTGCTCCGTCTTGTTGAAACCAAACACTTTCACCCGATAGGGTCAGATGTAGTGCATTTGGATATAAGTTTTTCAGGAACTTAATTCTCAAGCGTAAGAGAACGTGAACGTTCATATCACCGAAATGATCGTTCACATCCTCTGTGCTCTGAAATCGGTATTCTCGAACAAAATATATCATATTGATGGAGCAGACGATGCAATGTTGCCAGATCACATTTGGGGATTTTTCAAACATGTAATTATCAAATGATTATTACTTAAGAATGACAGTAGCTAAAAGATCGCACAGTATTCTGATGGAAAAATTAAGAATGGCATTTTATGCATATCGTGGATTGCATAAACTAAATCGAAAATTAAAGACGTCACGACTCTATCAAAAGAGACATTTTTGACACATTTGGATAAAAATGAAATAAGGTTTAGAAACCGCTAGAAATGACACTTGCCAAACTCCACAGGCATTCTCCTAAGCGGTTCCGTTCCCTCAAAAAGTAGCAGGAGATGCATGTTCTCTTACTATCGTGCAATGTGAATGTTCACTATTATTCGACAATGTAGTTTTAGGCATTTCAGGAGACCCACGCTTATCTATCACACGAAAACGCTGTTCCCCGGTTTTAGAGAATGTAAATTCAGAACAGGCACAACTTTATCTCTGATGATATTTAAATAATTTGCTACTTCGTTAAAAAATGGACCAACTATATAGTTGCCAATGATACCTGCCCAAAAGTTTACTTCTTGACGATGTTGTGTATGTATCTTACATACCCAATGAAGATTCTCCACTGCCAATACCTACAATTCTGCTGGTTTGCTTCCCTATTCAATGTAAATGTTGATTTGTCTGAAGAATCAATGAAATCAAGAGCTACCTTATTCCTTAACAGCTTGGTAATTATTTATCTGTAGAACTGCATACGAGGATCTGGATCGTCTTCAGTTAGTTCCTGGACAAACATCATTTCATAAGGGCAAAGTTTTTCTTTATGGAGGCACTTCAACACAGTCAACAAATTTGGCGGGAATTTGATACTGGACATCGTCTTTTACAAAATGATGATTTCTTTTTAACCGTTTAATAGGTCTCTTAACTGTGCATAAATTTTAGACACAGTCCCTTGTGAGATATTGAGCAAATTATGATGCTTCTGATTGACTTCTACACATATCTCCGTAATCGATCATCAAAATTTCAAATCGAGAAAATTACTTTACATGTAACAGGTCTAAAATACCAATATCACTTCAGTATTACGTACCCGATTTTTTAGCCTTTGTAGTTGATTAAGCCAAAAATATCCATTAAAAATAAGCGGACCCGATTTTTTTATTTTCTCAAATTTAAATATTTGGTGGCAATACAAATATTGAAATTAATAGCAGATCTCAGCTTCACAACGGTTTTGTTTAATAATAGAAATAGACAATAGATATTTGATAGTAGTTGGTAATTGTTTTGTAACTCTCAAGTACACGAGAAGTATTTTTCTAATTTATTTTCAATAATATCAGTATAGACAAAGAGCTATAGAACTCTTGAAAATTTGTCAAAGAACCTCTTCTGTCTTGTATGGTCCATAGTACTATTTAAGGGGACAGCCCTGCGGTCGGTCTGGTGCTACCTGTTTACTTTCCTTTTTGTCGAAATGGCCAATGAACAAAGCAACAAATGCGAACGACAAGCTGGTTTAAGACGGAGCAAATGGTCGTATGTTCAGAGAACTTACAAGAAGGTGAAATTTACTCTTTTGTGTGTGCGGTATAAAAGATCAATTTAGTTTTGTTTGAGGAAAAGAAACAGTGAAATATTTGACGTTATGAGGACACCATCCATAGCAAAGAATGAGTAGATTTGTCTCTTTTTCCCTTAAAACCAGTCTCCTGTAGATGAAACTGAAATTTGTTGGTGAGGAAAAGAAATATTAAAATGAATGATAAATTGTATTTAAAATAATCAAAGTTTACAAAAGGAATTTAAAAAGTGATTTTGAAAGAGTAGAATCCAAAGGTAAATATTAAAAAACATAAATTAATAAAAATGTAAATTTGACGTGTTTAAAAAAATGGTTAATCACAAAAAGTTTACAGAAAGAAATTTAATACAAAAAAATAATTTTCTAATGTAGTTCTAAGATTGCAAACTGGATGTGTGCAAATTTGGACACATCCTGGTTCAGCATTCCGGACTCCAATTGTCCCACAGAAAATCTAAACGATGGTAGGCAATTTAGTTCTATCGATTTACAGTATATGATTCCAGAGGGTAGGCTCTTGTGGATTTTAAGGATTGTAGAATAGCTTCTAATGCATTATTATAGATTCTTGGTTATTCCAATAACCAGATATTAATTAATAAAAATTAACAAAAAAATCGGCAGCTACTGGAAGCGGCTGAGACCTCCCCACCCAGTGGATCTTTGAAGCCGAGGAATGCACGTGACGTGACGAGTTTTTTCCACGAAAACCAAATCGAAAGAGTGCAAGTGTGATAATATCGTAGACATTGGAATTTTAACTGATTTTCAATGGTTCGATTACAAATTGTAAGTAATTATAAAATAAACTACTTGATGTTCCAGAACAGCACTAAACGTAATCCGATCTCAACCAAATCCTTTTCAGACCTTCTGGAGCACTACAGAAACCCTTGTGGAAAGTTTCATCCAAATCCGTTCAATAGTTTCAGTGCTATTGTTCTAACACAAATACGCATATACATATACACACACAAACATTTTTCAAAAACCACTTTTTTGGGTTCCTGGAACCTCAAAATGTAAATATTTGATCTCATTTAAATTTTAGATTTTGAACCAATTTTAGTAACCTCTCACAATTTTATTGTGGTGATGTTAAAAACTAAAAGCATATTAGCATAAGCCAAAAATAAGTTATTAAACCTAATGGTCTGATATTGTTACGTGTTTACAATCTCCAGTAAACACTCTGTATGTAGGTTCAATAATTACAACAAGAATCTTCACAAACCACTGATTTATTAATCACATAATTACAATAATTATTCCTTATACTAAAACACACTAATTAATCCTTGAATCTACTATTAATTCACTACTATAATTTACAAATTGCTATTGTTTCTTATTTCATCTTATCACTTGCTTGTCTAACTAAGAACTGTTTCAGTCTGCCGATCCTATTTATACCCACGTGGAATGTAGCAGCATAATATTCGCGACTTTTTTGGCGCCGTTCTCGAACTTGCTATGGTTCCAGTAGCGTAGGCATGCTCATAACACTGCCCCCTTCTTAAACCTGAACGTCCCCGTCAGGCAATTCAGATTTCACGACATACTTCGCCAATCTGTCCAATTGCACGATTTTCATCTTAGACTTCTTACTTCGTTGAATCCGATAAATACGTGATTAATCCGGGTGATGATACAATACGGCCCTTCCCAAGGTGGGTGAAGCTTCAGAGATCTTCCCTTCTTTCGCTGTGGATTATATAGCTAAACCATATCTCCCTCCTTGAATCCTGCTGACGTCCCCTTCATAGCGAACCTTCATTCTATCACTAGCTATGCTAACTTGGTTTCTAACCAAGTCATGGACATTCCGCAGTTCGTTGACTAATCTGCATAGTCACCCACGGACAGTGATTCCTTATCTGGTGTGCCAAACATCAAGCCACATGACAGTCTGATCTCATGCCCAAATATTACATGAGCAGGCGTTTGTTTTGTAGTCCCATGAAAGGCAGCCCTGTATGCCATTAAGAACAATGGTATGTGCCGATCCCAATCTCGCTGGTTCTTGTGTACCACCTTAGAAAGATGTTCCTTCATAGTTTTGTTATGTCGTACCACCATTCCATCTCACTGGGGATGAAGAGTGGTTATTCGAGTCTTGTGTATGACCATCATTTATTTCACAAATTTTCTGAAATACACCAGACTCAAAATTTCTCCCTTGATCGGAATGTAACTCCAGAGGTACACCAAACCGGGATACAAGTTTATCCACCAGAACTTGGGCAACAGTAACTGCTTCCTGATTTGGAATGGCATAGGCTTCCGGCCATTTACTAAAATAGTTCATAGCGACCAGAATATATTTATTGCCATCATCTGTTACTGAGAATGGGCCCGCTATATCGATAGCAATCTTCTCAAAAGGGGTACCAACATTATATTGTTTCATTTGTCCCCTACACTCCTTGTCTGTGGCCCTTTGAGACACCAAGCCTACACATCTTGACGGCTACTTATTCCCTTACTTTAGTCAAGGTCCTATTAATGCCAAAATGCCTCCCGGATATTCCATCATGCATTTCCTGAAGCACTTTCGGGACCCGCCACCTGGATATCACCAGACGCATGGTAACTTCCTTCCCATTTGGACTTTCCCATGCTCTCTTTAGCAGTCCGTCTATAACGATGAGGGAGTCCCACTGCGCCCATAATGCCTTCAGCTTGACACTCTTGTCTGAAACATCCTTCCATTCTGGTCGCGTCCCTCTTTCATTTGCGGTTAATATAGGACCAATTACGCTGTCATCCTATTGTTCTTGTCTTAGAATTTCCTTTGTCCAATCGTCCGGAACATCTATCTGAATTATGTTCACTGTTACCACGCCTTGCGCCTTTTGAACCCGATAGCAATGCTTGCAGTCATCTTTGCACGGTCTTCTAGATAAAGCATCTGCATTTTTATGAGTTTTCCCAGGTTGGCGTTCGATTATGAAGTCATACTACTGCAATCTCTGTATCCAGCGGGCCAGTTGACCCTCTGGGGTTTTCAACTGCAATAGCCATTTTAACGCAGCGTAGTCAGTCCTGATTTTGAAGTGTCCGTAAAGATACTAGTGAAAATGGTCCACGGATTTGATAATGGCCAATAGCTCCTTGTTACACAATAATTTCTCTCTGGTTTGGACAGCACCTTACTGAAATATTCGATTACTTTTTTATCTCCATTTTGGATTTGGGATAGTACACATCCAACTGCGGAATTGCAAGCATCCGTGTCAAGAATGTACGGATCCTTTTGTTGGGGATATGCTAACATGGGACTACTGCATAACGCTGCCTTCAGCTTCTTTCATGACGTTTCACACTCCGGTGTCCATTGATATTTAACTTTTTCCTCCGTTAGCTGGTGTAGTGGTTTTGCTATATCCGCAAATTCTTCCACAAAATGTCTATAGTAAGTGCAGAGGCCAAGGAAGCTGCGTAATTTATGAACATTTGAAGGCCGGTGATGACCAGGGACTAGTTGATTTTTCAATCACTCCATCTTGTAGCATCTTTTGAACCATCGCAGAAACTTCATCCTTTTTAGCTAGTGGCAGCCTCCTAGGTTGTTGGAAGATTGCGGCTGAATCACCAGTGTGTATCCGATACTGTACTATATCAGTTTTCGTGAGGACGTCTGTGTTTTTGGCAAATACCGCACTTTCTTCAAAAACTCGATTGCCTATCTACATTCATCCTCCGATAAATGTTTGAACTGGGAACTCACAAAGTCATAACTTCCCTGTCTCCCGTGGCTGTTCGAACGACCAATCCATTTTGGCTTTTATCAACTTTCATTCCTGACAAAAATCCGGGCCGTACTATTGATGACGTGACGCCTGTGTCGATATTGCAGATTCATCTCCTTTTGTTTACATAGCTATCCAACAGCAGACTACTCGGGACTATTCTAGTCTGGGCAACACGTATCTCTCTGGGAGCACCGCGTTCACCAGCCAACACAGCTCCCAAGGTGCTGGCTATCTTTAGTTTTCCTGCGGCTCTTCAGTTATTACGGAATTTACCCTCTCAGGGCTCCGCTGCCAACAGTTTCGTTTAATATGACCTAGTTTGCCGCACTTGATTGCACCGGATTGTTTTCCTTGGCTGTCCATCGCTATGTTCTCTTTCCTGCTTCTCTGGAGCATCTGATTTGTTTAGTTACTCCGGGTAAGCTAGGTATGTCAGCAGCCTCAAAATCTTGCAAAGTTTCCCCACCCTTTTGTGTACGCGATTTGAGCTGACTTCGATATACTTGGGCGAGGTGTTGATTGCCATATCTTAGATCTCATGCAGCCTCTAAAACTTTAAAATCTTGTTGCTGCGCCACTGGATCGTCTGAGGCACTTCTGATGCTTGGCCCCTTAATGCTAAAACCAATGCCATAGCCTTTTCCTCATTACTCCAGTTGTTTGCGCATGCAGCTGCCTCAAACTGTCTCTTATATGCCGTCCATGAACTTTGACCCTCAAAGGAGGGCGGTTGTAACCGAGGGCCTGATGATGCTACTAGATGACCTCCTCTTTCCCTCAACCGCCATTTGAGTCGCTCTACTTCCGCTTCGACAATATTTACCTTCCCTTCGACATCATCAACGTTTTGTTCAACCTTATCTACTTTTTCTTCAACGTCATTAACTTTAGCGTTTACAATCCCTATATCTTCCTTAATTTCATTTTTGAGGTCTTCAGTTGCTGAAAGAATAACATCTTGTTGCCCCTGTATAATTTTCCTTAGTTCTTCTTCACGTTTCGCATCCTGATCTAGCATAATTTTTCTTAGTTCGTTTTTTCTTCCTGACGTCGTTTTTCTTGCTCGTCTTTATCTGCCCGACGTCGTCTTTCTTTTTCGTCTTTTTCTGCCTGACATTTCTTTTCTTTTTCTTCTTCGCGTCTCTGTTGTTCTTTTTTTGCTCTAACATCATTTCTCTAAATTTAATTTCTTCTTATTTCCATTCACAAAAGTTCTTAAAAGAGCACTAACAATCAAATATAGTCAAGTCAATATCAAGTCAAATATTTCCATAAAATTGAGAATAGAATATTCTGGAACATTTCCCAAAATGTCATAATAGGTCTTGTCTAATGTCTATATCACTTTCCAGTTCAAAGCACTTCAATATCTCCAGTGGTTTCCAAATAGAACACTATGGAACTTTCTAGAATTCTTCAGAAATCTTGTTTCAATTCCGCTTCTGACACCAATTGTTACATGTTTACAATCTCCAGTAAATACTCTGTATGTAGGTTCAATAATTACAACAAGAATCTCCACAAACCACTGATTTATTAATCACTTAATTACAATAATTATTCCTTACACACACTAATTATACTTTTAATCAACTGTAAATTCACTACTTTAATTTACAACTTGCTACTGTTTCTTATTTTATGTTATCACTTACTTGTCTCACTAAAAACTATTTCTGTGCGTCGATCTAGCCCCTATATATACCCGCGTCGAATGTAGTAGAATATTCCAGAATGTTCCGGTATAACATTCGCGATTTTTCTGGTGCCGTTCTCGAGCTTTCCATGGTTCCCTCATAACAATACGCTAGATAATTACTAAATTCTAGATAATTGCAAAATTGTAGACAATAGGTGTATTCGCAAGAAAAGTAATATTCATTAAAAGTAGTACAAAATAAACATTTTTCCCTAATAATAACAAAATTAGAACTGTGATTGAAAGAAATCAATCCGAGCAAGAGCAGCGGCCGTAGAAATTGCTTACTTTGTTTTAGTCAGACAAACGCGTATGATGTCACATGCTTGCTGGCTTGGCAGGCGCCAGATCATCTGTAAGCTGCGTTAAGGCAGGACGCTCACTGAAGTAATGTGGTAGTGGTGAGAGTTTGAAATGGGATAGGAGAGGTAGAAGCGTGGTGTGACAATGTAATGGCTATGGGGTGGTATAGTCTATAGGAGCACAATTGAAATCGATAAAAACTAAAAGCCCAACAAAAACAGTCGGCATCTCTTTATTGTACATGGGCGGAGGTAAATAAAATGCTTGTCATAAGAAAAACAATAAAGAGATGCCGACTTTTTTTGCCGGCTTTTAGTTTTTATCCGGTTTCAATTGTGCTCGTATACACTATATCAACGTAGTTTAACGCGCATTGAAACGGCAGTTAACACTATCGCACCATTAATTTACCCCGTGACTTGTTCAGTCGAAATGTCGTGTCAGAGGATGAAGATGTTTTTCAATTTATTTTGCAGTCTGGACGATAGCCGCGTGGGTTAAGGCGCGAGGTGGCAATCGCGATTAATCACACGGTCTCAAATCCTAGCTCCGGTACTGGCACTGTTGGAGGAAATGGTTGTATGTCTGCGTTTTTTCAATGTGTAACCCCCTTCCGCATAAGCCCCTGGGTTCTGGAATTGGGGGTTGTCTAATATCTGTGGTATTTATTTATTTATTCCAAGTTGGTAATTTCAACGAGGTGCAAAATAAATGTAAGAAAAGGTACATTGAGCTCATTCACTATGGCAGAAGAATATAAAATACATAATTTATAATGTTTACAAAAATTTGTTAAATCTTGACAACAAAAAGTTTAAACTATTTTATCGAATGGAGAAGGGTACCTACATTTCGTAAATTACTGGAAAAACTACGCTTCCCGTATGTTCCTGCAGTCGACACGTCGACGTATCGAAACTATTTGCACAAATAAGTAGCTTGATTCGATAATCACCGGCAATGCGCCCTCTCTAATTGCCAGAAAATGACTAAGCAGAGTGGCGGTAAAGCGCTATTTGCACTCAAGATTAAACTTGGCGGGGACCAGTGGCGACCGACTGGTACCAAGCCTCTTGCAAAACATCGCACCACCGCCACTCCACCTCGAAGCGCGCTGCCGCAGTTTTTTCCATAGGTTTAAACAATTCCACCTGCCACATGGTCACCACGATACCTATTTACCACTTCAGTGCGCGCCCTACGTTAGGTTTATTCTGTGCTGTTCTCATTAGGACAAAGTTTGAATTCACGGCAATAATGTGAACGATCCATGTTTTATGGATGTCTGAAGGACGTATTTTCTGCTTCGAAAAACTTAGAAAAATTAAAAAAAATAGGAAAAAGAAAAAATTAATTTTCTTTTTCCTCAAACTTTTCTTAATTCTAAACAATAAATATTACGTTCACAAAATTTTTAGGGTTCAACACGACTGTTTCAGACGGAGAATAATGGAAAAAATCATACTTACTGTCGTTTATGCTTAACTGCTGCTCTGATGGTGTCAATTGGACGACGTCGTAACACTATAAATCTAACACTGTCTGTATTACACTCTCTTAAAATTAAACCTGAAAAGGAATTTTGTTAGAAAACACAACTAAAAGACAATATAAAGTTCAATAAATATATATTAAATCTTTAAAAAATTATGTTTTTACAACAACTTCTTTCAAGAGAAAATGTTAACAAACAATGGTCTGACCTGTGTACAACACATGGTGAGGAACGGGACGATTCATACGGTACCAACTACCATCCAATATGCGGTTTTATAAGCTAACGATGCACAAAAAGATTCAAGAAAAGTTTCATGTAACTGAAATTTTTGGTGGGCTTTTGCTTGCCTGTCTTATAAACGTATTATTAAATTCACATTAATTTTGGTCGCTCCTCGGAGCGTAAAATTGCTTGAAGCGTCTCTACCCCGATTGCATTTTACAATAACAACTTTTTACGTTCAGGCAAGGCGGATCCCATGCACGTGTGAGTACATGGTATAGATACTTTTTTGACTCCGAATCACTGAGGAACCGGTTTAGGGCAAACCCCGTCAAAACACATCATTTCCCCGTCAAATCCGATTGCTAGGAAATGATGGGGGTCCCATGTCGCTAAGGGCTATTTTCGCTATAACTTCCGATATACTTTGAATAGTCGTTGGAATAACTTGTCCTCATATTCAATACCTCGTAAGAGTTGCAGTGCTTGACAACGTGGATTCGTAAAAGGGTTTTTAATCTTGAAAATTTTGGAGTTCAAGTCTAATTTTAGTATACTTTCTAAAATTAGGTGGTCGGGGCGACATTACGTCCCTGTGCAGCGACATTTGCTACACTTTCTAAATTAACGCTCCTTGAAGAGTTAGCGAAAATTTGGCATAAAAAATGCTCCGAAGAGCAAAAATATGTTTACAAGAATTAAAAACCTCTTTCACGGCGTTTTTACGTGAAGCACGCTTTTCGTACGAAGTATTTCCTAAGTCGGATTTTGTTACAACATCGAAAAGTATATCGGGGTTATAGCGTGTTCTTTAACAATAGCAGTGCCTTTACCATTTAGAACGTCAAATAGAATTTGTTTATTGTTGTCAAATTTGGAGGAAGGTTTCCAGAAAGGAGATTCACATAATTTACCGAACGTAGACGTGATTGTGGTATCTGATTTTCTTTCAAAGCACAGATAAATACGACTATGCCAAATATCGGCAAAAATATACGGCCTGTCCTAGCTCATGACAGCCACAAAATTAACTACATCACTATAGCAACACCTAGAGTATCGCAGCGCATATTGCGTAGCAGGCATGTAACGTCACCCGCCTAGCCTCGCGCCAAGGGAGCGTTTTCTAGCCTTGACGCGTTGAGGCAATTTCTATTACAAATAACGCCGAAAGTAAATGACTGCTTTCTAGAAAACTTTGTAGGGTGTCAAAACACCCATAAATCTATCATTTTCAATTAAAAGCTTAATTTTATGGATAGATCTATTGCAAAATTGTTGATTGCGAATTAAACTGTCAAAAGAAATAGAAAAAAAAAATTATTACCATGTGGTCCATTTTGGTACACGCACATACTATATCGACGTCTCAATTCAGTGTCCGTCGTAGCTAATCAAGTGTGGTGAGTAATAGCACCACAACTAGCGTAAATCCTAATAATCAACTCCAACATATCATTTATAGGTTGTTTATATGTATACTACCCTTATAAGAAAAAATTTGGTGGTGTCAGATCTGATGACCGCGCTGGCCATTTAATCGGCCCATTTGCCCCTATTCAGGAATTCGGAAAAGTATTATTTCGTAACAATTATTGCGTTATGAGGTGGAGCTCCATCTTGCTGAAACCATATGTTCTGTCGAAATATTCAATGCAACGTTGGTCGTTCAGTAAGTCCGGAAGAGCATTTCGGAGGAAATTTATGTATCTAAGAATGCATATCATCATATAATTTTTTTCTTTCTACATTTGTAAAATAAACCATTGCATTTTGTAGGGAAAAATTAATATTTAATTTAATTATACTGACATATTTCTCACTAGATATTTGTTATAGAATGTTACAGTTTGCTAATATAAACCAACTAGATTTATTTGACTAACAAGTGGAATCGGACTTTAAAAGTATGAAGTAAAATAACTCAAATAGTACGCACTTAAATTGAAAAATGTGTTCTTCATAAAATGTTCAGAATTCAAAATACTATACATTGCAAGACGTTTCAATTTCAACGTTCCTGCCATAGAATAATTTATTATTTCTTAGCGTCGCGACGCGCAAACTGCAACAGATGACGCATAAATAATTGCCTTATTCATCTCAATAACGGATTTTCAATTTATAATAGCAATCTTTTTTAATACCTACCACCCGTTAATTTTCATCAAAAATATTTGGATGCCATTTTAAATTAAATTATTAAATACTAACAAAATTTAAAGCCATTCATTCAAAATTCTCCTTTAAAACAAAAAATAATATTCTATTAAGGCACAGATGTTAAATGCCTTAAATCAAACCGTGTTTAATTTTTCCTTCTACTAAATTTTAACCCTCAACTACCTAACATGAAATAAAACGACTTTTTGATTACAATATTTTATTGGACACACTAGGTTTATACATTTTTACATAATTGCTGTAATTAATATACATACTCAATAATAATAATAATACTAAAATCACATCACAAATTGGTAACAATTAGTTTATCTACAATAATATTAAGTAAAAACTAAGCTGTTTATATTTACAGTACTGTATAATGCTATTTCTTAAAACTACTTAAGTTATGAACCTTACTTAAATTGTAACGTATAATTTTTCAACTAGGTACCTTTTTTTTTATTCTCGTTATGGGTGTGTTGTAAAAAATACATAATTAAATCGGTTATTGAATCTATTTGTACTAGTTTTTGCATTAAATAACAGTACAAACAAATAAATGTGCTATCTACAATTAATATTATGAATATATATTTACAAAATTATTTACAATCCTTGCTTAATATTACACAATATAATTCATTTGCTTTGGTGTTAATTGCAACCGATTTATAACATTGCACATTTTCTCATTAACAACAATGATTACATGAAATAATTTACTAAAACAATATAAAATTTTCTTTTTGAATGGGTTTTTGGAATATATATATTTTTAATATTATTAAAGTAAGTACTGTCTCCATTTGTTAAGTCATATGTTAATAACTAGGAAAATTTATTAATTATTATGTGTAATAGTTGTGAAAACTATTTTTGTTATTAAGGTTAAATATTGAATTGAGTGTTTCCTTTACTGTTTCTTAAGGGCCCAAAAGTTGTCAAAATCTAGGATATCCAGCATAGCAGCATAGCAAACAAAGCATTAATATGTGGTATGATGTCGCTGATGAAAACGAAATGAAAAACTAATATAGGGGATGATTGCAAACTCGAATCACTTTGTGCTTTCTAAGAAAGAAATTTTTTATATAATATGAACTTAATTTTAAAAGCAAAAGTTTACGAAGGCGTGGATAGTTCACGGTGTATTTTATTTTGTAATTTACACTTATAAACTGGAAATTATATTAATTTACACTTCTTATCAACTGGGAATTATACTAATTTACATTTACAAACTGGGAATTATGCTAATTTGCAGTTACAAACTGAGAATTGTGTTAATTTACAGTTACCAACTGGGAATTATGCTAATTTTCACTTAGCAACTGGGAATTACGCTAATTTACACTTACAAATTGGGAAATATTGTAATTTACAACTGGCAATTATGCTAATAAACAGTTACAAACTGTAAATTACGTAAAGTGTAAATTAGCATAATTCCCAGTTGGTAACTGTAAATTAGCATATTTCCGACTTTGTAAGTATAAATTAGTCTAATTCCCAATTGGTAATTGTAAACCACCATAATTCCCAATTGTGTTCTCAGTTGAAAAGAAGTGTAAATTAACATAATTTTCAGTTTGTAGGTATAAATTAGCTTAATTCCCAGTTCATAAGTGTAAATTATAAAATAAAATACACCGTGGCCTTCGTAAGAGTTAAGTGGTAATCAACAAATAAGGGGAAATTAATGTACTAGATTCGGGTCTATATAAATGTGATATACCCACTGATCCACACTCCTGTATTTTCACAGAATGCGTTTGTGGCAGGGTGACATTAGACCGACAGCGCGTGTATTTATTTTGTCAAGCGGCAGCAGTATTAAGCGCTATATCGTTACAATTTATACGGCTAAGGTGAGTAACGGATGCAGTTAGTCCAATCCAAGTAGGGTTTTTCCGAGAAAAATCTGGAGGTAGCATTTTTTTTACATAAAGTTGTAGATTTTGATGTGCTGAACATACTGTTAAATGGTGGCAAAATTTTAGGCGGGAAGTTGATTAAATATATGTATATATGTTTTTTCGATAATTCAATAAAAAGAACCAAAATTAAAAAAACGTTGGTAACTAAATTCTCTACAATTTACCTGGGAAAAATTTCGATTTTTCCCACCGCTTTTTCGCGATAAATGCGTATAATATTCCTCAATGGTTAAATTGGTAGTACCAGCTACTCATTTTAAATTAATCGTGTCTGATTTTACACCAGCTTCCCATAGACCGCCGAATTGGAGAGATCGAGCAGATATAAAATTCTAAGATGTAATAATTTCGCTTAATGATTTTATCGTCCTTGATTATCTTCATTGGATAAAAACTTCTTTATTTCTGAATTTGCACGTACATAATTAGTACCATTATGCGAATAAATTTATAAAGGCTTCCCACGTCTTGACATGGATCTGTGTAAAGCCGCTAAAAATGCTTGAGCGTTGAGTTCGGTGACCGTGAAGTCGAAATGAACGGCTTTTCTTTTGTAACTAAGCTTACCGACTTAAACTTCTCTGTTTTGAAAAAATTTTCCCCCTAGAATCCAACCCAATTTTGTTATAACGAAACAAGAAATTTGTTTTTGATAAGCATTTATGCGAGATTTGATTTGCAATTTAGTTTTTATATCATTATTTGGCGTTAATTGTTTAAAACTAGAAACAGTAGAACTAAAATGATATTTCGTAAACCTAAGCGATTACATAATTGATCTGTTATAAAATTTGTATGTGTACCTGTGTCTCGAAGTGCCTCACACTTCCACATCAGTTTCTAAAGATTTTTTTCTCAAGATTTATCATGCGTATCTTGAGAACAATTTTAGAATCTGATGAGGAAGTGTGAGGCACTTCGAAACCGGTAATCCAAGTAACAAAGATCTTGAGAAAAATATCTAGAAGACTTATCTAACCATTTAAAGATTACATAGGCTCACATTATGGGTACATCTTTAGAGAATATATATATACGTACATGCATATATCGGGTGGCCACGAGTCAATGTACAGATGTATTCATTAAAAAATCGTACAAGTATTAGAATGAGAGGCTAATATAAATCACATGACATAGGTTGTCAAAAATGCAAAGCATTGGCGTTGTTGTTTTTGATAGTACAGCGTTGGAAAAACTTTGAGAGTAGATAAATAAAAATGCCTCGTCATTTATCTGAAAAGCTCAAATAGTGTTCAGAATCGAAGATGGATGGACAATTCGTGCTGTAGCACAGTAGTATAACAAAAACAAGAAAACTATATTGAAAATTAAACAACACTGGGAGCAAGAAGATTCTTAAAGAGAAAAGTTGGTTCAGGTCGTCCGAAAATTTCCAACCCCGAACAAGATGCTGCTTTATTGTGATACTTAAGAGAGAATCCATTTGTAACGGCGAGGGAGATGCTGTGATTGATTTCCTGGCTCTCAACCTACCTCCAACAGAAGGGTCAAGGAATCTGAGTTAAAAAATCATCCAGCCGCAAAAAAAATGTTACTCGCTGTAGAACGGCGGCAGTCAAGGATAATTTTTTATGTATACCGCGACCCTCAATTTTAGAACATGGTCATTTTTACTGATGAAAAGACATTCCAGTCGACTTATAACGGCCAAATTCGTGTCTATCGTTCAGACAATACAAGGTTTGAAGAACGATACACTAGCTCCGTTGCTTTTAGATCTGGAGGTTTCTCTGTAAATGTATGGGGCTAGATAAATGTCCATGTGCCTGGTGTTTGTTGGTGAGTGAGAGAAGGTTTAATGTTTTGAACTATATAAACATTTTTGAAAACGTAATGCTCCCATCTACTGAACAAATGTATCCCAATAATAATTTCATTTATCAACAAAATAATTGTCCAGTCCACACCGCCAATGCTGTGACAGAGTGGCTTCATACTCATAATGTAGAAGTGCTGCCATCTCTCAGATTTAGTCCCAATATTAATCTGATAGAAAACGTTTGGGGTATAATTGTAAAAAAATATATAAAAGAAATTTTACACCACAAAATTCAAACGAATTATGGGAAATAATCCACGAGTACTGGGAGGAGCTTGATTCAAACATTATATATAATATAATTCAGTCAATGCCGAATAGATTGGCTCAAGTAATAGAAAAAGATGAAGATGATGAAAAGTTATATAACCTAATATTAGATTTTATTTTAAATATTCTTGTTATTCTTTTTTGTTTTGTTGGAATTTTTATAAAACATATAATATAATTCAATATACATAATTCAATTTTTCTTATTTATTTCACTGATGCCCCACGCCAATGATTTGATTTCTGACAACCTATGACATGTGACAAACCGGCTTTACACAAAAATGATAAAGCTCGCCTCTCGTTCTAATAATTGTATGATTTTTTATGAATAGAACTGTACGCCCCCAATATCTTAGTTGTGTTTATATTTAAAAATTTGGTTTTTGGTATACATAAATTAGACAATAATGGGCTACTTCCAGAGTAACAAGAATAAAAATATCACTTCCGGTTGAACCGGAAGTGACATCAACTTTTTTTTTCATAAATGGAATGACTATATTTTTTTTGGGTTCTCATTAAGCATAAATTTCTAAGTGCAACAGTTTTTTCAGATGTAATAAATTCCAAAAAATAAGTGAGATACGAATAATTTTTAAATTTTTTCAAAATGGCCGGGTCAGATGAATGTGATGTAAGAAAATTACTAAGTAGGCTATGGAAATTATTAGTAAGGTTGTAGACTTGCCTGTAAAGAAGAAAATAGTTAAAACATAATATTTTTAGTCGCAAACTCCTTTACAAAATCCTTATTTTACTATAAGGAACGTAACCAGACTGCAACTAATAGCTACTCTCCGGGCTATGTACCCCGCCGAGCGCTGAATTATAAGTTACAAGCGCGTTAAGTGTAATAATTGCATATTGCCATCAAAACGCTAATGCTTCGATTGCAACCAACATCAGCCGAAAGACTGATCCTACTTAAAGGAGCTCTCGTGCCAGTTTGTAGCTGTTGGTTACAGTCTGGTTACTTTCCTTATAGTAAAATAAGGATTTTGTAGAGGAGTTTGCGACTAAAAATATTATGTTTTAATATTCCGCCCTCTAAAAGCACATTTTATCTAAGAAAATAGTTGTTTGAATTACTGATAGGCACCAGTATTTTTAGGTTTTTTTCAAAAAACGGAATTTCATTTTCATTTCCATTTCCGTAGGGGTCTTATGGAAATTTTTTTAATGGAAGTGTGCTATTTTTTTGTTAATCAGAAATAATGATTCATGGACTATAATTTTTTCGCCATTAATCATTTCTTAACGATATCCTTCGTAATTATAGATAGTATTTTTAAAAAAGTAAACACAAATTAAGCAAGAAATTATTTTAATAAAACTTTACAACCATGAATAAATAGAATAAAAAAACTATTTAAAACCTAAATTATTATAAACCATTATAAAAATTGTTCAAACTGTTCACCGTTATGATTAATACACAAAATACCGCGACTTATCGTTGCACGTCTAACATTCTGTAATGGTTGAGGTGTTATTTGTGCAATTTCGTGTCGAACTTTTTCTTCCAGATCTTGACTTGCGGTTAGAGCAGTCATGTAAACTCTATTTTTCAAATGCGCCCAAATAAAAAATCGAGTGAGGTTAAGTCAGGCGACCTTGCAGGCCATCTGACTGGACCATGGGTCCCAATCCAACGATCTGGAAATAATTGATTTAAGTAATCCCTAACGTGGTCCAGCCTCGTCTTGTTGGAAGTGAACCTCGTCAATATTGGTATTGGGAATTTGATTAATTGTGGAACTATTATATTTTGGAGAAATTCTAGATATCTTGGTCCAGTTAGAGTTTCGTCAAAAATCATTGGACATATGATATGGTCGCCCGGTACGCCTAACCAAATATTGAAGCCAAACCGCTCCTGAAATCGCCCCTGTCTCATAACGTGAGGATTTCCAATTGCCCAATATCGAGTGTTGTTTCGATTAAATAACCCAAGGTTTGTAAATCTCGATTCATCAGTGAACAAAATATCTTTGATAAAATTCTCATTTCTTAATTGGCGTAACTGTAACCGATTACAAAAGGTTATTCTTCGTTGATAATCATTCTCATACAAAAATTGATGCAATTGATATTTATAAGAACGATAGCCGTGTTTCTTTAAAATTTTCCTGGCTGATTCTTTGGAAACTGGTAATTCATATTCAATTTGTCTTACCGAAATGGTTGGGTCAACGTGCGCTAAAGCTAAATACATTAATTTCCGTTTCTTCATCCACAATAAATATTTCTTCAATTTCTATATTAGTTTCAGTTCTAAATTGATGCTCCAACTGGGCGAAATAGTTTCTCGGAGGTTGTCTTCTTTCTGGATATCTCTGTACATGCAGAGTTTGTGTTCTAGTTGCATTACGTCGAGTCTCTCCATAAATAATGAACATGTCAACTTTTTCATCTCTTGAATATTTTTCAGCCATTTATCTTAGATGTCTGTTTTCTTTGTTAATTTTCTTGTTTATAACAACAGAAAATTAGTGAGTAAGATCTGTAGAAAATTTAATTACGAACATTTTTTTACTTTTTTTATAACAGAGTGCACGGGTTTCGGCTATAATTATCGAAAAAACATATATTTATAAATATTTAACCAACTTCCCCCGCCTAAAATTTTGCTGCCACACCATGTTCAGCACGCAGAATTCTACAAATAACACAAACGTGCTGCCTCCATATTTTTCTAAAAAGCACGTTATTTCTCTGCCTTTAGCTAAGTAGTTATATCCATAAAATACATGAAACTGTACGAAAGAGTACCGGATCCTTCTCCATTTCATAGAAAACGACTGAAGACTAATTACAAATAAAAGAGAACACAAGGGTCAGAAAACCCTACCTCTTATAATTCTTTCCTAAGCTAGACAGAAACATAACTACTTTTTACAAAAAAGTTTGATTGCTGAAGTCAGCCTTTCTAAAAACTGAAAATTAGACCATTACGTGACACGTAATAATAATAATATAATATTCTGCTTAACCTGGTGAGATCATTTTATTTTGTTGGCTTGTGTTATTTTACAGCTGTCTGCTAAATACTGGAGAAAATGTATTATATATTAATTAAAAGCAAAGCAAAAGAAAAAAACTATTCAGTTGTCCACTAACTCCCCTTGTAATAACTTACTCTTTTCTCTAAATAAAAAAAAATTCTTTGACCGAAATAACACATTTTAAATAAACATTTCTCCAGGCGTTGTCGAAATATAGCATCCCAGCTCTCACTAAGCTGCTTATAAAAATTGATTTATTTTTCTTTTTTTTGAAACTATTTCATTTATTATGCGAACTTATAAATACTGAAATTCTAACAGTGAATCGAAGCAGAGGTCTATTAATGAATTTTATTAGTATATATTTCTACAGAAAATTAATTATCCAAAAATTCAATTCTCAGAGAGAATTTTCTAAACTGCTACAGGTTCTTCAAATCGAAAAATCTGAGAAATCTGAAAATTATCCGCCCTCGCTCGGCTATTTATGAAAATTAGTATGACCAAGAGGTGCATAACAATCAAATAAGAGCAATTGAATGTACTGCATCCATGTGCCACACGTCAGATTTTACGTCACGTGCCCGATTTTATTTTTCGCTGTAAAATAACTAATACCAGAATAATCCGTTTGTAAAAATTTTTTCATTGAAATTAAATTTTAATTACAAAAACATATAGTACATACTATAAATACATACTACGATAGACCAAATATTAAACTATTTCCTATAAGAGGAACTAAACTGCATAGCCACTCATCAAGATGTACAGTGTGCATTTCCAAAACGATTGAAAATAATGTTCTAAAACTTGCGACATACTACGTCTTCAATCGGAAAACGCAAACAAAAATCTGATTGGAATAAGCCCCAGTAGGCAGATTAATCCTAGCGACAGGACAAGATCACAGCGCCGGGCTGTTGGTCATCACTAGCCGCAGACTAGTTTAGAGTTTGTTAGCTCTCATTAGTACGGTATAGGTGACAACAACCCTACACAGTTTATTGATAAGTCCAAGTACGTTACAACTCAGATCGCAATAAGTCACCACCAGATGGAGCCATTCGACGTGTTGTGGACGCCTTTCGTCTGTAATTGATAGACTGGAGGAGCAGTGTAGGGTTGTTGTGTATTCACCTATCCCGTACTAATGAGAGCTAACAAGCTCTAAACTTGTCTGCGGCTGGTGATACACAACAACCCTGCACTGTACTCCTGTCCTTTCTTTAGGATTAATCTCACTCCTGGGGGTTTATTGCAATCAGATTTTTATTTGCGTTTTCCGATTGAAGACGTAGTATGTCGCTAGTTTTAGTGCATTATTTTCAATCGTTTTCAATGAATATTATGCATCTTGATGGGTTATAGTAAATTGCAATTTTTGGTCTATCGTACTATGTATTTTCCTACTTATTTACTTTTCTAATAATTAATCCCCTTTGCGTTGGTATATTTTGTTAAATCTGAACTGTCTACAATCCAGATTTCTAGAAACACAAGAAGTACCTCCATATTACATCTTTCTCTACAGTTTTTCGTTTTTATTACTTTCTAATCCATAAAGTACTGACATGAAATGACGGTGAAAAGATCCAAATTCCAGATTAAGATGTTAATGGATATTTTGAAGCACAAAAATAGCAAATATACCCGACTCGGCATGCCGTCTTTGTGTTTATCTGTGTGTCGGTGTGTCTGCTGTCTATAATACATTTATATAAAATCTTCAGAATTTTTTAGCCGAAATTCAATATAAAAATATTTACCACTTAAAAATAGCTGCTTTTTACTTTGGGGGTGGTTCTCACTCCTTCTAGGAGTGGACAAGAAAACAACTCACTACTAAATCAAATTTTAAGTGGTATAAAATTTTCTAAAAATATTGATATTTTACAGGTTACAACAATATGAAGATTGCAAATTTAGCATTGAAAAATTGCTAGTTACGGTTTTTCAATAAAAAAGTGGTATAGCACAAAATGGCAAATATTTTATTTGTTTTTTTCTTTCTATCTGATGAGTAGTTCTAAATATATGATCTTTAATGATGGCGCTCGATCATTTGTAATTCAAGATGTATAATGTTGAAATCCTAAATATCTCAATAAAAATTGAAAGTCATCAAATTCCCTTTGAAATGGTTTCATCTTTGTTCATATGCTTTTAAAAATATGAAGTTGTGAGTGAATGAGTGAAAATATAAGGTTTTTCAATTATCATTGATTGTAGAATGGAAATTTTAAAAATCCGTGTTGATTTTTGGTAATACTCAATATCACTAACATGTTCAAATTTTTTAGGGTTTTTACTTATTTTATAAAATATACTTTGATTCAAAGTATAGTTTCGAGATTTTGGTGAAAAAATTCCTTTTTTGTAAATGACTCAAAGACTATGGTATTAAACGATAATATATATTTTTTATATATATAGTGTTACTGGTAATTCGATACATTCCTTTGGAGATGTGATGGGGCACAAGCTAAGGAGTAAATCTAAGCCCTAACATACATTATGCAAAACTCAATAGTTTTTGAGATATTTCATTTTTTTTGTTTTTCTCAAAAAAGTAGATCTTAATGTCTTAAAAGTTAATTTCCGAAAAATCTACTTGACATTTTTTAATTTTTTTTACTGGATTACTTGCCCAATATTATAGATATCCATTTGGAATCAAAAATATCCGGAAACATTTCGATCATGTGAACATTTAAAATAAAAACTTGTAAATTTTTTTTTTTTAAATCAGTTATGAAATTTACCTATTAGGTTTTTTCAAAAAAATATTAATGTAGTACGCGTACAAATTATTACAAAAACTTCCTTATTTCAATAGCTATCTAACTAGGTAGAAATGTTTAATGTACCCTTGATAGTTCTAATAAAAAATTAGTAAAGATAATGCTGGTGGCGGAATTTATTAAACGACTAATCGTTGATTTTCATTTAAGTCAGTCAGTCCTTGACTTTTGACGTTTGTGCATATATGTCATTAACTGACATTCTTATCTCCATGTCCCTTAAGTTTTTTGGTCTTGTTAAATTAATTATCGATGATTTTGATTTTGCTCGTAGTTGTTGTTATTGTATTTTCTGTGCCAACGCAGAATACGCTGATATCTTGTTTGTCTATGGATACTGTGGCGGCAACGCTGCTGAAGCTCGCCGAGAATATGGTCTTTGGTACCCTAACCGCCGTTTACCAAATGCACGTGTATTCAGTACGGTATATCGAAATATCGCTGAAACTGGCTCCGTGAAATGTAGAAGAAGTGACGCTGGTGCTCCTCCCGTTTATGAACCAGATGATGAGGAAGAAATATTGAGGTATTTTGAGGAAGACCCAACTATTTCAACTAATAAAGTCGCAAGACTAACTGGAGCGTCACAATGGAAAGTTTGGTCTACGATACGTAGAGTTGGATGTCATCCTTACTACTATACCCCTGTCCAAGGCTTGGAGGAAGGTGATCCTGGAAGGAGAGTGGAATTCTGCCGCTTTATGTTAAATTCAGATGCAGAAAGTGCAAATTTTTTAACAAGTATTTTATGGACGGACGAGTCGAAATTTAATCGCGAGGGTATAACAAATATCCACAACCTACATTATTGGGCAGAGGAAAATCCTAAGTTAACACGTGAAACTAGTTTCCAAATGAAGTTTTCTGTTAATGTGTGGATGGGAGTCATTGGCCACTATTTAATAAGGCCACACTTTCTTCCTCAAAATTTAAATGGGGAAATCTATGAAAATTTTTTAAGAAATGATCTGGCGGTGATTTTAGATGTTCCTTTCGCCGTCAGACAGCGAATGCTGTTTCAGAACGACGGTTGTCCAGCACATTATCGGCTGACAGTACGACAGTTACTTGATCAACGTTTCCCTAACCGTTGGATTGGAAGAGCGGGCCCAACACCTTGGCCAGCGCGAAGCCCTGACTTAACACCCCTTGATTATTACGTATGGGGTCATATGAAGGAGATGGTCTATGCCACACCAGTCAATACTATAGAAAAACTTAGACAAAGGATAGTCGATGCTGCCCAACACATAAGGCATAATCTGACAACCAGAGTAACAAGGACGGAAATAAGAAGACGCTGCCGTGTCTGTATACGGAATAGGGGCTCCCATTTTGAGCAAGACATATAAAAAATAAAGTACAACTTTGAAATTAATGAAGAGTTAAACTCTACTTTTAAAATGTTTTTTACTGTTTATCTAAAAATAAAATTCGTATTACTTGTGTTATTTTTACTAGTATTTTCTTAGAACTATTAAGGGTACATTGAACATTTGTACCTTGTTAGATAGCTATTGAAATAAGGCAGTTTTTATAATAATTTATACGCGTGTTACGTTAATATTTTTTTGAAAAACCTAATAGGTAAATTTCATAGCTGATTTTAAAAAAAAAAATTTTTAAAGTTTTTATTTCAGATGTTCACATGATCGAAATGTTTCCAGAAATTTTTCATTCCAAACAGATATCTATAATATTGGACAAGTAATCCAGTAAAAAAAAAAATTAAAAATGTCAAATAGATTTTTCGAAAATTAACTTTTAGGACATTAAGATCTACTTTTTGCGAAAAACAAAAAAAATTAAATATCTCAAAAACTATTGAGTTTTGCATAATATATGTTAGGGCTAAATTTACTTCTTAGATCATGCCCCATCACATCTCCAAAGGAATGTATCGAATTACCAGTAACCCTGTATGTAGATTAAAGCTTAGGAAACGGTACATGATTTTATTGAAAAAAAGAGAATTTTTTCGCGAAATTTTGTTTTAATTTAAAGTACTATATTTTATAGAAATAAGTGATTTAATATATCCCAAAAAATTTGAGTACGTTAATAAGATGCAGTACTTTTAATAATTTTCATTTTACAACAATAAAACCCTAAACTTTTCTAAAAAAATTAACAAGCACTAATTTTTTTTTGCTCATAACATCGTTAATTTTGGAACTAGAGGAACAAAGAAAAATTCATTTTTAAAGAACTTTCATTGCCTGTAATGTACATCATATTTATTTTTAACATAAGGATTATTGTTTTTGAGATACTTGAGGTTTTAAGATTATGGACATTCGAGCGCCATCTTTAAATTGTCATATCTTTAGAATTGTTCGTCACACAGAAAGAAAAACACCGAAATATTTATCATTTTATAAGATTCTTTTTGGGTCATACCACTTTTTCATTCATTACAATAATTTTCGATTTATTTACGAAAAATCGTCTAGAAGTACCAACTTTTCGGGTCTAAACTTACCATCCACATCGTAAGATATCAATTGTCATAAAAAATGGTACATGCTTTTTCTGTTTAAAATTTGATTCTCTAAGTATCCGATTCAGTGATTTGTTTTTTTTTTTGTCGGCTCCCTAGAATGGAACCACCAGCCAAATAAAGGCAGCTATTTTTAAGTAGTAAACCTTATTGTTGTATATAATGTATAGAGCATTCTAAAAGTTTTGCATAAACTCATTCATTTCACAATAATATTCAGTTCCGGCGGTTATTTTTTAAAAATGAAACACAAATATCTGATTATATATAAAAGGAGATCAGGATTAAAAACAAATAAAAAAGTGTGCACATGAAACAGATGATTCAAAAAATTTCTGCAGAAATATGGAGCTTCGATGGCCCCGTTACGAAATACGTTAGGTATTGTTCAAAGCAAGATAGACAAATTAGCGCTAACTAAATATTTCATAGTTTCCTTCTCTGAAATGTATAGCTGCTATACTGAGATATGATAATTTATGGGATTTTTTTTATTTAATCAAATAAAGGGACGTTTAGAGTTTCATAGTAAATTATAAATCACAAACCCTCAAAAAAAATTATCGTTTATAAGTTTGTAAAATTTCCTAAAGGTCTTCATTATCTCCACTTCATCGTTCATTGATAATATAATAGTTTCAGAGTTTCTAGCGAAACTTAAACTTTATTTTCACCTTTTATCACAACCAATATTTTCCAAATTTTTAACGATATTCTTTCTAAGTGCCTTGGTTTATAAAAATTAATTAATTGAATTAGAAAGTATGGAAAACAATTAACAAACGAAAACAGAGAGATATTCAAACATGTTTGACTAAAAAGTCAAACCCTATTTTTGTATTAACACTGAATAGCATTTGGCATTAAGTCATTTACATTAAAAAACCGCAAGTTTCAAACAAAATATTTACGATGAATTGGATTCCTTAGATGTTGCTATGTTCGTTTCAGCTTCTTCATGCTTCCTTTGCAGCGCTTGTAGCGTTAAAGGTGGTAGAAGTGGGAAATTCAATCCTCCTGCTAAACTGGCCGCCTGCTGGAAATTAGCGACATGCTGTAAACTCTGCAGGAGAGCGGCGGAATGTTCCTGAGCTTTTCTTCTTAGCTCGGCGACGCTTGACGATCTCTGGTCGCCGCCCGAAGAGATTTGGGAGGCTTCGCTAGATGGCAGCAACGATGAGCTTAGACTCGTTATTGGTTTGATGGGGCAACAGGCGCATAGACCGGGAAAACCTACAAAAAAAAATGAATTTATTTATAAAAAGGTTAAAGAAACGTCTATTTAAAATTGAAACACTCTTGTAAACTCTCTTATTTTTGATTCACGGAGAAAAAGTCATTCTTTTAAAAAGTGTTGCTTATATTAGGAAGCCATAATAGTAGAGGTTCAGAATATACAAAAATCGTCTAGAAACGTGTTCCGTGGAATATTGAAAGAGAGGAATGTGAGAAAATATTATTACATAGTGTATAACATGCATATAATCCTTCAATTCATCGGGCGATATCGGTATCCAAACGGAAAATTAAATATTTGTCTCACCGTTCTGCCAGTTTTTAAAATTTTTACGAATTGTGTATAATAAAATAGTTATAGTAATTTATATTCAAATGTATTGCTTACCAAGGCCAAATAGTGCGTGAAATTGTAGGACGATTTAAATAAGGCACTATCGTCCAGCACAAATTTATTAAATGAAGTGACAAGAAAAAGGAAATAATGTAACAACTAGAATTAATGAATAAGATAATTATTTGAGAATTAGCAGTCGCAAAAAAACGCGCGGAAAACCTGACAGCCCGTCATGTATTTTTCTGCCTTGATTATTTTTAAAGTTCTCATTCTCGACTTCTAGGCAGATAGCAAGGGTAGCACTCGGGCTACACAGTGGCTTGCTAAAATAAGGCTCGCTACACACTCCCCCTTTGGATCACACTACCGTCCTCGGGTGGGATACAAAATAAAGTTAGTCACTTTTGGTGCGACGCACTCGCAAGGATCGTCGCGGCACAACACTGTCACGCTGATTTGGTGCAGGCGATGACAGTGTTGTGTTGCGACGATCCTTGCGAGTGCGTCGCGCCAAAAGTGACTAACTTTATTTTGTATCCCACCCGAGGACGGTAGTGTGATCCAAAGGGGGAGTGTGTAGCGAGCCTTATTTTAGCAAGCCACTGTGTAGCCCGAGTGCTACCCTTGCTATCTGCCTAGAAGTCGAGAATGAGAACTTTAAAAATAATCAAGGCAGAAAAATACATGACGGGCTGTCAGGTTTTCCGCGCGTTTTTTTGCGACTGCTAATTCTCAAATAATTATCTTATTCATTAATTCTAGTTGTTACATTATTTCCTTTTTCTTGTCACTTCATTTAATAAATTTGTGCTGGACGATAGTGCCTTATTTAAATCGTCCTACAAAATATCCTCATTCTTATTTTACACCATTCTTAAAAACGAGCCAACAGAATTTAGAATTGATTTCATTATGTAAACTAGCAAACTTAAGACAAGGATCTATTATATTTTATATTGTAATCCTAGTTAAAATTAAGTTTCCAAAATTTTCTGTTCCTTGATTATTCAACGCGAACGTACCTCTCATTCGTCCCAAAATCGCCATAAATTATTTTATATTTTACAAAGGGACTTAAATATTGAAATAAAATATAATACGATGTAGTATAAAATAACATGAAAAAAGTGAAAATCTGCATAATATTTGCCCCTATTAAAGTATTGTGTCCAATACGAATATGTTGTTTCATGTAAAATAGTTAGACATTTTATTACTACGTGGATAAGCAGGGTCGGGTTCAGAATTTTTCAATTTTAGTGTTTGAAATAGCGTTTAAAGCTTGACTTAAATAAATAAATAGATAAATAATAAATAAACACCACAGAAATTAGACAACCCCCAATTCCAGAAGCCAGGGCTTGTGCGGAAGGGGGTTACACATTGAAAAAACGCGGACATACAACCATTTCCTCCGACAGTGCCAGTGCCGGGGCCAGGATTCGAACCCGGTGGTGCAATGTCCGTATGATTAATCGCGATTGCCACCTCGCGCCTTAACCCACTCGGCTATCGACCAGAATATTTGCTTATTTTAATGTTAGCCCAGTTGCCAGGGGTTTTAAGTCGAAATTAATTTTTACCTCGCTAATTTTTTCATGAAAGGCTAGTTTTTTCTAGTAGAAAGTGACTCAAAAAAGTTTACCAAAATCTACCCCCGCGAACCCTTATAAACAACCCTCTGAAATGGAAAAATTCAGTTTTTTGCTAATATCTCGAAAAATAATAATAATAAAAAAAACGGATAACACCACATGAAAGAGCGGAAAATTTTACACAAAAATAGTATAAATTTTTTTTTAAATAAATTGAAAATGAGAAATTATTAGAGTTCGCTAGTTCGGCTCAATAAAAAAAACAATGATGGTATTTTATAGAGGAAGAATTCAGCTTTCCAATGGTATACTTACTTTTAATTTTTATTTCTTGCAAATTGCACGTGAAAGTTAAACTTTATCATTTTTTTCCACTCTATATTAAAACATAAATATTAAACAAAATAATAATTTTAAAAAAATCCTTGTAGATATAGCTTGTTTATACCTTAAACTTCAATCTAAGATTCATTTTTATGCTCTGAAGTATCCAGGGTAAAAAAAATTAAGTTTTAAATCTTTGGCATTTCTTCCATTTTTTAGGGTTTGAAAATTTCCACTTGAAAACGTATCTAAAACGGTGAAAAAAGGCTTGTAGGTAAATTTTGGTAAACTTTTTTGAGCCACTTTCTACTAGCAAAAAACTAGCCTTTCATGAAAAAAATAGCGAGGTGAGGTAACAATTAATTCTAACTTTTCATCAAAATTAGTCTCTGTCAACTGGGCTATGTTAAGAAATGCCATTGTCATTAAAAGTATTGCTTATTATATATTTTTGGGATTAATTACTTTTTATTTATTAAGATTGACAGTATTTTGATCTCTACCAAACCTTTCCAAATGAAGTAAGGGCTATTTATATATACTTTAATTTTTTCCATATTTCTCTGAAGAAAAGTAGGTAGTTACTATGTTTTTTTATGGTAAATTAACTCCTATATAAAAAAGTCTATTTGACAGCCACATTTTTGTCATCTTGACAGCGATAAAAAAGGTCCATAGTTTTTTATCACCGATAAAAATGCCTGTTCCTGAAAAGCAGAGTACATCTAGTAGTCGCACGCCACTTTAAAACCTGTACTGTCAGTTATAGTTTTTAAGTATTGTGGAAACTACACTGTACAATATGAGTCGTTTTGGGAAAATTTCGACTGAACAAATTACAAAAAACATAGAAAAATCAATTCCTCAATCCACAAAAAACACGAAATCGTCAATATGGAGACAATTTATACAGTTTTATCAAATCCGAAATTACGAACTGTCAGAAATAACTCCGTTACAAAATATATCAGACATGTTAAAGGATTGGGCTTATAATATGAAAAAGAAAACTGGAGAAGATTACAAAGAATATGCAGTTAAAACAATCTGGAATTCAACTGCGAAGATGATCCAAGAAAAATATTTCAGTGAGTACAATATTAAATTTGATCCTTTTACCGACATAACTTTTAAAGAAGCGCGTGATGCAAGAAACAGTAAACGGAAGGAATTACAAGCTCTTCCAGAGGAAAGAAAGACATGTTCTGTAGCAATGGACAAGAAAAATATACTTAAAATGGAAAAATTTTGGAATATAGACGAACCAGAGGGATTACAAAAGAGATTCTTTCATATAGCTTCTTATGAATTAGCTTGGAGAGGAAGAGGAGTAATAAACTGTAAAATTTACCATTTTAATGAAGAAAAAATCAAGATAGAACTCCAACAGGGAGAATTAAATACAATTCGATTTTTTCAAAGACGGCCCAAGGTGGGTCTAAAAAATTGGCAGACAACAAATGGATGGCAAAAAGTGACACGGATAAAAATATTGAAACAAAAACATAACATCCGAACGACTTTTTTTTAAACTCCAAATCCCTTTTGGAAGAACACAAATTCTAAAAGTTGGTATAAAAATGTTCCACTGGGAATTAATACGATATCGACTTGGACCAAAAATTCTGTACTTAGCTAAAATTGGATTCTACATCATAAATAATAACATTACCAAACATTCAAACCGTGGCAGTACAGTTTCCCATTTAGCCAAAACAGGGATGACCAACAACTTATAAAGATAACCGGACACACTCATCATCATCATTAATTAAACCCTACCTCCAAATTGACTCTGAACATCACGAAAATCTTGGTAGTAACTTACGAGCCTCAAATAAAACAAGTCAAAACGAATATCCGACATGTGTGGAAACTAGAGAAGAGAATATTGAAATCGGTATACCAAACCAAACAATTTTTAACAACTGTGTTTTTAATAACTGTTGCTTCAAATAATTGTATAAATAAAGATAATTATTGTTGTTGTTCGTTCACATGATTTATCTTGGCAAAAATCGCTCGAGCTTTTCCTTTATGGATGAATTTCTTTTTAACTAAAAAAATTTGCCAATCAGTAATTTTACTCAAAAAACTGATATTTGACAAAATCAAAAACAACAAACAAAATTTTTTCATGTCAATTTTTCTTATAAAATCGCTGATTGGCAAAATTATTTCGTTACAAAGAGAAATTTATACGATAAAAAAAGCTCTTTTGATTTTGCTGTTGATTAAAACATTTTATAATAAAAAAAATTGCAAAAGATGCACCAGTTGTATTCATTATATTAGAACAGTATAATTTCATTCAGATTTACTGCACAATTTCCGAAGTAATATGTGAATAATATATTAAATCTTGGAAAGAATTACGGTTATAAATTATGTACGATCGTTGATTTGAGTAAAACTGATAGAATAGTTCAAATTTATTTTTGTTCACACATTTTCAGTAACATCTGACGGTGACACTGCTATTAAATATTACTTTCTAATAAACGGTTGTAGTTTTTATTAGAAAATATCATTACTATACATAGTGTACTATAATTATACCAAGGAACTAAGTAAATTTTTTATCACCGAATGTGAAGGATCAATTACAGGAGCAGGCGCTTTATGGTATATTGGTTCAAACTATTTAATTTTTTGCACTCCGCAGTCTAACAGTGCGCTATTGCTATTGTAATAATCATTATCAAGAAGTACAGATCTCTTTTACTCTTCGAGGGATAGAAATCATTTTCTACACCTTAGTCTTAGTCCTAGATCACAGAATACTAAAGCATTGTTTTTGAAATGTGAAATGTTTAAAAGTAATTTTTTTATTTTCCCTTGTGGTATAGATTCTTATCAAGAGTGTACAGAAAAGTTTCACTCACTCACTAATTTCCTCTTTATTAAATAACTATAAATATTGAAGTATTATTGTCTGAAAGTTATTTGTGGCATTCTACGAATATTCTTTCCTATTATTTGGGTTTTCTCCCACATGTATTATTATACTCTTCAAAACAAATCACCGAATCTACAAAATAATAGAATTATTGGAAAAAAGCCTCTGCACCCGTGACGTTTACGCCAAAGGAAGTCAGAGGTTATGTTTTGCAAATAATATAAATCGGAATAAACACAGAAATAATGTATTTTGCTGACGTTTCGGAAAGTAATCTATTTCCGTTTTCAAAGCTATTTTTTGGAAGAACTCTTATTTTGCTGTGTATGTCAAATACACAGCTTTAAGATTCTGTTTATGTTATTTCCATAGATAGTTACTACTTACACAGAACATAGAACTGATGATATTTTCTTTTAGATAATGTTGAGTTTGTTAAGTTCTTCTTTTAACATTGGTAGCCAGGTTGTAAAATATCTACAGAACAAATCGATACGCACTTATCTTCATTTAATAAGATTATTGCTGATTCTTTAATTTTTCTTTTTTGGTATTAGTTTCTTTTATTAAAATTTTTGCCGAGTCCCAGTTTATTCTATGTCCGTTTTCCCAAGCATGTACACAAATCTTTGATTTCTGAATTTCATTCTTTCTAATGTAATTCTTGTGCTCATCCAACCTCACACTGAAAGGTCTGGATGACTCACCCACATAACATTTATCACATTCGCGCGGGATATTGTAAATATAGTTTTTTGAATTGTGATCCCTGTTTATCGAATTTGTTCTTGTTAAAATAGATCTTAAAGTGTTCCCCGTTTGAAATATCGTCCTAAGATCTATTTTAACAAAAACAAAACCGATAAACAGGGAGCAGAATTCAAAAAACTATATTTACAATATCCCGTGCAAATGTGATAAATGTTATGTGGGTGAGTCATCCAGTCTTTTCAGTGTGAGGTTGGATGAGCACAAGAATTACATTAAAAAGAATGAAATTCAGAAATAAAAGATTTGTGAACATGCTTGGGAAAACGGACATAGAATAAACTGGGACTCGGCAAAAATTTTAACAAAAGATAATAAAAAGAAAAATTAAAGAATCAGCAATAATCTTATTAAATGAAGATAAGTGCGTATCGAATTGTTCTGTAGATATTTGTACAACCTGGCTACCAATGTTAAAAGAAGAACTTAACAAAGTCAACATTATCTAAAAGAAAATACTATCAGTTCTATGTTCTGTGTAAGTAGTAAGTATCTATGGAAATAACATAAACAGAATCTTAATGTGTATTTGACATACACAGCAAAATGAGAGTTCTTCCTAAAAAAGCTTTGAAAACGGAAAGAGATTACTTTCCGAAACGTCAGCAAAATATATTATATCTGTGTTTATTCCGATTTACATTATTTGCAAAACATAACCTCTGATTTTTCCTTTGGCGTAAACGTCACGGACGACGCTTTTTTCCAATAATTCTATTATTTTGTAGATTCGATGATTTGTTTTGAAGAGTATAATAATACATGTGGTAGAAAACGCAAATAATAGGAAAGAATATTAAAGTATTACACACAAATATGAAGAAAGTCTGTACATTTCCCGGTGTCCTAAATACCTACGTATTTATTATTCAAACTGTACTTATATCAAATTATACCACAACACTTATGTATTCCTGATAGCTAAATTCGGTGATTTACTAATATTTCGTCTTTTATGCCAACTAAATACACGCAACCCACAATACTTCAAGATGTTCTGTGTGTCACAGAGGTTTTGCAAAAAATTACTGTAATTGGTACAAATAAACATAAAATCGCGTCGCGATTACAGTTCGTGCGGTCCTGTACGTCGCATAGACTAGTGTGGCTTCCGTGTTATCGACAGGACAATGTAATTCGATTTCTTACAAATTTACTCGAGATTGATTGGTGCGTGCAAACGCAGTCCTTAATCATAAAATATTTCCTAACACCTTGCGTAGCTCTCTTATTATGCATATATTTATTTTGTTATTTCCGCAAATTTATTACAAATTTAATTGTAGGCAGGCGAACAAAAATTTTTAAAAAATGGCAAGAATAAAAGTTAGCACTTACAATAAATAAGAGGCAATTTAATGTAAAAGTTTCTTATTATTATTTCTACATTTAGGCATCGACATCGTATTGATTAAATTTTCACCGCAAGGAAATTTATAAGCAATACATCCACCAGGTTTGATGTCTGCTCTATCACGTCATAGTCATGATTTATCCTCAAATCCAGCAATGAATTACGTTATCTCGTTATGTTTATGCCGCGCGAGGTTTCTATCCACTTATAACCGCCGCATTTTGCCAATTTGCCACCACTTTGCACCTGAGAACTTTCAAATTTATTGAGAACACACTTTCAACTTTAAATTTGATAAGACCCCCGTAATATTTGGCCTAATTTCTTTATAAACTTGTGCTTGTTAGGGTAAACTTTCTAAGTGGAATATATAAATAATTTTTAATCGATTTCTTGAAGTACTGTACATAAATATATAAATGATAGCTGATGGCCCGGTATTCCCCAAAAAATCGAGAGAAACTAATCGATCAATTTCAATTATTAATAATTTGAAATAAGTTGAAGTTTCCATTTTGCAAAGTACGGTCGTGAGCAAAAAAAAGGACAAGTCTTATAACGGTATTTTGCTAAAATCTAGTTGTGTACATCTAACTTTAATTTTTGTGACATTGTCAGTTAGTTGTCATAATTTATTGCAAGTGTGCAAAAAACTAATATGCCTCATATAAGCGATTTAGCTAAATCTGGGGTTATTGCTAAAGCAGAAGATGGATGGTCAATGAGACAAATTGCACTGCGTTATAATATTGACAAAAATTCGGTGTGTAACATTTTAAGAAAGTGGAAAATAAACGGTACGATTAGTAGAAAATCCATTTTACTCAAGTATTCAGGCTGTTGAAGAAACGAATTTTCCTGGGTCGAGTAGTACTGGTCGCCGGCGAGTAAGAGAATCGGAACTACGCTGTCATGCAGCAGCACAGAAATACTTACTTAAAGCTGAATATAAAAACCTCGAGTAGGATTTGCGCTTGACTTTTTAGCGCATGATGTAAATTTGTGCAACAAATTACAGACGAAAAAACTTTCCAGTCAACACACAGCGGTCGTATTCGTGTTTAACGCCCTCCGAATACCCGATTCGATGAAAAATATATATCTAACAATGATAAAAGTGGTAGATTTTCCGTCAATATGTGGGCTTGGATATCGGCAGGTGGTCCTGGTGTATTGTGGCATATTGAGGAACAATTTAATTGTGAAACGTATATTAGGATTTTAGACAATATTATGCTTCCTTCTGTGCTCATACCATAACTAACTGGTGTCAAGATAGTTATAGTGCAGATCTTAATCCTGTGGAAGAAGTATGGGGACTATTCGTAAGAAATATCCAAAAACTAAATGTGAGACCAAGGAATGCCGAAGAATTACTGGAAATAGTAAATAATGCATGGGAAAATATTATTACTAATGATTATTGTATAAGGTTATTTAATTCTATGCCAAACAGACTTATATGAGTTATAAATAGAGATGGTGCAATAACGAAATATTAATAGTTAGTTTCTTGTTAAGTAGGATATCCTTTGTCCTTTGATCCAGGATTTCTACTAATCGTACCGTTTATTCTCCACTTTCTTAACATGTTACACTCCAAATTTTTGTTGATGTTATGTGTGTATGTGTTTGTCTCATTAACCATCCATCATTTACTATAGCAATAACTACAGCATTAAAATTAAAAATAAATTAAGAGTGATATCTGCTTCATTTTGGCTATTCATTACATATTCAAATAAAGACAGATTTACATTAGAAAAAAAAAGTTGTCCTATTTTTTTCTGCTCACGACAGAACAATAAGTATATTTTTTACATTTTTAGTTCTTTAATTTTATACAGCTGGAGAGAAAAGTATTTAATTACCTAGCAACTTAATAAAGACAGGATTATTGAAACATTTTTTGTGAAATTACGTATGTATAGTAAACAGTGTATGATCTATCCAACTAAAATATTTTGACAGTTTTGTCACTTCCGCTTATACCGGAAGTAAATATCAACTATGTTATTTTAAAAGGAATACCCATATTTTTATTTCCGGAATTGATAGTTTGTAAAAGTTCAAGGTCACTTTGTATAATATTGTACCTAAAATTTATAGTTTTAGAGATATTAACATTTTTAATGAAGCATTGCCCTAAAGAAATTATTCCTGTGAATAACCTATCGAAGAAATTAAATATTGTTACGTGTTTACACTCCCCCAGTAAACACCCCGAACGTAGGTTCAATAAACTGCAACAAAACTCCTCACTAACCACTGATTTATTATTCACTACAATACAGTAATTAGTCCTTACAATAATATACTAATGATAAGTTTAAGAACTTAAAGATTCACTGTTTTAATTCATAAGTTGTTACTGTTCGTTATCTTATCTGATTACTTACTCATCTAATACATAACTGATTCATCTCATTCAAAACTGTACCGAACTAAGCCTAGCGCATTGTTACTGCTACTTATATATCCGTGGTGCTTATTCTCAATTAATCCAGTCTGACAATCGAGGAGACGTTTCTACTCCTTCTAGTGCATTCTATGAGGCAGCGCCACACTGGACCGGCTGGTGAACTATTGCTTTACTGGTTGCCATTAGGCAGGCTTCCTTTTACCCTGTCTATTACTAGGGACTAAACGTGGGTGTGCATATAACAATATCTTTTACACCACATCCGTAAATTATTTCAAAATAATTAAAAACATTTAAATATTATACAGGACGAGTATGAAATTGGTCACAGCTTTAAATTCAGATAGTTCCATGGACCGAATTACTGGTGTACCTGTGCCTACTAATAGCCGAATGCCAGTTTGATATGTCTAATTTTAAATATTTAGCACAATATATTGTTAGGAAATATGCTTGACTACAAGAAACTAAGAGAAATCTAACCCATTTCCTTTCTCCATTTTTGCTAAAAATATTTACGATTACTGTGGACTGTTGTTTCAATGCAAAATATTTTATTCAATTTAGAATTTCTTCGTAAACTTAACAGAAAGACCAGTCTATCTACAACAATACATGGTTAGGTTATCTCATTTCAACTAACTGTAATTTGGTAAAAATCCATTTTAGGTAAGCAGACCGAGACTGCTGAAAATGAAAGCCGTATTTATTATTATTTTTTTTGTATATTACACTTATCGCAAACTCAATCCGTGGACACAATGTATATTAAATAATTGTAGATTTCGCTGCAGAATATATCCAAGCAAGGAGAATATATGACCTTAACTATTAAATACCTCGCCAGCATACCACTAATTTTAACAAAACTCTCACCTTTCAACGTTGGAAACAATGGTGGAGAAAATTGCGAAGAAATATGCGATGCCAGATGAGGGGAGAAAAATAGGGGTGGTGTATTTCTGGTACTCGAATTTCCATCCATAACTGGCCTAAATCCACCCGAAGCACTGAAACAAAAATAAACGTTAAATTTCTTGGAAACTGAGTATTGTGTAATTTTAAAAAGTTCGATGTCGCGGCGTCTAATTAACATAAAAATTTGTTTTTTGATGTTTGGTGTGAGTTATTTAACAAAGGAGGGCGTTTTGCAAGGTTCTATCCTCAGACCATTATCATTTTCAGTATATTCATTCCACTACATCAGCAATTAGTAATGATCTAGATCTAGATAGAAAACTTGGGCCGGACCGTCAGAAATAATGATTTGAGGCCAATTTTCGAGAAGTTTTTTCTCCATCAGGTTTTATTGGATAGAATAATAGATTTACGTAAATAACAAGGAAATCATAGTGCGTGCGCACAATTTTGGCTGGAAGACATATTTAAATGCACTTTCATATAAAAAAGTGCATTTTTTGCAATTTTTTCGGATTTTTCGATAGTTTTTCAAATATAATCCTTTAAAAATAATTAATATTGACTAGAAACTTTTTATTTTATTATCACATAAACTTTATTGTACATACAGAGTCATTTTTGATCCTCCAAATGTAATTTTTAGCCCTTGATTGCATCCAAAAACAATAATTTTACTAATGCTTTAATATTAAATATATCTCGGAAAAAATTTATACTCGGGGGTTTTCATGGTCGCTGATTACGAATCAATACGAATGAAAATTGGAAAATTCGTAATGGCTGACGGGAAATGGCGCGAAATTTAAATAAAAACGTGCTTTCTTCGCGTTTCTTCACCTAAAACGTAAGAAAGACCACAAAAATTGAATCAGAGAATTTCCTACTATAAATTTTAATTTTTTTGACCCGCCTCAAACCTGTTTTGCTCTTTCTCGTCTCCCTTTTACCATATGTCTCTTATGTTTTATCTTTTGTTAAGGACAATATTTATTATATTTACAATGCACGTACGTATTATTTATTAAAATAAAACATTTCTTTTACATTTTTTTATCACTTTGTATCTTATTTGACATCCTATAAATATGTAGGTGCTTTTTATATTACTATTAACTATATTTGTAAAATTATTTTTACTTTATTTTTCATAAAATTACTTCAACTGCAAGAGAAGGTAAGCGTAAATATAATGCATTTATTTGTTTTTTCAATGCTAGGAGAGGCATGGTAAAAGGTAGACGAGGGAGAGCGAACAGAGGGGTGAGGGGGGTCAAAAGATAAAAATTTATAATACGAATAATCGGAAGGAAGATCGGCTTATATCGTTTACTCTTGCCAATTCTCTTATACTGTGATGAGAACCTTCAATCACGCTCAAAAATATGACTGTTTCATTTTCTTCATTTATTACATTTTTTGTTCGTTCCTTTTTCTCATATTTCACTTTCCCCATATTGTCAAATCGTTCCATCAACCTCTCAATAAGTTTTTTAGAGGGCTGTCTTCTTTCTGGATATCGCTCGTTATAAATTCGAGTTGATAGCAACAATTTTTATCACTCGCACCCAGAATATAAACCATATCGACCATTTCTTCTCTCGAAAAGTTCATTATTGGAAAGTGCGAATTTTAAACTGATTTATAATTTAAAATAAGTGTAATTACTAAGGGGCGAGCGTGGGTGCTTCTTTACTATGTAAATACTTCGATATGCGATGTAAAGCAACGTAAGGCGCGGTTAGCAATTGGATGGGCGACCGTTCCAACTGTTACCGTACGTTCTCCATGTTACCAAGATGGCCGACGAAAAAATCACTAAAATTTGACAAATAATTAAATCATTATGGTCAACTTGGCAAAACATATAAAACAAGTCATTAAAGCACCTGGGAAACTCAAAAACCCCAATATTTAAATAATATTTCTGAGAAAATTCACGCCACGTCCATAATTCCCGAATAATCTAAATATAACGTCAAAAACCCCCCAATATCAAAATTCATTAAAATATAGCCTGAAACTTACAAAGGATCGTCCTAAGAAATACAGCCCCCCCATCATCTTAATTTACTTTCAAATGACTCTCCAAATTCTAATTTAGAATAATTTATTTTACTTCCCTAAAAATTCTACACGTCCCTTTTGCTTCAATTCAAAGTTCAATTTTAATTTCCATTAATATCTCAAAACGTCTCCCATTTATCTCCCCAGCCAGCCCATAAAACGCTCATTTAAAAAATAATTCAAATTTACGTGTTCCCACTCATTGCTAGCAACTCGTCCCTATCTTCACTCGTATTACCCTAAATCTGGATCCCGCTCTGCTCGATGCAGACAATCTCATACCCTCAATATGGCTTAATATAACATTAAATATGGATTAAAGTTAAGACTAGCAACGCTACTTCACGGGACCAATTCAAATGTTAACCAATTAGTTATAGCTCGTAATTCTTAAATCAAATTAGATTCCGCTGACATTTTATTATCAAATTATCACATTTTTTACAGTCTATTTAATGATATAAATTTCGACCCCATTTTCCAAAGTTTCAATAACTCTTGCACAACATTTAATAATTCGAGCGCCATATGATTGTCTGGCTCCCTTTCCGGCTTTTCCAGCTCTCAGCGAGCGTCGTGCCCTATCACTAGTATAAATACGGGAGCGTGCCAAGCCCCCGGCAAGTTGTGTTTCCGGTGCATCTACGAAATAAATCTTATTACCCGCGTTACCGTTTGGTCGCCACAGAGCCTAAACCCAAAGTTGTGTTCCCGGTGTAGCTAACGAAATTTAAAGTAGTGCCCGCGTCCTCTTCCTAGGCAGCCCTTAGTAAAAAATCGGTGTTAATATTATTATTCAGCCCCAGGGCTACATTTTAAATCGCCTTCGCGGCTCTAGTTTTTACTGAAATAAAATCGTCTTCGCGACCCTAGTTTTTAAGTGAATTTTCTCATTAATAAAAAATAAAATTTAATTAGATAAAATACAGCAAATCTGACTCAGGCAAATTTCAAGTGTCGATACG
The DNA here is from genome assembly GCA_963675555.1 of Leptura quadrifasciata. NCBI lineage: Eukaryota > Metazoa > Arthropoda > Insecta > Coleoptera > Cerambycidae > Leptura > Leptura quadrifasciata. The sequence continues at coordinate 34,418,131 of OY776679.1, read as the reverse complement.
TTAAAATAATTTTTGTGAATAAAAATTTGATTTTACTATTTAAATATTCAACTCTGTGTTAACAGAAAATAAATCATTTGTTAATTTCGTTCTAAACTAAAGTGTTTAATTTAAATTGAGCTACTATACTATACAGGGTGTAGCTTTCGACCCTGCCAACTGCAATAAATTACAGTAAAGTGTTAATTAAATTAAATTAACTTCGAGTACAAAACAAGATCTGACTATTGTCGCCCTGTATATTTACAGGGCGAAGCAGTTGGCCCTTTCCAGCCTTTTCAAGTTTATCCACCCCGAACTCAAATCAAATAAAACTAAATGCACGAAACGCCTCAAGAGTCTCTTATAAAGCTCGCTAGCTGACATAATTTTATTTTTCCCAAACCTGAGGTACCGTTCGTGTTCACAATGAAGACCACGCCCTCGCCTCACACATCTTCCAGCGGCTTGTATATCAGTGTATGCGCGGAAGCTATATAACCTTAGGCGAGGGTTGTATAGGGGATATACCATCCTTCGGAGGGGATGTAAAGCCGTCGGTCCCTTGTCTATTAAATGTTAGGCAAGTAAAAGATTCCTACTCTTCTTAAGAGAAGAGGTTCGGCAAAATTCCTGGTTGGGGGTAGCTCGTCTACAGGCGTCGGTGATAGGCTTCAGTAGCGGAAATAGACCGACGGTAAATAAATGTTAAAAAAAAGTGTAAATACTTTGCCGCAATAGTTAATAATTATACGTTAATAAGATAGCTTTCAATTATTCTCACTTTACATTAAAATCATGGCTACTAGATCAGTTCTATATGAGAAGTAAAAATATCTCTGTAAATATCAATTTTAGGTATAGCATATTATTCACAGAAATCGTAGAGAATTAACGTGAGAATTCAAAGATACAATAATATACAAAGTGTTCCGTTTCAAAAAATAGAGAAAATTCACTTTGAACTGCCTTGAATTAGCGCTAGTATAAAATTCACCCTGTATAATTGTAATCAATATCTGGCGGTTGTGTCGTTGTAGTATATCCCTTGTCTACTTAGTTGCAAAATAAATCTTCTTAATTAATAGTAATACACACACAGCGAATTGATTTGTTAAACCTTGTTCCGATCAAAATTTTCATATTTTTTTCGAATAACTCGGCAACGCCACGTCAAAAACCAAAAATCTGGATGTCGTTGGAAAGGTAATTTTACGCTGAATTCATAAATGTAAAAATATATAGGGTGTTCCGTTAAAAAAATGACCTCGAAGATGCTCCGCTGTGGTGAGTCACCCTGTATATTTCAAAATATTTTTAAAATATGCTCCTTTTGACATTACATCACTTCCAGAAGAAAATTATTTTCCAAAGTCTTCTAACAAGGCCGATATTGGACTTTGACATGTATTAGGACACCCTGTATAGTAATAAATATAAATTTTAATATCAAAATAGCTATGTCTGCAGGTGTGATCGATCGAAATGTGTGCAAGATATGAATGTTAAATATTTATTCTACACTCTGCAAATCCTATCCTCTCGAGAGTGCCAGCCCCTGGACAAGAATTTTCAAAACTTGACCATCTATCTGAGAGCTGTGAGAACAGTAAGATTTAGCTTACCTATAATATGATATTTAATTATATTTGTTGGAGTGAAATTAATATCTAACGTTGATAAGTTCTTATTTAAAAGGCAAAGGCAAATACTCAATAAATCAGAACCTTATGAGGGTGTCTATGTATACATAAACAGGTAAAAATATTTAGAAATGGTTAAACCATTAAACGCAACGAATTGTAAATTGTCGTAAATCTATCCCCTATTTGGTACTTATCCCTTCCCCTTAGAGAGACCTCGAGACTATGGATTACAGCAGTTCCTCCACTTGAATCCTTACATAAATATTCCCTAGAAGATTTCTCCAGAACTATATCTACATAACTTTCTTTCCAGTAACACCCGGTATATATATATTGAGGACACCAGTGGACAGCCAACAACTTCCCACCGACTAACACTAACTTTCCTATAAGCTAATCTTCTTTAATACAAAATTTTACCATAATACTCCTGCCGTAATACTCCAGCCCACAAACGTTTAAAATTTGGGAAATACGCATAATTACCTTTAATATAAAGGTTCTGCAAACAAAATTACTCACCTCTAATGCGACTAAAGTTCTGTGCAATTTAGAGACTTGTTTTGTATGCTACCACCTCAAAGAAATTCAACCCCCTTGGGTTTAAGACGGTCAATATACACCAAATGAACCAACATTGAAAATTTGACTCGCCTCCTGTGCGTAATAGCTTTATCCAACGATATATTTTTATAACAAGACGCGATGTACAATTCCTTTGCTTAATTAGTACCATATACCGGCGATCGAACGCTCTCAGCTGGTTCTTATCAACTAGTTTTGTCCCTCAGATTTACAAACTGGACTAAAGAAATTCAACATGAAATGGATAGAGGTCCCTATCCAACATTTATATGAAAGATAGGCTTATAGAATTCTATATTAATTTCTAGACAAAGACACTGACTTAATAATTATTGTTAATAAAATACTATGTACATCACAAAAATACGTCACAATATATATCGACTAATATTTAATGCCGATTTTGGTGGGTAAAATTAAAGTAAGCAGGATACTTGGCAGCAGAATATTCTCTCAATGTGTGTTTCAAAATTTTATATCTCGTTAAGGAGTTGAAATATCAAAGAAACAAAAGAGGATTGTTATAATAGGTGGAGTAAAGACAATTTTCGTTTCGAAATTAATTTGCTTAGAAGGAAATTAGCGTAATGAAAATATCAGTGTCATTTCGCGTATCTCTCTGAAATGCAAATGAGACGTTAGCCAGTTTCTTTTTGTTTGAGCGAATGGAAAATTCGTTTTATGATATTACGATCTTTATGTCTGCTTGATGAATATTTAAATTCTCGTCTTGTCAGATCTTTGCTCGCTTTCAAGAGATGTAATATGGCACTTCTCACAAAGAATATAGAATTTATATGTTTTATAGATCCGTTTTGTAAAGGCCAAATATAGTTTCCCTTCTACATAAGCTGCTTTCGATTAAATTTTAAAAACCTGCATAAACTCTACATATATCTTGTACAGTTTGTATTGCCGAGGTATGTTTATATTGGATTACGCTTTATATGAATTTGTTTTTAAAATAGGTTCATTTAATTAATCAAGGTCTATGTTGGCCCGGTATAAAACTTAAATGTTTAATATGGAGGAGGATCGTAACTGGCGCTACAAATGGCTGGTAGTTTATAGCAGCACTACGTTTAACGAAAAATGGTAATGATCAAAAAGAATGCCTATCAAATCACTATGATCTTACTTTCTATTCGTCTTTGTGGAATTAGTAGATTCTTAGAAATGGCAATATCAAAGTGACGTCTGAATATTTTGACAATAAGGTAGAGTTCAAACGCCCACAAAAATGCTTCCAAATGTTTTAAATCAGGGCTGTTTGGTGGCCATGGAATTGGGTCGTCATGACCAATCCAATTTATTATCTAAATTACATCCTTAACTGTTTTTTTTTTCCTTTTTTTTTATCACGTGAGCAGAGAACAGAGAAAACTGGCTTAATGTATACAGCGCGACTGTAACTGTAAATGAGGGATTTAAAGCGTTTATTTCCAATTTTGATTATTCTATTGAAACAAGTTTTCCTTTCACTACTATCACAGACAATTGCAACAAAAAATCGTAGATTACCCCAAGAAACTGAAATTACTTCATCAAAGATTTTAGAAATTGTGGTATTTAATAGGAAAACTAAATGTTGTATCGATAATAAAATATTATGCGACAAATTGTCTAATTTCTATGGCTCAATCGGCAATACTAGGGTTTCTCAGCGAATTATAAGATAACTTAATAACAAGAGCTATTTTGGCGTTTTTATGGATCTAAGTTAAAGTGTTAGATTTCGTAGATCACGCTTTACTATTGGAAAAACTAAATAAATATTATCCTCGCGGAAAACTCGGTGATTGGTTAAGCTCATATCTGTCAAATCGCAAACAACTTATTATCACTTCAGCATTTTATTTTATAATCAAAATAAACAAGGCTTTAAGAATTTCAAATATATTGTCGTTAAATTTATATGAAATACCTATATTATCCATCCTTAGTTAATCGATACGAGGAGGATTATAAAATATACCATTATTGTTAGATTTATCCCCCTTAATTATACTTGTAACAACCCTAAAACCACCCTTAGGCATTAAACGCATTACATCATTCAAATAATGTCCCTTATCGTATTGTCTCTATCAGATTGAAGGTCATCAAGATAGCAGACCGGATGTTCGAGAAGAAGTGGAACTACTTCCGGTTTACATTCGCTTCCGTGTGCGCATGTGCGCGCTTCCGGTCTCCATTGACTTAACGTTTTGTTTGCTGAAGGGCAAAGGGCGTATACGCTCTTGCATATGCTACATTGATTCTCACCCCCTACGACCCTTGAGAAGGGCGATTAACGCTGAGGGTGGCTTTTTTGTACTGTTATGTGATTTTTTGTTAATAGCGGTTTGGGGTGTTTAATTTCGGGATAAATTTACGCGTTTTTTATTCTTTGTGTTCTTTATGGGATACAATTTATATGACAGAGAGAGTGGATATATTTTAATATAAGCGGAGCATCTCGACATATATGATTAATTTATCTATGTTTCAACTGAGCATAATAAGAATGAATTTGTATATTTTACTTATAATTGAAATATATGTATATATATATATATATATATATATATATATATATATATATATATATATAGATATATATAATACTTGTGTCATTGACATATTGAGTAGGATATGGTGAACAAGGATAAGAAGAAAGAAGATTATTATTATAAAATGTACGATTAATTGAAACTATGCCGATAAAGTAGTTTCCACAAACAACAAAATACAAAGGCTACACTCGTATGCATTATTAGATGAGAATTTCGCAAACTATGTTGGCATTATCTGGAGAGAATAATAATATTAATAGTAAAGCCTTTCTTGGAAAAGATGTATATAAAATAATACATATAGGTATTCATAAAGACGAAGGCCATTGCTATTCTACTTAACCTTATCTAAAATATATACATCCAGGGTATCCCAAATGAGAGATAGAGCACACTTTGCTGAGTTAAAAACACTCCCATGTTATCATTGTTGAGCAATTTATTTATATTGTCATATTTTTCGCAACAGTTATATGTATTGGGATAAAATTTAGTGGACTCGTTTTTTTTATGTTGCTCTCTCGGATAATAATAATAATAGATTTATTAATTCAACAGATATACGTCCATATAAAGGATATATATTACAGATATAAAATGTATGTCATATATGTGACCATGTAACATTTTGTAAGATAAGTGACCTGACAACTTCTCCAACCCATTTCCATGCCAATGAGGCCAAATAAACTAAGCATTTCCCAGTATGAAACGCCGCTGCCAAGGTACAAACCAAATTCGGTGTAATATAAATATCTACAAAATTTGTGTTGTATGCGTTCCAGAGAGTGGATGTGAGCATTGTAATATGGAGCTCATACAACACAAGCATACTCTAGTTTACTACCTATGCACATAAGTATAATATAATATTTTCAAAGTTTTAATGTTACGAAAAGTCCTTGGCGCTCCTGATTAAAAAACCTAATATCTTCATCGCCTGGCTAGAAACCTGTTCTATGTGAGGAATAAAAGATAACTTTTGGTCAAATATAACACCTAAATCCTTAACTACGGTTACTCTGGCTACGTTTTGATCATTAACTTGATAGTCAAACTCAGTAAGGTATAAATTGTAAGCAAACGTCATTACTGTACATTTTCCTATGTTAATTTTCAGGTTATTGTTAGCACACGACTGAACTACTTCATTAAGATCATTCTGCAGTGACAAGCAGTTCTCGAAGTTGTCTACGATATTAAAAATTTTCAGGTCATCTGCATATAAAATAATTTAGGTGCTTTAATAGCCATAACAAAACCGTTAACAAAGAGCAAAAATAATAATGAGCCCAAATTACTTCCTTGGGCGACACCACACGTTACTGCATAGGGTAATGAACTTTGTCCCATGCAATCGACATACAACACAAGCATACATCTATCAGTTAAGTAAGAGTTAAAAAACGTTATTAGATTATCAGACACACTCTGGCTGATCAAAAGCTTTCGCTATGTCCGTGTATATAACACCAACTTGCCTTATGTCATCTAGCGCGTCAGAAGTATATTGTGTAAAATTGCGAAGATTCGTATTAATAGAACGTCCTTTCATAAAACCATATTGTTCTACTCGAATACAATTGATACGTGATTGTACAAATAGCGTGCAATAGTGGATTCGAACAATTTGGCGAAGTTGCAAGTTATGCCAATAGGTCGACAATTTTCTATTTGACACTTGTCGCCTGTTTTGAATACAGGAACTACTTTCGATAATTTTAATTTATCTAGAAATGTGGCTGGAGGGGCTTAATAAAACATGAAATACAGTCCTATACAATAAAGACTGGAACTAAGTCTGGTGCCATAGTTAATTTAGGTTTAAGCTTCTTCGTTACTTCAAGGATGTCACTAAAACTCACTTTACTAACAGAAAGCATATTATCATTAAACATATTTACTCCAGTCAGTGAATATAACTGATTTTGCAAAATGTCGGAAAGTTATGAAACTTGGCGAACACGTCATGGAAAAATGCCGCATGGAATTAGAAAATTAACATATCTCCCTTACCGCACGTTTTATTGGAAAACTACTTCTATTCAAAATTATCCCTTATAAAATTATCTACAATTTGGCTCTTTACTATTTTTTTTTACGATCAATATTTACAGAGATATAGCTTCTCAAATTCGGAAGAAAATAAAGTTTTGTCTTAACGAACAACAATAGCAAGAATACCTTAATTATGAACTGGCACCATTTCCCTTGTCATTTTTCACAGAACGAAATATGTGAAAGGCAATAAAATCCTCGTTGTATGCTGTGACATCGCACCATCGGATTTGCATCCTAATCCTGACTCCGGCACTGGCACTGTCGAAGGAAATGGTTCTATGTCCGCGTTTTTTTAATGTGTTTGGGGGTTGTCTAATTTTTGAGATGTTTATTATATTATATATATTAAGCACACTCTGTCCAAATCAAATATTCATGTCATCGATGGAGGACATCTCCTCCATAAAGTCCATTGGCATATCAATGACCATTTCGCGTCCATCTGTAGCAAATACCTCCAGTATGTTGATAACCATTACGGTTCAAATACAATCATAGTTTGTAACACCCCTTGGCTTAAAACCAGGAAGTGTTTCAATTATGCGAACGGCAGCTCTGGGTTATGGGAAAGCGAGGTCGTGGTTCGATATTTACTCATTTGTTAACTTGCAAAAAAAAAAAATATAAAATAGTGAATATATATATAAACAAAAAAATAGATGTTCAGGGCGCCACCTTAACTTACTATATGAACCATGAGTATTGTGAAAGCTAAGGAAAACAATACTGAGTACCTAAGTTATGTAATAAGCTCACCAATAATATATATCCAGCTAAATGAGTAGAAGAAAGGAAACACACATGTTAATAATAAGTTGACTTTAATATTTGACAATGGGACAGTTGAATGATTTATTTAGCAATAGCAAAAAATTTAGTTAAGTTGAAATTTGAATGATTGATAAAAAAATATTAAATTATGACAAGGTTTAACAAGTATTATTTAAGAAAATTTTATGTAAAAATATTTGTGATAATGTATGAATCTTTGAAAAATGTTAAAATTTAATTAAAATGGTACCATTTCTTACAAGTAAAAAAAAATATATGAAAAGTAATAATTTAAATCAGACAAAATGTTATAAATAATACCACAAAACAGAAGGCCCTGGTGTAACTTTGTTCCAGAATCAGGTATGACTGCAGGGACCCCTCTACAACACGCTGCCTCCACTCTCAAATTGTCTCCACTGCCTACGTGGTCCAAAAAAAAATCGACGACTCGGATTCTTTCGCTTATTGACCTCTTGCTTCTTAAAATAATACCATCTGTGTGTGGCCGTTACATCGGAAAGATGATATACCAATAATGATATCACACCAAAGAAAATTGCCTCATATGAGGGATACTGGCAACCCTAAGATATAAAAAAATACACCTTACAAAATGAAATCAAACGAATTCGCAAGACTTACCCCAAGTGACCTGTGGGGGCTCAGTATCGAGTATAAGCCTAAGCTTATGGCGTGAATAAAAATTATGGCTTGACCAAATTTACTAGTTAGGCTACTGCCCCAAGCCTAAGCACTACCGGCTCCTTCAATGGATCACGCTTAAAAGGCTGCTAAGATGGCTTAGCTCTCTAACGCGGTCTTGCGAATTTAAAAAAACTAACGATCCCTACACGCAGGTCTTAATTACCAACTCAAATCACAGAATTGTGCTCTTGGCAAAATCGAACTATAAGAAGAAGAAGATGAATTTAAAATATCCAAAATTTAACCTTAAAATAGAGAGTGTGCTACTATGTGCTTCTGAAGAAATAAATAAAACAAGTCCATAAGAAACATGCTGTTAAACCAGCCAGGAAGAGAAGACGTCGTGTGTTTACTATATTTTGGTGTTAACTCAAAATGAGGTGTCAAGTGCTTTTCAACCTGAACAAGTTATAATTGCAGTGTTAATTGTCTGAAACGGTGCCGCATTATTGTCATTATTATTTACTTATATATTTAACTGCATGTGGAGCATGTTTTTGCAGGAAAGAAAGAATAAAAAAAAATATTTATATTTGTCTAATAAATTCCTTTTCAGGAGATTTTTCACTGCAACCAGTAATACATTTATCCACATACTGGGTGGCCTAACTCACTATGCACCAGTTTACTTTTTAAATTAATTACTATGAAAAATGTAGCATATGCAATGCTACACTGCCCCTCTCCACCATTAAAAATATATCCTTTGAAGAAGGGTATATTTTTACAAAATCATGAGTGTTTACTTATTATCAGTTTTTATAATTTTTTTTACTTAAATCCTACAGTTCCCAAATTTTGCTTAAGTACTAAGTTAGTAATAATTCTACCCGAATATAGCTAATTTTAACGCATCCATTTCTCAGGAGTTGTCAAATCTGCCTATCAACTAGTCTTATTTACAAGATCCTAAATACTAAACTGAAATCTACTAGTACGTGCAGGAAAGTAAATGCAATCTTTTGCATTTCTATCAGTAGAATATATACAATAGGGAATATGTACAAGAGGGGGTAATTCTTATCGAATTCACGGAGGGACAATTGATCAATTGATAAAGGGGAATAAGCGAAGGCTTATTTTTTTTGGGACAAGAATATTTGACGTCAATATAGGGAAATATAGCGTATGATTAAGCCATCTCAAGAAAGAAACAAAATAAAACAGTGAAGTGTTTTAATTTCTTACTAGGAAATGAAATAAACTCTAGCTATGTAAGAAGTTTCACAACGGTACTAAAAAAAATGTAAGATTACATTTATAGCTTTTGTTGTATAAAAAGATTTTGAAACTTCTTACGTTACAGCATAGATAAATGTAGACCTAAATTCAACATCGGAAGTTGTGATAAAAAAAATGACTTTGTGCCATAAATCTACATAAATTTCAAATTTAACAACTCCAAGAAAAATGTGACTATCTCACGAACAAAAAATTACTTATTGGCCTAGTGAATGTGAATTAAATAGCAAAGGTTACTGTCGGTATACCAGAGGTGTTGAAAATTAATTTTAGTTGAAGTATCTAGGTGACAGAAAAATTTTACTCTGACAAATCAGAATTCGATCCTAGATAAGGCTTTAACTGACTTATGTGCCAGGTGCCAGCATTTGTACCGTCCATATTATTTAACTCATACACTATGCGTGATTTAACTGTACGCACCTTGCATAACATATACCTAGGTGCCAACTTAGCCGAAAACTGTTTTTCAGCATCCGAAAGAACATGATTGCGTCTCCAAACTTTATCGCCTACTCTAAACTGAAAGTCTCTCCTACGTAAATTGTATTGTCTAGAATTTCTCTGATACATAACATTTAGTTTCTCTTGCACTTTTCTATATAATTCAGGAAAATTTTTAAGATTTTCTGCGTATTGGTCTGCATATCCAGGTTCTAAGTCAAAATTAATATCGCGGATTTTTTCGCTATAAAAATCACCAGATATAGGTATATTTCTGCCAAAAGTTAGAAAAGCGGGACTATACCCTACTGTGTGATGTGTTGAAACTCTCATGGCATGAGCAATTTTGTAAATTTCTTTGTCCCAGTCTTTGTGTCTATTTACAAAACAACGAATTGATGTTAATAAGGTTCTAATATTTCGCTCAGCTGCATTAGTCTGGGGATGATACCGTGCGTTATATAAAACTTGTACCTGGTACTTTTTAGTGAATTTTTCAAATTCTTTCCCAGTCATTTGTGAACCATTATCACATACTATAAATTGACTTACTCCGTAAACTAAAAATACATCATTTTCTATAAACGAAATTAAATTTTTGGCATTAGCAGCACGTACTGGTTTTACCAAAACATATTTAGTAAAGTAATCGGTAACTATAATTGCATGAGTGTTACCTCGTGGTGAACGTGGATATGGACCTAGGAAATCAATAAAAATACATTGAAACGGCATAGAAATTTTTCTTTCTCTACCCATAAGACCCATTGGTGTCGAGTTAGGCATTTTTTGACTATGACAAATATTACAATTTCTTATATACTTAAATACATCTTTTCTTAACTTGGGCCAGTAATAATTCTCGGTTATTTTTTTTAAAGTTTTGTAAAATCCGAAATGCCCTGACGTAGGAATATCGTGGCATTGGTTAAGAATTCGCTCTCGTTGTGATAGAGGGACAACTAATTTCCAATCTGAAGTGTTCGTTATTAAAGGAATATTTTTTGGTAAATATTTGTAAATATAACCGTCTTTTACTAACCAGTGTGGGTAACGTTCTGGATGTTTATCGATTTTATCCCTCATTTCTAAATACCAGGGCTCTAGGTTATCAAGCAAGATTCCTAATAAATCTATTTCAACCGGAAGGGGTGACCTGGACAATGCATCTGGTACCACATTTAGTTTACCTTTACGGTGAACTATCTCAAAATCAAATTGTTGCAACTGTGTTGCCCATCTAGCTAAAACTCCTGTCGGTTCACGTAATTTGTGAAACCATAAAAGACTATAGTGATCAGTTACAACCGTAAAGCGAGTACCCTCTATAAATGGTCTAAATTTTGTGATACCAAATAACACAGCAGCTAATTCACGCTGGTAAGTTGACCAGTTTCGCTCAGCCCTAGAAAGACTACGACTAGCGAAAGCGATAACTTTTTCAACCCCATCCTGGACTTGTGTCAGTACTGACCCAAGACCAGTTAGACTAGCGTCGCACTGAATGGTGAATTTTAAAGAAAAATCTGGTGAAGATAATATCGGCGCCGAAACTAATGCTTGCTTGATATCCTGGAATGCCTTTTCAGCAGAATCGTTCCACTGTATAGGAAGTTTCTTTCCTTTTGCACCTCTTAACAATTCATTTAAAGGAGATACTACGGTGGAAAAATGAGGAACAAACCTCCTATACCAGGAAGCTAAACCAAGAAAACGTTTAACTTCTGTACTGTTCTTAGGTCTAGGATAATTTACCATTGCCTCAACTTTATCTGGGTTAGTTCTTAAACCATTTTTATCCACAACGAAGCCAAGATAGTTCAATGAATCCCGAAAAAATTGACATTTGTCATAGTTAATAGTGAGATTAGCAGATTTTAAGCGATTAAAAACGTCATCTAAAAGTTTAATATGTTCGTCAAACGAACCACTTATTAAAATTACATCGTCTAGATAAACAAAACCAAATGGCTCTAATTCTGGGCCTAGGATAGAATCCATCAGTCTTTGTTGTGCTTGAGCACTGTTTGTCAAGCCAAAAGGAACTACACAAAAATGAAATAAACCCCTACCGGGTACACTAAAGGCTGTTTTTTCTTTACTTTCCTCTGACAGAGGTATCTGCCAGAAGGCACTTTTTAAATCAATGCTCGAGATAAATTTTGCACCTTTTAACATATTTAGAATATAATCTACTCTAGGAAGTGGATAAGAATCAGATTTAGTGACTGAATTTAATTTACGTCCATCAAAGCAAAATCTATAGGTGTTATCAGATTTTTTAACTAATAAAACAGGTGAGCACCAACTACTAAATGAGGGTTCTACTACACCTAAACGTAACATTTCGTCCAGTTGACTATTTAATTCTTTTAATAAATAAGGTGATAACTGATATTGCCTTTGCTTGATTGGTCTAGCATCACCGGTGTCTATGTTCTGAATAAATTTACTGGTTCTACCTAGTTTTCCAACTGGTGACAGCGTCTTAAATTTTTCCAAGGTTTTATTCAAAAGAACTTGATCCTTAGGACATAATACAGATGTTGATTGAATGCCACTATCATTAGTATTTAATGTTTTATTTACTACACTAATATGGACCTGCATTGATTGGTTATCCATTTCCCAAGTATTTGTGTGAAAATTTAGAGAAAGGCCAAAGATTTTTAAAGATTCACTGCCTAATATAAAACCATGACAAATAGAAGGGACTATTAAAAATTCTACTAATTTACATTTAGTTTCTAAACAAATAGGTAATAAAACTGAACCGGAAACTGTCTGTTTTCGACCCTCAGCTGTTGTTATAAATTCTGATTTAATAGAACGAATTTTAATTTTATATTGATCTAAAATAAACAAGCCTTCACTTCCTATGACAGACTGATTTGCACCTGTATCTATAAGTGCTGTTAATTGTTGATCATATAAGTTAACAGTAATATAAGGACGATTATCTAGTGGTTTTTCAACAAAGACTGGTGATACTTCTAAGGTACTGTTTACGTTACTAGTTTCTAAATAAAATTTTTTGACATAATCTAGCCAAGATTGCCATTCTGATTTTGAAGTAAATTTTCGACATTTATTTAAATTAGGTTGCATATAAGAAATATTTTTATTAAATCTAGAAGACGTTCTTTGAGAGGTAGGTATTGAAAGAGAAAAATTTCTATTATACGTAGGAGACTTTAGTTTGGAATTCGTAATCGTTCTTGAATATATTACAGGTATGGTCTTTTTAAACTGTGACAAACGACGACCAACAACGTTTGCCTGCGATACTAGTTTTTTTGACACTTTGAACAATTTCTTGACGTTACATTTGGATTGCCACATTTAAAACAAAATATTTTAGGTTTGTCCCTGCACGTTTGAAATGTATGGTTAGGTTTCTGACAATTCCAGCACGTGATAGCAGAAACATTTCTGGTTTTATCCCTAAAATTGTAATTCCTCTTACTATTCGTGGAGGTACTAGCGGATGAGGTACTAGCAAATGAGCTACTAGACTCTCCAATATATGCCAAATCAGTTTGAAACACATTAGAACTTTTAGGTGGAGGTACATAATTATGTCTTATGCGATCTACTTCATCTAGCTTACGACAAATAGTACACAAATCATCAGTATCTTTTATATCTACCAAAGCAATTCTAGATGTATAACGAGGTAAAATTCTCTCCTTAATTATTTTAAGCTTAGTTGTTTCTGCTGGAGGACGAGATAATCTACTAAAGTATGATTCCATAGTAGCAACATAAATGTGAGTAGGTTCTTTTTCACCTTGAGTTCTTTGCTTAATTTCATCCCAGAGATCATCGTCATAGCTCTCTGACAAGAAATCACGCATTAATAGTTTGACTAACCCGTCCCAATCAGTAGCTAATTTTTTGCTTATAATATTTTTTACCCACAATTTTCCAGGACCCTCAAATAATTCGGTCACTGTAGAAAATAACTCTTTTTTATCAACATTACGAGATACTGATAATTCATTTACTTGTTCTAAAAATGTATGGACACTCATATTTTTTGTATCAAACTTTAAGTTCCATTTGTATACAGGTACTGACTTTCTATAATTTTCAACAGGTGAAATAGACCTTCTCGCAACAGGATTGTTAATGCTAGTACTAGGACCAGGAGAACTAACTAGTTGTGAATTTTCAGATACAGTTACTTTTTCTCGTAAATCTGCATCAAATTCTATGCAAGTTGCATGAGCATCGTCTTTAAAATCTATTGCCTCACCATCCATATTTTCTAAAATAGGCATTCTTAACACACGATTATGAATATGACAAAGACGAGTCTCAATTCGCTTATACATAGAATCCGAAGCAGGACCGTCGAAATCAACTATCAAACTTTTAATAGACTCTAATGTATTTTCTATAATTTCCTTTTCGGAATCATAGTCAAAATTTGGATCTACATAATCTACTTTACGAGTGCGGTCAGTATCTAATAACCGGTGCAAAATCTTGCGTTTTGCTGCTGCATCTTTTCTACCAGCATTAACACCTCTTATGCGTAATTCATAATTTAACTCATCACTAAGAAGATAAATTGGTTTCATATTATGTGGTTCCATGTTTATGTATGTAACGTATGAAATGAAAGGTATAAAAAAATTTACAAAAATTGTTCAGATTAAAAAAGCATCAACACACAACAAATATCGACAAACCAATAAAAATGTAAAATCGGAAATAACTCACAAATAGGTAGAAAACAACAAAAAAACGTGAATACCAACAACGTAAAAAAGGAGCAGATAAAAATATAAAAAATGTAACTGGTCAATAAATAAGTTCAGAATGATAGGTCAATAAGAAATTTAGAATGTTGATTAACTATGGTATTTCTTTCTCACACTCAACAGCTTAATAGATTATTGGTGGCTAGGATATTTATAAAATGCAAAGTTAAACAAATCGGGCCCGCTACGTTGGATGCGCCACTTTCTTGTAACACCCCTTGGCTTAAAACCAGGAAGTGTTTCAATTATGCGAACGGCAGCTCTGGGTTATGGGAAAGCGAGGTCGTGGTTCGATATTTACTCATTTGTTAACTTGCAAAAAAAAAAAATATAAAATAGTGAATATATATATAAACAAAAAAATAGATGTTCAGGGCGCCACCTTAACTTACTATATGAACCATGAGTATTGTGAAAGCTAAGGAAAACAATACTGAGTACCTAAGTTATGTAATAAGCTCACCAATAATATATATCCAGCTAAATGAGTAGAAGAAAGGAAACACACATGTTAATAATAAGTTGACTTTAATATTTGGCAATGGGACAGTTGAATGATTTATTTAGCAATAGCAAAAAATTTAGTTAAGTTGAAATTTGAATGATTGATAAAAAAATATTAAATTATGACAAGGTTTAACAAGTATTATTTAAGAAAATTTTATGTAAAAATATTTGTGATAATGTATGAATCTTTGAAAAATGTTAAAATTTAATTAAAATGGTACCATTTCTTACAAGTAAAAAAAAATATATGAAAAGTAATAATTTAAATCAGACAAAATGTTATAAATAATACCACAAAACAGAAGGCCCTGGTGTAACTTTGTTCCAGAATCAGGTATGACTGCAGGGACCCCTCTACAACACGCTGCCTCCACTCTCAAATTGTCTCCACTGCCTACGTGGTCCAAAAAAAAATCGACGACTCGGATTCTTTCGCTTATTGACCTCTTGCTTCTTAAAATAATACCATCTGTGTGTGGCCGTTACATCGGAAAGATGATATACCAATAATAATATCACACCAAAGAAAATTGCCTCATATGAGGGATACTGGCAACCCTAAGATATAAAAAAATACACCTTACAAAATGAAATCAAACGAATTCGCAAGACTTACCCCAAGTGACCTGTGGGGGCTCAGTATCGAGTATAAGCCTAAGCTTATGGCGTGAATAAAAATTATGGCTTGACCAAATTTACTAGTTAGGCTACTGCCCCAAGCCTAAGCACTACCGGCTCCTTCAATGGATCACGCTTAAAAGGCTGCTAAGATGGCTTAGCTCTCTAACGCGGTCTTGCGAATTTAAAAAAACTAACGATCCCTACACGCAGGTCTTAATTACCAACTCAAATCACAGAATTGTGCTCTTGGCAAAATCGAACTATAAGAAGAAGAAGATGAATTTAAAATATCCAAAATTTAACCTTAAAATAGAGAGTGTGCTACTATGTGCTTCTGAAGAAATAAATAAAACAAGTCCATAAGAAACATGCTGTTAAACCAGCCAGGAAGAGAAGACGTCGTGTGTTTACTATATTTTGGTGTTAACTCAAAATGAGGTGTCAAGTGCTTTTCAACCTGAACAAGTTATAATTGCAGTGTTAATTGTCTGAAACGGTGCCGCATTATTGTCATTATTATTTACTTATATATTTAACTGCATGTGGAGCATGTTTTTGCAGGAAAGAAAGAATAAAAAAAAATATTTATATTTGTCTAATAAATTCCTTTTCAGGAGATTTTTCACTGCAACCAGTAATACATTTATCCACATACTGGGTGGCCTAACTCACTATGCACCAGTTTACTTTTTAAATTAATTACTATGAAAAATGTAGCATATGCAATGCTACAAGTTTTTGATGGATATCCGGCTGCAGAGATGGTTAATAGCACCAAAATCGCCGAGCGATTACAGCGTTCACGGGTTCACAAGTCCCTTGAAATAGTTTTTGATGAAACCATGAAGGTGCCTTCATCTTAAAAGCGTTTCTTCGCTTAAGATAAAATTCCAGGAGGGTCTTCAGGAGGGGGTTTCAGGTAAAGCGGGCTACAGGCAGATGCAAACACCCTTATTGTCACTACAGCGTTCGAAATGTCCTCTTTATGTTTATATTGTAGGAGACGATATAGATCTGTTCGTCCTCCTAACAGCTCTCGGGCGCGATTATGGCAACATTTATTTCCGAAAACCAGGAAAACGAAAAATCTCCGAGAAAATATACACCTCACGCAGCTTACAATACGATGAAATTGTAGTAGACAATATTCTGTTCCTTCACGCATTCAGTGGTTGTGATACCACTAGATAATTTTATAAGGAATAATTTTGAATAGAAGTATTTTTCCAATAAAACGTACTGTAAGGAAATTATGGTTAATTTTCTAATTCCATGCGCCATTTTTCCAAGATGGCGGCGCGATGCCGTGTTCGCAAAATAAGGCGATCATTAAGGATCTCAAGATCTAGGTATGTGCCAGGTTTCAAAACTTCCCGACCTTTTGCAAACAAACCCTGTTTTTAAGTATTCATTGACTAGATTAATATGACTCCATGACGGTTTTAAGTATATTGAGTTGAAGTAAGAAGAGAAGGCGTTTGCGATGTCATGAGCAGCAGTATATTCCTTGTCTTTATACACCATCCGACCAGGTATCCTTGTGCTACCTTTTCTAGCAATAATATAATTCCACAGTTGAGGAGGATCGTGCTCCATGTTATTTTCAGCTGCATGGACAAAGTTAGTTATGGCTTTATCAATTCCAAGCTTAACTGTCTTTCTCAGGGTACAAAATCGTTGTTTGTAATATAACAATTTAGTTTTCTGATATGTTTGATCATCTTTATAATTCGTCCAGTATATCATACAAGATATACGCTTCGAAGTCGCTCTTCTTTTAGGAACATATTCATCAAATTGATTATAGAGCACTTCATACAAATAATCGAAAGCTACATTTACATCATTTATCTGAAAGAGAAGAAAAAATCACATTTTCTGAAGTTATGGAACTGGTTTTCAGTAATTTCAAAATTAGGAAGAGTTATATCATTCCCCTAGTAATGATGGATGATGAGCATCCTCTTGGACAAGTGGATGCATACCATGTACGACGGTCATGTTTATAGACGGTGAAGTGATTATTAAATCTAGTAACCTTGAATTGGAATTAAGTATTATTACATTGTAAGTACCCAGTGAAATTCAGGATGTCTAATAATAGTTTACATGAATTAGCTTGCTCATTAGAATGCTATTCGAGAATATCGAAATCACCAGTTATTATAATATGCTAGCCAAAGTTTAAAGAGGTTTCCAAGCAATCAAATAATAATGTATAATCATGGCTAGAGAGGGTTGGTGCGATATATACACAGATAATGTACACGACTTTATTGTTTATTTTAGTCTTTACACCAACTAGGTCAACTAAGGGAACTGGAGATGTCAGCAATAATTTTTCAGAGCAGCAAGTACACTACCACCTCTTGTTGCCTCCTTTCCATTTTTATTTATTTTTTGGAAAGAATTGAGGCAACATATGCGGACGACTAGCTGGTTTAAGTCGGAGCAGAGAGCCGTGGATCCAGAGTATTCTTAAGAGTGGAGAAACTTACCATTTTTGAAATGTACAGCATAAGCAACATATTTCTGTTTATTTCGAGAAAAGGAGACAAAGAAAAATTGATGTTAAATTGGGCACCATCTATAGTGAAAATAAGTAGAATTGTCTCTTTTTCTCGAATAACCAGTCTACTATAGATCAGACTGAAATTATTGGTAAGACAAATAAAAAGATAGTTTAAAATGAATGTTAAAATATATTACATGAATAATAGATAAATCGGTTTGTAAAGACTAATTGAAATTAAAATATATTGTAGGAAAATTAACCAACTATGTGTGGTTTTTGAAAAGTTAATGAAATTTTATCTATATGCAGAAAGAAGCTGTGCAAAAGCTATGCAGAAACGTATACAAAGATGTATAAGTATATAAATGTAGAAATATATAAATATATATATTTTAGAAAGGTAGTCTTGACTGACTAGTTAAGGTACAAACATAAAATTTATTGAGGTTGCAGTCAGTGATAAGGTATTTTGGCCAATACAAAAAGAAAACTCTTTGTTATTGTCAAGCTTTCGCTAATGTTTATTAGCTTTATCTATTATCTTATCAAATGATAATGTCTTGAGAAAGCTAATAAACATTAGCGAAAGCTTGACAATAACAAAGAGTTTTCTTTTTGTATTGGCCAAAATACCTTATCACTGACTGCAACCTCAATAAATTTTATGTTTGTAAATATATATATATTGTAATATGATGGATTATATAATAATTAATTAAAACTACAATTTAATGATGTGGACAACAGCTCTATGGCATCATACTTTTTGTAAATGAAAAAAAATAAGCTCACGCAATTCAAAGGACAATGTATTAGGTATATAAGATAGTTTTGTAGTTTAGAATTAAAAACAATAAACGGAAATGTGATTGTAAATATTGTGTTAGTGTACGGGATGGAATGAACTAAAATATAATAGAAGATTTCATGTGATTGAGAGTAATGGTAGAAAGAAGCTGAGTAAGAAATAAAATTAAAAGTTTTGAGAAGGCAAAGAAATACAAAACATTGAAATTTGGTTGCTAGGAGAAAATTGTTTTGAAAAAAAAAATGAGAGAATGACAAGCTTGAAAGTGACATATGAAAAATAAAGTATTAAAATAAGATTATATATTAAAAGAAAACGTAAAATAAAGCCAAATACTGAAAAAGAAGGTGGCTGATTTGTTACAAAGATCATATTATAACGCTATAAAGCTATAATAATAATATATTTAGCAGTAGTTATGCAGCAATGTCGGTAAAGTGGTACCATATCAAAATAAATAATCAAAGTCAAGGAAGAATATTGGAATTATAGAAAAGTGTCTTAAACAGGAACATTTCGTAAGTGTGTTATAAATATTCAAACAATCGAAAACTATATTTTGTGCTTAAACTTTAATTTACGGAGAAATTTGACTTTGAAAGTAAAAATTAAAAAAAATATATATACAAAAGTTGTAGAACTTACTACATTCAAATGGAATGTCATCATACCAAGCAGTATTGAAATTAGTATAAATAATAGGTAAATGTAGCTACTTTTAGTTAAAAGAAAAAAATCAATACTGGTTGGTATATTTACTTTTAAGTTATTTAGAGAGGGATATATTTTAAGGATTTTGAATATTAACATGTTCTGTTTGGTTTCATTTGTAAAATAAATGTTATTTTCTTTGAAAGTCATTAGAGAGAGTTTCTTGTTTATATCATTTATATTTGGAATATTCAATAGTTAAAAAGAACCGACTTTTAGACCTTGAGAAAAGAGCTCGCGCTTATCGACAAAATATAAATTTAAATAAATATATTCCAACATAATAATAATATATATATATATATATATATATATATATATATATATATGTTATATTAGAAATATACTATGATATATAATATTATCGAGACAGGCTTAACCTTCTCAAACATATCGTATTACATACTGCGTAACAGCTCTTCTCAATAACCGCTCACGCTGCATGAGCATTGTATTTCAATTCTAAGTAATCCTGATTGTGCTGAATCAGCAACACTGTTTCCTTTGTTCTCAAAACATTATAAATATTACCAACAACCTTTTTGTAATCAGTCTTATACTCACTTTCGAATAAACCTCATCTAAATTATTATTGTATTTTCTTAACGAGTCAACGTTGACTCCAGTGTTAAACTAAATAAATCTTTTTAAAAAGTTAATCAAGTAATCCACTATCTAACATTGGCGCAGTCGTGGCGGATCTGAAAAACACACAGTTCGGGAGCCTAACCAGTAGCAAACATATCCGAGGGAACAAGGAGTCCATCTGAAAAAGGTGCCTAACCGGACGAAAAGAGCTTCTGGAACAAGGAGAACTTCTTAGCTGTAGTGGTGGATCCCAATCCTTTGTTCAGAAGAACCTACATTATTCTCAAACGCACAGAAGCGAAACAATAATAATTATCAAGAAATACAAGCAAAGCAACATTTCAAATCAACACGATTCAACAATTAGCAAGTAAGAATTTCATCCCGTCCCATCGTTGGTGTCTTCGGCATCAAAGGCAACCCTGTGGAAGGAACACCAAGTGACACCCCTGGCAGAGAGAGACCTTTGGTGAAGCTAAGCTCACGAAGTCGCATTCAACTGGACCACGAGGAATGAAAAATTTAGGGTAAGTCATTTTTGAATCATCTCGCAAACATTTATTTGCAAACAACGACATAATTTTACATTTTATTTTATCAAAATACATTGCATTGCTACATACAGTTCTAATATCTAAGGTAGTAATTTTATTTAAACTTGAAACAAAATATCTTGATTATAATTTGTGTGACCTATATAAATAACCGTAATCATACACTGTTCCTATCGTAACATTATTTTTATGGTAATATCATATACTCTTTAAGTGCGAATTTATCTAATTAACTGTAATCACGTACCATTGTTATCTTAGCATTTTTATCGTAATATAATATTGCATACCACATAAAAGGTTAAGTTTACGCCTTACTTGACTGTGAAATAAAATAAAACCCACATGTTCTATACTGTTTAAATGCACATTAGTATATAAAATTTCAGTGACATTATTCCCAACTAAAAACACTTTTTAAATTAATCCAATTATCCTTGTAATTAAATTTTGAAATATTATAAAATAAACAGCACATTGTTTTACATATAATAAAAAATTGCCAATTATCAGTAGCGTACTAGCTCAAATTGAAAAGGTGTTTTAAGTTATTCGATTATCTAAATAATATAAATAAAATGGCTACAAACGTAAGCAATTCCAATGCAAACAATTCAATCACGGCGAACGAAACAATAAATATTGAACCTTATAGGTTAAACGAAATATTTTCCATAGTGCCCGAATTTGACGGCAACCCCATATTCTTGCAAACATTTATTTCAGCTTGCATAACCGCTCAGGGTATCGCTGTTGATGATCAGCGCGTCTTATTAACGCTTCACATAAAAAATAAATTACGCGGAAAAGCCGCAGAATTGATAAATTCACGAAACCCCGTCACTTGGGCGGAAATAAAAAATTTGCTCGAATCACATTTTGGTGACTCTCGTGACTTGACAGCCTTGATACAAGACTTGCAAACAATTCGTCAATTACCCAACGAAACAGCTTTAATATTTGTGTCCAGGTTACAAACACATAATGCAAAAATGCACGCGGCAATACAAAAACAAAATTTAACTTTAGAGGAAAAAACCGCGCAATCCACTTTAATAGAAAATATGACGTTAACTACTCTTCTCACTGGACTCGAACCAAAATTAGGTCAAATTATTAGGGCTGGTAACCCCGGCAATATGCTAGATGCAATAAATCGCATCAAACGAGAATTACAATTATCGTATTTCGAATCTCAAAAATTTGGAAATAGAACTTTAAACAAAAATCCCGTTCAAAATCAGCAAAGACGCCCAAATCTCCCACCATTTTGTACATTCTGCAAAAGGAATGGACACAGCTTTAACGAATGCCGCACGAGGCAAAACCACCAATTTTCACACCCCAATTTCACACCAAACGCCTATTCCAATCAGGCACAAATTCCTAGACAGCACTTCCAGAGTTTACCTAACCAAACAAATTTTAGACCACAGAATTTCCAAAATTTGCCTAATCAACAACGTAATTATCCACAACAAAACAGGCCCTTAGCTATCAGGCCAAATCCTAACTTCCAGCAGCAGAGACCTTCTGCCATACAACCGAACCCGAATTTTAATCGATTCAATCAACAAAAAACACATCACTTAAATCAAGAACCTTATGATAATTACTCAGATTACCCGAACCAATACGAAGATTACTCTGCAAATCAGTCCGTAAATAATTCTCCTGATTATCAATCTCAAAATAACGATGACTACGATTTTCAAAATGGACAATATGAGAATTATACTGCTAATTCTCAGCAATACGAGGATTATACTTTCAATCCTCCGGATTTTTGCATAGGCCCGGAGTATTCCACGAATACTCCAACACAAACGGACGAACTAGACCAAATTTCTCATCAAGTCCAAGCGATAAACCTCCAGGACAGTTTCGACCCAAACCTGGACTTCCCGGAAAATCAATTCATGTAAAAACACCCCGCTACAAACTAAATATCGTAAACTCCAAAAATTTATTTTACATAGAAGACATCACTAAACGTTTCAAAATCTTGATAGACACAGGCGCAGGTATCTCTATATTCAAACCCGAAACGGCAGAAAACTATAAACGTCGATCCCACGAAAATGTAATTATACAAGGTATAACAGACGAAAAAAATTAATATCACTGAATCTGTTCTCATACCATTCAATTCTAACGACCCATATGAAGTTTATGTACACGATTTAGATACAGACTTTGATGGCTTCGTAGGTAGCGACTTTCTAGAACATTACGAATGCATTATAGATTTCAAAAATAATCAACTAATTACCAATTTTAAAAATATACCATTATTTAAAGTTAACGATTATTTACCTTTACAACCAGTTACAAATTCAAACAAAAATATTAATAATCACATTTCAGGCAACATCATTAATCAAAATCCTATTTTTTTCGAACCAGACACTGAAGAAACATTTGAATTTTATTGTGACACTGACGCTATACCGCTAGCTCAGGAACAAGGAAAAATACACTTAAATAACACCTTTGCAAAAACAAATATACAAAACGAATTTTTCGAGACAACGTCTGATGAAAACTATCAAAATTCAGTCACCAGTCAAATAAACAAAAGTTCTAAACTTTTAGACATGTCCTGTGAAAACAAAAATCAAAATTCTACTTTTACCGAATCACGTATCAAAAAAATATTTAAAAGCAAAGTACAAGAAACAGAAAAAACTTCAAATGTAAACCCTAACGTTAACCCACAAAAAATAAACCTTTCGAAAACAAAATCATGCCTTATAGATAAATCTAAATTGGTAAAGTTAAATTTAAACATTTCAAAAAATAATTCGAAACAAGTAAAACCAAAAGCATTAAACAGAAAAATGTTTATTTCGCAAACAGTATTCAAAATTAATAATAAAATACTTTGGAAACCGAAAATTCAAAAGTCAAACAAAGTAAAGAACAATTCAAGAAACACGCATACAATCCTGCGTAATCAAAACAATAGAAAAATCTATACACCCCACACAATCAGGAAAATGTACCGACAAAATCCATTTGTGTCTCCTGAAAAAACAATTCCAAAAATCGTTGAATTTTCAAACTTAAAATTTGAACCAGTCCAAAAATTCAAATCTATATTTAAACTTAATTGATAACCATAATACCGATTCTCGTCTCAACCATATGCCGACCCTGCGAAATAAAACACTTACACAAAAACTTGCAACCCAAAATAATTTTCAAAATTATCTCACAAATTTTTAGTCACCTAATCGAAATCTCTTACAATCTTATTACCTAAAATTAACAGTTTATATTAAAGATATTCTCCACTTTTCTCAAATTTTTCTAAATTAATATTACTAGAAAATCTTTAAAAAATAATTGTACGATATATCAACTAACTGCATAGATCAATTATTGATCAAAAACACTTCTTATGTAAATAATTTTATTCCTTTCCTCTATTACTAGGATATTTCGACATTTCTTCTCCTGTAATAAATTCTACAAAACCTTAATCATAAGGAAATACTTTTGTTCATTTAAATAAATGCACATAAAATATTTACATTTAATTCGAAGAAATTCATAATAATAGTACTACTTTGATAACAGTGCCTTGAACTTTCGCACA
Organism: Leptura quadrifasciata; assembly: GCA_963675555.1. NCBI lineage: Eukaryota > Metazoa > Arthropoda > Insecta > Coleoptera > Cerambycidae > Leptura > Leptura quadrifasciata. The sequence goes on along the minus strand of OY776679.1, from coordinate 34,393,466 downwards.
GAAGCACGTCTTGTATGTTTATGAACTTAAACATTTTAAAAAGAAATGCCTGATATCCAACACCTCAATATTGCATTGTACTCATTATGATATTTCATTACACCAACATAAACGCTTTACAAGCACAAGTAACAACAGCTGTTAATTAATAGCAAGGGCAGAAATTTAAATAATATACATTTAGAAATTTTCAGACTTTAAATTAGAACCTAAATTCAGAACATACCTTTTCAAATTAAAAAAATTGAATCACTCGAAAATCCTGAAAATTCACAAATATACAAAAGAAATTTCAGGAACTGAAAAATTAATCTTTCTTCAAAAATGTTCAGAATTAAATTTGTATGACCCTAAGTACAAACGAACAAATTGCCCAAGAATTTTACACATTTTCTTGACTTTACAAAACGATATCTTTAATAGATTACTCTAAAATACAAATTACAAACAAACCCTACACCTTACACCATTTGACAACTTTTATACTTACACGAGACAAAACTTCTAGTAGATTACGAAAACAAAACGTAAAACTACAAATTTCACACAACTACTATATCGAAAAATTGTGAACTTACTTCCACACAATAATTTCACTAAAACATCTCCCTATAAAAAGAAAACTACGAAATTATTCTGTAGTTTAGTAACAACAAAACCAACATTAACTCAAAAAAAAACACAGACGGACAGAATTATTTCTCTTTAGGATCAATGTTAAGACATTTATTCTCAACATTATTTTAAAAATCAAAACAATTTAGGGATTTCAAAAGAAAAACATGTTGAAAACAATACCTCAAAATTTCCAAAACTTATGTTAGACCAATATACAAAATTTATCATACTTCAACTACTAATCAGAACCTAACAAGAACCCCTGATAAATAAGGTTCCGTTTATAAAAATAGGTTACATCAAAAAACAAATATAATTGGCAAGAACTAACAAACCACGCCAAGTTTTATAAAAAAAATGCAAAATTTGCCGAAAACCAAATCGCAAGGATCCTAACAATCCTTTGGTAATCACCAAAACCCCAAAAAGCACCGTTCGACAAATCAATATCGACCCATTTCAATTCTCACACAAAACATACACTGACACGTACAACAAATTGACAAATTCACACAGCTTACACTGTCCTACACAAGATTGCAAAATGAATCGTAAACATCCCTATGTTACAATTTCGACACTATAATCATGTAACAGGAACATTTACACTCTCTCATTCCCTGACCAACTTCTTAAAATAAAAAGAAATTATTTTCTCGTAACACTTACACAGAATTATTATCCGAAACGTACATCACCCTAATTCTGACAAGTAGTAACCATTTCACGAATTTAGTTTCAAACAATTATTCCTTCAAAAATCTCATTTATAATTTTCCGAATAATTCCATCAGTCAATCTCTTCATTATCTCAGAAATATAATGCGCATAGACTTATGACAATCATTTATGTTCGCATTATAAACTAATAAGTCTCTTATTCTTATATTGACAACTCCATATCAAATGAACACGCGGTAACTACCCATCTTCAACTCTACTCCAGAAATTGAAATTCTGTAAGTTTAATTTTCCCACTCAGAAAAAATTGTCATGCAAGAAAAATTATCCCGAAGTTTTCTAACATTCAGATAGTTCAATCCACCTTGTGAAACTCAATCTTAAAGCCCTATGTAATCAAAAGAAATGAATACTTAATTAAATACTGATATTAACAATAAATGACAGTAATAAAATCGATAATAATTCATTTTTCTCAACCCACACATTATTCTAGCAATACCATTCTACGCTGTGTTTCACAACAGCAACCCCTCATGGTTATTTTCCAAGTGTACAACCCTGTTAAAACTATTCCACATATGAATAGCAACTATCGTGACATACATTCGGAACGAAATATTAAAATATTGCGATAATACATTATAAATATGATTATTATCCCAATAAGTTATATACCCGACTACATGACGATCATACAGGAAACTAAATACATGATTGGTACACTATTTTACCAAATAGCATGTATTAATTAGCGTCCGAGACCAAACCAAAAGAAATGTTAAAAATCGTTTCGATAACCACGTTTCAAAAATTGACCAAATACCAAACTGACAATAACACCTATTTCTAAAAATAATCTCAGATGACAAAATAAATTGCAAAACAATTTAATGACAACGGTACTTTTAAAAAGTAATGTTCTTTTCAAAATTAATCATTTCAATCAACTCGAAAACCTAATTAAAAACAAATATCTGTTACAACTTCAGTAATAAAAAAATTTTCAACGCGACTATTCAAAAATTTAAAGTTGAAAAGGAAACTTTCAACAAAGATCGAAACTTCCATTTTAGACATGACTAAAGACACAGAAAACATCCATGCAAAACTGAAATTTATTGAAATCTGCGAACAACTTATGGCAAGTTACTTATTTATTGAGGATAACCTAAATGACATCCTAAATTCCATCACTTTCGCGAGGCTTAAAATAATTCACACGTCAATTATAAATCCAAAGGACTTAGTAAATTCTCTACAGGAAATTTCGCAAAACCTACAAAGGAACAATTTACCGCTTCCAATCAAACTATCAAAGGTTGCACAGTACTTAGACATTATAGAACTAAAAGCTTTTCAAACAAATTCGGATCTAATATTTGTGTTAAACATACCTTTAATAGACCCTCAAACATATTCAGTATTTAAATTATACCCTATTCCTATTTTGGATAATAGAACTGGTTTATATCATGTATTATCAACTTCTCAAAAATATATCGCGAGAGATGATGATTCATTAATGTACATACCTATCTCGAACCTTGAAGAATGCAAACCACTTTATTTCAACACCAAATTATGTCCAAATTTATTTGCATATCCTATTGACAACAATGCCATATGCGAAGCCCGTCTCTTCAAGAACCTCAAAACTCTGCCAGAAAACTGCCAGACGTCATTTATCATCAGCCAAGGCTACAACGTCCAAAAAATAGACGAAAACACATGGTTAGTTATTAACGCAGAACCTCTACAAACAACCATCAACTGTCCAGAAAGAAATTCAAAAACTGAAGTCATCTACAAAAATTCAATAGTAAAATTACAACCAAATTGTTATGCCTTCATAGGCATCACAAAAATTCAAGCCAGTACCAATGAAGTAACCGATGTAAAAGACGACACTCATCCAATCCAAATTCCATTTGAATGTTGTAAACATATTCCAGACAAAATCCGAGCTCCAAATCTTAAACCACTAAAATTAAACAATCTCAATACGGAAGACCTCGAAGTTGCCAAACACAAGTTGGACCAATACTCCAGAGATTTAGATGATTTGATCAACGAACCCTTTATAACAAAACACATATCCTGGTTCACCTATTTTATCATTGTGCTAATAATTGGACTGTTATTTCTGTACCTATTTTGTAAGTGCAGAACAAAAAGACGAAGACTAGCCATCGATGTTTCTGCATCACCCCCATCTCCACCGAGGCCTAGCAAACCCTACAGGACATTTGCTAACCTATTTCCTTCACGAAGACGACCTACCTTAAGAAGAGAAGACAACGAAGCCGAAGACATAGAACTTACATAAAGACAAACTGTTTTGTGCCTTTTTACTGACTTTCAGTGCTGGACTCTTCAGTGAATTTTATTTCATTTGTTTAATCATTATATTTCATTATTTTCTATCATTTGTTAATTTCAATTTTATTAACATTTTTACGTCATTTTCATTCAAACCCATCATGCTTATATTTTATGCTTTCACAGTAAAGCTATATTTTAACCTTAGGAATATTTTATCCTATTTTACAATTCAAACCTAGTATGTTTGTATTTTACGCTTTCTTGCCAAAGCTATATTTTAACTCTAAAATTTTTATGTTTTTTTATTTTATGAATCAAGCTTATTGTGCTTGCATCTCATATTCTAGACGCTAAGGTTATATTCTGTGTTTTAAACCTTACGATTTAACATTTTTGTATCTTTTATATTTTTCCAAATTGTACCATTACCTTTTATATACATTTTATATTCATTTCAAAAGTTGCTGCATAAAACACCAACTTTTTTTATAAGGGGGAAGCTGTTATATTAGAAATATACTATGATATATAATATTATCGAGACAGGCTTAACCTTCTCAAACATATCGTATTACATACTGCGTAACAGCTCTTCTCAATAACCGCTCACGCTGCATGAGCATTGTATTTCAATTCTAAGTAATCCTGATTGTGCTGAATCAGCAACACTGTTTCCTTTGTTCTCAAAACATTATAAATATTACCAACAACCTTTTTGTAATCAGTCTTATACTCACTTTCGAATAAACCTCATCTAAATTATTATTGTATTTTCTTAACGAGTCAACGTTGACTCCAGTGTTAAACTAAATAAATCTTTTAAAAAGTTAATCAAGTAATCCACTATCTAACATATATATATATATATATATATATATATATAAATATATTTATAAGTACATAAGTACATAAGCTGATTTCGTAAACTATAAATTGCCAAAAAATGAAAAGAAAGAAAAAATTTGTTTAAACCATGTAGTACATATAGTATTTTAACTACTTATTAAATTAAAAAGAATTGATCTTGATTTAAATTTATTTTAAAAATTGAAATTACATCAAAGACAAAAATTGAAGATTAATTAAATTTTAAATTAGTAATAAATGAAATTTACCTGGATGTTAAATACTTGTTAACGCGGATATAAAAATGTAATATCAATTACTGAAGTCCACAATTAAGTTTATATATGTTCGAATCAGTACAAAGGCGGCAAGTAAATGATTTCCTGGTGAGTTTTACTAATAAGGTAAACTTTTTTGTCCTACTTACTGCAAAATAATGCTACCAAATTAACTTGAGAAATCTATTTCCCCTAATTAAATTGAAAGCTATAAAATATAGAAATAGTACAGGTATGGCCATCTGTCAATTGTTGATAAGCGCAACAACCTGCCTGATGTAGATTCCCGTACACAAACAAATTACAGAATCGATAAAAGAAATCTATAATACCACAGCTGACTTAAATTACAGCAATTTGTAATTTCTATTTTATACATAACCAAAAATATGAACTGCCGTAATAAATAGTAAAACGTATTATGAGAACTCAGTAAATATATTACATCTTATAGGATATAATATATATAGTAATGAGAAAGGTAAGGAAAATAACCATATGTACTTACATAGTGAACAAAAATATAAAAATTGAAATATAAGTATCTGATGTAAATAAATGTTTTGTAGACAATCGTTTCCTGGGATAATGCTGTATAGAACGGAACAGAGATACATAATAGTGTAAAAAAACATAACTGAGTTCCCAAGATATAAAAATATGTACATAAAACAGTGTGAAGTGATTTAGCAGTTATACAAGTAAATTCTGTTAGTTGAAAACAGTTTCACTTACAAAAACTGAATCAAAATGTTACACAGGTCTTGCTAAATATAAACAAAATACTAGTTTTTATATAAAACTGTTCAATGGACATAGGCCATGTAACACTCTGCCAGTAGTCCTGTCACATCTATAGACTGTAATTTCCAAATAATTCAGCTGAGTATGTACCATATTTAAACCAAGCCCGTTAATGATATAATATTAAAGTTTGTAGCTAATATATTACAATAAAAATCCATAATCTTTGTGTTTAAACCTCTCGTATTTTGATAAAATAAGAAAATAGCATATGATAAAAAATAAAGTGAATCTAACAATGTTACTTATATTTATACTTCGTTAATAGTTTTATGAACTTGATTTACTTGACTGAACTATTTGGCCCGTTGTCATGGTCCAACTGTTTTAATATTTCGTAATTTTTTAGTTGTTAGAAGAATTCATCTGTATATCATTTTTTTACACTTTTAAAGTTATTAATACTTATTCTGCAATTGAACGCAAAGCCTTATTCGGCAACAATATCTTTTTCAGTTTTTCCATATCTATTAATAATTGGACATTTCATTTGTCCAATATACAATCGTCAAATTATAAACTTTACATCTGACCTTATAAATCCCAGGTCTTGGCTGTGAAACTGCAATTTAATTTACAAGCAAAGTTTGTTGGCCAGTAATTGAAATATTCTGTTAGACAGCGTATGGTTAAATAAATAAATAAACAAAACAGAAATCCATGCCAATAACAAAATAAAACGAATTTGACATCCTGTACAATATATTGGGCTAACTAATCGGCCATTTTATATCGGTTAGTCAATCCTTTAATGCAGTTAAGTATTTACGGTTCAGTTTGTGTAAATGAAAATTGCCTTATTTATTAAATTGTGAACCTTCTAATGCCCCAAATTGCGTTGTAGGTTTATAGAGAAACATGCATTTACAGACTTAAGCATAAAACAGGCTTACGTAGGCAGCTGTGGTTTCCAGAAACCTGGCCCTCTTTGATGCCTTGATGTCTACTAATTAGCTGATTAATTAATTGCACAGTCACTCTAATTTGATCGCTATTTATTTATGAGCATCAGCATTAATGTAATTACTGGAGGTGTTGTGAAGCGTTTTCATGTTTCAGGACCTTAATCCCGCTGCCAAAACTATAATGCTAATGGGGTTATTGTATACTGTGTATAGGGAGGCTCTAGCCCTGTTTACAAAACTATAAATAGAATGATTGAAGTACTAGCAATGCTTTGAAATGGGTATCTTATTAAATAAATATTTAGTTTTAAGTGTTTGTGGTATTTTATTGATGATTAAAACTAGTTTTCTAACGAAAAGTAAGGACTTCAAATTACTGAGGTAAAACTAAAATTTTTAAGGAATTCTCTTATGATAGTAACATCTTGCAAACATTACAAGGAATGTAACTATCAAAAAGTTTTGGAATAAATCCGAGTCCCGAAAAATATTTACTTCAATGAAATGCTTTTCAGAATAGGATTTTTTTCGTAATCTTTTTAACACCTCTGGTTCTACCTACAGCTTGTGCACCTTGCAAATGCGGTTTCAGAATTAATATAAAATATAAACGCTGTTAGGTGACGACTAATAATTTTGTTGAAGGTAATAGTAACTGACAAAACTATCAAGTTGGCGACACATAAATTACTAAAGTAGATTATTTAAACTTTGATTTATTTTACTCTTTAACTTCATGATGTGGTTCACATCATGAAGTTAAAGAGTAAACCACTTCAGAAGCCATCCCCGTATTTAATCAGACAGCATAGTGTGGCGGCTTAGTGCAAATATTAGCTAGAATCGTGACCTGCTGGATTAAAGTGGGACATTTTGCACAGTGTATATGTACCATCAGTATAAACAATGTATGGGGTGGTGCCAGATTTTCAGGCCCGCCGTCTTGAAATACGGCGCCTTCTTTTTCTCGTCAAGAGTTTTTGATTTGTCTTTAAAAAATTGCTGAATATCATCCAAACGGTTGGGTTTCCGGAAAAACAGGTTATTGTATGTTTTATTAACAATCAAATTTGCTACAATATTAGCCCAATACCACCTTAGTAGGTTGAATATTTTATGAGATATAAACTTTTTAAGTTTTTACATATTTAAAACTTTGGACTTATATTGAAAAACCACGAACTATAACTCAAACGGCAGGATTAGCAGCAAAAAGTGCCAACATGTGTACATTTCAAATTAAATTTGCTAGATTTGCTATTTAGATGAAAAACAGCTGTTGTAGCTTTAATAATTTGAGCAATATGCAAACTTTATAAGTTTTAAGTTTAAGTAGCCAGAGTGACTCATCGAAAGCAGACGTGCCCACTCCGAGATTCGAACCTAGGGTAACGTTAATGTCATATATTGATTCCGAGCCGCGGAATTTTTGCAAAGTTCATAACTACGTCATCGATTAGCCGCACATCCATCTAGCGCTTGTAAGTATTTGAGGGAAGTAACTGAATTCGTCCCGTGTTGTTAGTCAACCAGAGCGACTCATCGGCAGTAGACGTGTCTACTCCGAGATCTGAACACATATCATATTCGAGCAGCAGGATTTTGGCCAAGTCCGTACCACGTCATCGACCAGCAGCGCATCCATTTGGTATCTACTCCCACTCCGATAGTAAGTTGGTTCATTTTCGGAAAAGGATCTGAGGAGCCGTCCAATTGGATTCCATTCCGATTGCTCCACCGCAGCAGACGTGCCCGACCGTAACCATAGGAAGTAAGTTCACGAGGGTGTAAGTAAACTGATACACTGTATATAACTTTGCCCTGTGTCATCGCTTATTCTGTGCTAATGCTTTACCGCGTATCACAGTATTTAGAACTTGTAAAGTTTGGTCGAGGTTGTCAATTAGTAAACCCGTAGATTTGTATATGGTAGGTTTAACTGAATGTACTAATATTATTGGAAAATTTTGAGTGTTACTCTTTGAGTGTGAACGTCTAATTTTCCAAATTGGCCTACTAGAGTACCATTTCTCCACTCGATCTACTCAGCCTCGCGTATCCCGCTTGTGGGTAGTGTGTTCTATCACTTAAACTAGGACTGGCGCCCGAGCTGAGACAGAAAAATCGTTTCCGGGGCTCGAGTATCAAAGAGTGGCCCTTTTCCTCCTTGCCACCGACAGAGGTGGAGAAAAACGCGCCACAAAACTCATATTTTATTTTGAAACAGTATGCTTTATTCTGAAGGTAAATTAGAATAATTAGGTCGGTGATAGTTTTACAAACCAGAAAAAAGAAATATCGTGTGTGAGCTAATTTTAATGTTTTACAAGAACTTCATAAATACAATAGTCGTCTCTTGAATTTATTATAAAATTGTTTTCTTTATTTGTACGTACATTTTGAAGACATGATGACCCTAAAAAACAATGTAAAGATCCACCCATATATTCTTAGACAAAATGCATAAATATATACTTTCAAAATACACAAAAGATTCTATTTTTCAGAGCGTATTATTTGCTTTATGATGCTTACTTATTTAAGAGCCTCTCCACATCATAAATAAGGCTATTATTTATTTAAATGGTGAGGGGTGGAAAATTAAGGGGCGAATTTAAAATGGTAAAAATCGGCCGCCGCTACTCCGCCCTCCATTAAGGATTTAAATTCGAACCGACGCAATGCTGCGGGGTCGGATTTTAAATTGCTTCTCAATGAGATTTTTTGGGTAATTATCTTTGCAGGAATTTATTATTTATTACCGACGGGATCAGCTCGCCACTAGAAATTTAGGATTATCTAATCTCAACTATCCCAATACGGTTAATACTTTTTAAATAAGACTTATTATTGAATTAATGTGATACTCTCATAAGATGATGATCTAGAGTGCTGTGTTTTATGGTTAATTTTTTATATTGCTCAATTTAAATGTAATAATCATACCGAATTTCGAAAGCTTCCATCCATACTTAAGAAATAATTATCACAGTAGGTGTATGATACACGGTAATAAAAATTTTAATATAATTAAGTCAATATAAAAAGAAATAATAAAAATTAAAATTAGGGGGAAGTATGAACAAGGAAAAACAGAAAGAACAACGATACATTTACGAGATAATTCTTAATAAGGAAATGAATGCAAAAAAGGGTATTAAGTTCTTAAACGTTACTACTTAAATAAATAAATAAATAAATAAACAAACAAACAAACAAACAAACAAACAAACAAACAAACAAACAAATAAATAAATAAATAAATAAATAAACACCACATAAATTAGACAACCCCCAATTCCAGAAGCCAGGGCTTGTGCGGAAGGGGGTTATGCATTGAAAAAACGCGGACATACAACTATTTCATCCTACAGTACCAGCGCCGGAGCCAGGATTCGAACCCGGTGGTACGATGTCCGTGTGATTAATCGCGATTGCCACCTCGCGCCTTAACCCACTCGGCTATCGACCAGACTTCACTCCAATGTAAAGACTTGAATTCAATTCAATAACTCGAAAGCTTCCAACGAAATCGGCTAAAATTAATATCATGGGATCTTTGGGGTCGCTGATTACGAATCCGAAGTAAAAATTGGAAAATTTAAAATGGCGGACCTAAAATGGCGAACTTAAATTTTAATTCCTGATTTACGCAGTTTCTGTTGATTTTACTGAACAATATGTTGAGTAAAAATTTATTTAGAATGCCATTTTGGTAACAACATTATTTAACACTTTCACTTCTCCCCTGGCTGCAACCCCAGATACGTTGCGTACGCGGAGGATCAGAAGAGAAGACCATCAATGAGAACGGAAGCTGGGTTTGCTGGACAGAGAAGCCCTCGGAATAGAAGAACAAGTGAGAAGTGGCATGGTAACGTCTAATAAAACCGTAAGGTTTCTAGAGCCTGTGACCAAACAATGCTCAAGAAGGGAAAGGTGAGAACCAACGGAAAAGCGTATTGATGGACAGATAAAATCAACAATTTCAGGTCGCAAAACGTAGCACCCAGAAGACAGTGTGTTAAGGAAAACAGGAAGCCAGAAAGAAAGAGTGGTTAGCTCTCCCAGATTACCGAGAAGTAAGGAAGAGACTCAGAGATGCGATAATTAAGTTCAGAGATTGAAGTAGAAGAGAAGGGAGGATTGGCGGATAATCAATATGGCTTTAAAAAAGACAACTCAATGGTGGATTATGTAAGGAGGATTACAAAGATCGTAAGAGGGGCTATGATCATTAAAACGATATGTATAGCAAGTACCCTGGACGTTAAAAATGCCTTATGAGTAGTTTGACAAGGCTAAAAGTGGCTCCATACTAGCTCAGAATCATTAAGAGCTATTTGGAGAACAGAGGGATTGTGTAGAAGGCGGAAAGTGTTGCACATTGGAGAAAGGTGACGTGCGGCACAAGCATCAATTCTTGGCCTGACCCCAGGCTGTTAAATCTACGTTCTGCAGCTGCCCCTGACGGGTGGCGCCGCGTCAGGTTGACAGGGAGCACTGATAAGATGGTCGCACTCTCCCATTAACCCGGGAGGAAATCTTAAACCGCCTGATGCCAGATGATGACTATCTAAATGACTCTCCGGAGATAGCCGCAGCAAGGGCTCGAGCCTCTGCAGTAGTAGGTAATGTAGAGGCGGTGGCAGTTTTCGAGGAACGTCACCTCGAGCAAGCTATCGACAAAATCGTACCCTGAAAGGTACCCGGCTGGGATAACACTCCTGGCCCGCTGATCAAGATGTTTTACAGACAGCTGGTGGCAATCTATCGGGAATTGTTCAATAATTGTTTGGCCGTTGGCTACTTTCCGTCAGCTTGGAACAGGGGAATTTTGGTGACTATTTTAAAATCGCCAGACAAGGATTTAACAGGCCCAAAGGTCTTTAGGCTATTAACACTTTTGTCTGAGCTTGACAAACTCTTTGAGAGATCTATTGTAATTCTCCTTCAGTAGATCATGGGTCCTAATTTACTACATCCTAGCCAGTACGGCTTCATAAAAGGCAAGTCAACCATTGTTCCTCTATCTGAGCTAATGTGAAAGATCCATGCTTTTGATGGAAGTCTGAAGGACGTGTTTTCTGTTCGAAAAACTTAGAAAAATTGAAAAAAATAGGAAAAAGAAAAAATTAATTTTCTTTTTCCTCAACCTTTTCTAAATACTAAATAAAAATATTACGTTCACAAAATTTTTTGGGTTCAAAGTGACTGTTTCAGACGGAGATTAATGGATAAATCATACTTACTGTCGTTTATGCTTAACTGCGGCTCTGATGGTATCAATTGGAAGACGTCGTAACACTATAAATCTAACACTGTCCGTTTAACACTCTCTTAAAATTAAATCTGAAAGGGAAATTTTGTTAGAAAACACAAGTAAAAGACAATATAAAGTTCAAAAAATGTATATTAAATCTTTAAAAAATTTATGTTTTTTACAACAACTTCTTCAGAGGAAATGTTAACAAACAATGGTCTGACCCGTGTACAACACATGGTGAGGAACGGGACGATTCATACGGTACCAACTACCATCCAATATGCAGTTTGAAAAGCTAACGATGCACAAAAAGATTCAAGGAACAGTTCATGTAACTGAAATTTTGGTGGGCTTATGCTTGCCTGTCTTATAAACGTATTTTATTAATTCACATAAATTTTGGTCGCTCCTCGGAGCTTAAAATTGCTTGAAGCGTATCTACTTCGTTTGTATTATGCAATAACAAATTTTACGTTCAGGCAAGGCAGATCCCATGCACGTGTGAGTACATGGTAATAATACTTTTTTGACTCCGAATCACTGAGGAACCGGTTTAGGGCAAACCCCGTCAAAACGCATCATTTCCCCGTCAAATCCGACTGCTAGGAAATGATGGGGGTCCCATGTCGCTAAGGGCTATTTTCGTTATAACTTCCGATATACTTTGAATAGTCGTTGGACTAACTTGTCCTCATATTCAACACTTCGTAAGAGTTGCAGTGCTTGACAACGTGGATTCGTAAAAGGGTTTTTAATCTTGGAAATTTGGAAGTTCAAGTCCAATTTTAGAATACTTTCCAAAATTGGGTGGTCGGGGCGACATTACGTCCCTGTGTAGCGACATTTACTACACTTACCAAATTAACGCTCCTCGAAGAGTTAGCGAAAATTTGGCATAAAAAACGCTCCGAAGAGCAAAAATATATTTCCAAGAATTAAAAACCTCCTCCACGGCGTTTTTACGTGAAGCACGCTTTTCTTACGAAATATTTCCTAAGTCGGATTTCGTTACAACGTCGAAAAGTATATCGGGGTTATAGCGTTCTTTAACACTCCCCTCCTTTCCGTGAATCTTTTTGTGTAACGTTTGGTAAATTGTTTGTTTGAAAATAAAAATGGATCATTGGATGTAGTCTCCCATGTGTTGTATTCGGTTATCGTTCAGACCGGCCTATCTGAACAAAACATAGATGCAAATCTAAAAAATGGTGATAAACTTGAACATATATCGATGCATAGCATTCGATTGAATTATTGAACATTGTGTTTCAAAAATGGCATAAAAAAAAAGAAAAAATCGAAAATCCTCAGATTCTCGATGACACAACACAAACACTTTCGACGCACTTATCTTTCTTAGTGTTCTTCCACTAATGCGGGCTTGCGTCTGCTCCTCCTCGTGTCTATGCCTCGTCGATCACCTTCGGTGTCGAACTGCCTTCTGGAACAGCTTAGGTGGTCCTCGGACTGCTTGGCTCCAGCTATACATTGGTTCTGCTCGGTTTATATGAAACAATATAAAACAAAATTTTAGTAAAATGTTTGTTTACATCCCGTCTGGGGATCTGCGACCGATAACATATCGTCGTCTTTGAGAATAGGAACACTGAATTTTGTTGACTTATATTGGTTGAAATGGTTTCCGAGTAGTTAAAAAATCTCTTCTTGGGAGAAATCTGCGACCGATATCACATCGTCGTCTTTGAGAATAGGAACATTGAATTTTGTTGACTTATATTGATTGAAATAGTTTTTATTAAAATCTCTTCTTGGGAGAAATCTGCGACAGAATCTGCATCCGTCGGATCGTTGCATCTGCCCCTCCAGCAGACGTGGCGGCATCTCGCCCTTGAGTTGCTAGACTCGTCTGAATCGCGCTCTGCGTCAGAGTTGTCGTCTTTCCATGCCGTGCCAATGGAACATTTGTTTGGACCCTTTGGGTCGGACTCTGCTTACAGATGAATGTTTAATAACATTTGAGGACTTAGAAAAATTATAAAAAATACCAACTCTGCCGGACACGGTCAGAGTTGCTGCAGTGAATTTGGAAGATTTGTATGGACGATACAATATCCTCAATGAAAATAACTTGTAAAAAATGCATAAAAAATACCAACTCTCGCCTGACACGACAAGAAGTTGGTATGGAAATTTTGATATAAAATAAACCTAGCACTAAGTTAAAACTTAGCCTAGGTTGAAAAATATTATAAAAATATAATTGAATCTCCAGAACTGGATTCTGAATCAGAAGTGGAAGCATCTCGTGGCGGTGCATGGATTTGTACAACCGTTTGCTCCGGCGGTAGAGGTTCTGTGGAATCGTCTGAGAACGGGGAATCATTTCCATCGAGTGATGTTCCGCCTGGACTAGCATTTTCTTCATCGGAAGATTCGATTTCCAAGTTGTGCTCCTCTGGCGGGGCTGGTCTCAAATCATCGACATGTACTCTTGTCGTTACATTTCCCTTTTGCACGAGATACACCTCGTCTGAAAACTTCTTCAGAATTCTGGTTGGGCCTGACCAAGACGGCGTGAAGGTATGTACCTTCTTTTTTCTCTTACTCATGACTCTGTCTCCTACTTTGTAGACGATCGGAGTGACGGCCTCTTTCGGCGCATATTTCTGTTTGTAATTTTGTTGGGCCTGACGGGCTTCCTTGATTCGCTCGTATCGTGGAAGCGTTTGTTGCTTGGCTCTTTCTTGCCTCCAGGCATACAAATCCCATTCGCCTCTTTCGGCTGGATCATATCCTACCACGACCATGCTAGGTGTTTGATTTGTCGCGGCGTTCCTACGATTTCTTAATATGTATGTCATTTGATGCACGTAGCGATCCCAAGTGTCGTTTGGCTTTTTGAATGAAAGAGTCTTTAAAATATTCTTGCATTCCTGCACCCGTCGTTCCACGGGGTTGGACTGTTGGTGATATGCTGGAATTAAGTATCGTTCGATACCATTCCTTTCGCAAAATGTGATGTACCATTCGGAATTGAAATGACCACCGTTGTCTGAAATTATGACTCGAGGGACTCCGAATCTTGCTACTATTTCTTCGTCGATATATTTGGCTATCGTTCTGCCGTCGACCTGAATGTATGCCTTTGCCTCTATCCATTTACTGAAAACGTCTTCGACGATAATCATATATCTGTTTTCGGCGTCTTTAGTCCTCTGCAGCGGGCCAATTACGTCGACGCTCAAGGTTTCAAATGCATTTTGTGGTGCATGACTTCTAAGTGGAGCATTGGGTTGGGCTTGTCTTGTCTTTACAGACTGGCATATCAGACAGTCGTTTATGTATCTGCCTACGATCCTGGCCATATTATTGAAATAGTAGCGTTTCGCTATTTTCCTGAGAGTCTCGTCTCTTCCTGGATGACATGCTTCATCTCGGTCATGATAATGGTAAATCAATTCCTTAATTTTCCTCTTTGGAACTATTAATTTAAAATTTCGATCGCAATCTTTAAAAAGTACATCGTCTTGGACGTGAAAATTTTTCATAAAAATAAGATCCGCATCGGAACGTTGTTCCTGTTGAAATAGATCATTCCAACGGCGGATCTTGTCTTGAATATCTCTTGAACTCAATTGAGCCTGTACGATATCTTCGTATATTTCTGAATGCGTTAAAACAGAAATACGTTCTGGACACTTATAATTTGGTAGGAACATTCTTTCCTCTTCATCGTCTGTCTCGACATACTGATTTTGTGGGTTACGACTTAGAAAATCTGCTAATAAATTTTCCTTTCCTGGACAGTGTTCAATTTTGAATGCATATTCTTGCAATAGTAATGACCATCGAGTAAATTTTGTTTTGTCGTCCTTATGTTTGTTTAACCAAAGTAACGCCCTGTTGTCCGTCTTCACCAAGAACGGTTTGTCTGCTAAGTACATCTTGTACTTTTTAATATAGTTCACCACCGCCAAGCATTCTAGCTCGTTTATGTGGTAACGTCTCTCCGCTGGAGATAACGTGTTGCTTGCATACGAAATTATATATTTTTCGCCGTTGTCGCCTAATTGATATAATACGGCCGAAAGGCCTTGGAGGGATGCATCTGTTTGCAAAATGAATTGACGTGAAAAATCCGGCCGATGGAGTTCCAGCGGTCCGGATAATAATTCTTTTAATTTTCTAAATGCTTCATCGCATGTATGGTTCCAGTGAAAACGATTTTCCTTCGAAAGAAGTTTCGTTAGTGGCTTCGTGATCATCGCCACATTTGGTAGATATTCTCGTACCCAGTTGCAAAGCCCTAGGAAACTTTGTAGCTGCTTTTTCGTAGCTGGAACGGGATAATTTTGAATTTGTAAGACATGTTTTTCTAATGGTTGGGAAGTATCGGTTCTAATTGTATGGCCTAAATATTGAATTTCATTCGTCGCTATTACACACTTTTCCGGTGACACTTTCAGATTGTGCAGACGTAGTCTTTCAAAGACTAATCTCAAGTGGGACATATGCTCCTTCACGTTTACGCTGTAAACGATTATATCATCTAAATACACTTTACAGAAATGGTGCAGGTAACCCGTTAAAACGTCCTTTGCCATGAATTTCTGAAAGGTACAGGGAGCTGTCTTGAGGCCGAAAGGCATGACATTGAATCTGTAAGCTGCCCCATCAGGAGTGGTAAAAGTCGAAAAATCTTTTGATGCTTCATCTAGTGGTATTTGCCAATATCCACTTTTTAAATCCAACACAGAAAAAATCTTCGAATTGCCTAAATCTTTAATACTTTCGTGTATCTTGGGTAAGACGGAAGCTTCGTCTTCGGTCATTTCGTTCAAATGGCGATAATCGATGCAAAATCGTGGTTTCTTGTCGGAGCGTTTTATTATCACTGGTGGTGAACTATATTGGGCAGTGCTAGGTTCGATGACGCCAGCTTTTAACATCTCTTCGATTTGGTCGTACATAATTTTCTTAGTACTCGGAGACATCGGATACGGTCTGATATTAAATGGTTTCGTGTCTTTTACTGTAATTTTGTGTTTCACAGTCACTGTGGTTGCTTGAGTCGGTTCCGCAGTGAACAGATCGACAAATTCTTCGAACAGCGGCCGTAGAAATTTGTCTTTTATAACAAGCTCTTCAGGAAGCTTTGCCTGCTGTCTCTCCCTTTGAGAAGCTTGATTCCAGAAGACGGTAATACGCTCTTCTGTGCCGGCATATAGGCATTTTCTGCCATAATCATATGCGACATTGTTCATATATAAGAATGGTGATCCTAATATTATTGTTTCGTTCAAATTTTCGATTACTTGAAAATCAATTTCAAAAGAGGTGCCTGAAATTATTACTTGTAATTTTGTCGTGCCAAGAGAGTCCACCATTCGATCTCCGCACGCCATAGCAAATGATCGACGTGTCGTGAGATTTTTAAAATTATCCAACATCCTCGGATGGATAACGTTTCGCGTCGAGCCTGAATCGATCAGTGCGTCGACCGCATGTTCATTAATTTGAACTTTTATACGAGGCAAAGGGAACGCTTCGCTCATATAATTTATTGACTCTCTTGTCTTGTGCAGAGGAGCGTCGTAGTGGTCATGAGTATCGGAAAAAATTACTGGACATTGCTGCCGCCTTGGTTCGGCCGTTGTGCCGGGGATCTTGCAGATGGACCCTGGCCTGGGTCTCTGGCCCCTCGAAAGTTTCCCGGTCTCCTGCTGAGATGCGGGTTATTCGGGCATTGGCTATGGAAGTGCCACTGTACTGTGTCTGTACAGTATCGGCACGGGGTTGCCGGTCGGTCGGGTACTCGGAATTTCCCCGATCCGCCATTGAAATTAGTTTGCCTGCGGTCAGGATTCACTGATCCGCTCGTAGAATTAGGCATAAAAAAAGGACGACCAGGCGCTCTGCCTGGACCGTCCTGTCGAGATACGTCCTCTCGGAAATGCACCCTCGGTGCTGTCGGAGTTGGGCTTCCATTGCTCCTTATACTTGAATTTTGTTGACTGATGTGTCCCGGCTCTCGATAGTAAGACGCGCGGGACAGACGTTGATCAATAAGCTGGATTAGCGACGTCTGTTCGTCAGCTGAATCCCGCTCGACGTTAGTAGCCGCTGCTATTAACATCTCTGTGTTTGAAATTAGGTTGCTTCTCAAGCGTGACCTAATTTCTGGACGCAGTTGGTCCATGATGACCCGAGCTCTGATGGCTTCGGATTTAAAGGGATCAATACGATCGAAAAGACAGGTTTTCCTTGTGATAAACACTGCCGTGTCGTCTAAATACGTTTGCTTGACGGCATACAGTTGAGCAATAGCTCGTGACTGTATGTCGGGAGAATTAAATCTCGTAAGGAATCTTTCCTTGAATAAGGCATACGAAGTAGTCAACGTCCTAAATTGTTCGGACCATCGTTGAGCTTCGCCCTTGAGTTGGCCGGTTACGTTATGGAGGCGATCATAGTCGTGGCTTATGCGAGCTCTGTCGAAATATTCCTCCATAATTTTCAGAAATGCTTCTGGATCTTCATGATCAAGCCCATGGAACGTCACGTTCGGACATCTTTGTCTCTCATGGGGCGTACAGGTCGACACGTTCTGTATCGCCTGCACGAAGCCCTCTGCCATTTTCAGAAACATACTTTCCATCGAAGCAGTTTGTGGCTGTGAAGCTGATAAATTAACATTATCTCCCTCCGGAAACAGTCGCTGTGGTTCTATCCCTCTAGAACCGTCGTCGACGAGCGGTGCGGTGACTCGCTCATAAAATTCTCTTGGGGTCGACCCCTCGGAGTCTTCCGCCATAAATGAGAAAGGATTTGTTGGGTTTGGGGACGGCATGGTCCCTGTTCGGGCGCCATGTGAACGATCCATGCTTTTGATGGAAGTCTGAAGGACGTGTTTTCTGTTCGAAAAACTTAGAAAAATTGAAAAAAATAGGAAAAAGAAAAAATTAATTTTCTTTTTCCTCAACCTTTTCTAAATACTAAATAAAAATATTACGTTCACAAAATTTTTTGGGTTCAAAGTGACTGTTTCAGACGGAGATTAATGGATAAATCATACTTACTGTCGTTTATGCTTAACTGCGGCTCTGATGGTATCAATTGGAAGACGTCGTAACACTATAAATCTAACACTGTCCGTTTAACACTCTCTTAAAATTAAATCTGAAAGGGAAATTTTGTTAGAAAACACAAGTAAAAGACAATATAAAGTTCAAAAAATGTATATTAAATCTTTAAAAAATTTATGTTTTTTACAACAACTTCTTCAGAGGAAATGTTAACAAACAATGGTCTGACCCGTGTACAACACATGGTGAGGAACGGGACGATTCATACGGTACCAACTACCATCCAATATACAGTTTGAAAAGCTAACGATGCACAAAAAGATTCAAGGAACAGTTCATGTAACTGAAATTTTGGTGGGCTTATGCTTGCCTGTCTTATAAACGTATTTTATTAATTCACATAAATTTTGGTCGCTCCTCGGAGCTTAAAATTGCTTGAAGCGTATCTACTTCGTTTGTATTATGCAATAACAAATTTTACGTTCAGGCAAGGCAGATCCCATGCACGTGTGAGTACATGGTAATAATACTTTTTTGACTCCGAATCACTGAGGAACCGGTTTAGGGCAAACCCCGTCAAAACGCATCATTTCCCCGTCAAATCCGACTGCTAGGAAATGATGGGGGTCCCATGTCGCTAAGGGCTATTTTCGTTATAACTTCCGATATACTTTGAATAGTCGTTGGACTAACTTGTCCTCATATTCAACACTTCGTAAGAGTTGCAGTGCTTGACAACGTGGATTCGTAAAAGGGTTTTTAATCTTGGAAATTTGGAAGTTCAAGTCCAATTTTAGAATACTTTCCAAAATTGGGTGGTCGGGGCGACATTACGTCCCTGTGTAGCGACATTTACTACACTTACCAAATTAACGCTCCTCGAAGAGTTAGCGAAAATTTGGCATAAAAAACGCTCCGAAGAGCAAAAATATATTTCCAAGAATTAAAAACCTCCTCCACGGCGTTTTTACGTGAAGCACGCTTTTCTTACGAAATATTTCCTAAGTCGGATTTCGTTACAACGTCGAAAAGTATATCGGGGTTATAGCGTTCTTTAACACTAACAACGGTGGCTGGCAACGACAACATCAACCAAAATACAAACTAGTCATCTTAGATATTGCTGGCGCTTTTGATAATCCGTGGTGGCCCTCTATCATCTTAGCAGCCATGGGAAGTAACAACTTCCCTTCCGATATCTTGACAGTCATTTCAAGTTACCGTTCAGATCGTGTTGTCTGTTACTCGTCGCTTCATTACTCTGTAAAGAAGCGCCTAACCAAGGGATGTCCCCGAGGCTGAGCCCTTAGCCTTGGCTTGAGGTGTATAATGTGAGCCTCTAGGATGGTACTCGTTGAGGCTTTATGTGTCTTAGCTAGGATCCCGCCAATACACCTGGAACTAGCCAGGATGCACGCTGTCGAGCAAATCTAACACAGGCCAGTGTGAGTTTCTTGGTACTATGACATATGGTGGACATACATCGGCATATTAATAATCTTCTCCTAACTCGTTGGCAGCGTGAATGGAGCACGTCTACTAAGGCCAGGCACCTATTCAGGCTGTTGCCTGAGGTAGGAGCTTGAGCGGGCCCAAGAGAACTTGTCGGTTAGGACTGTGGAACTATTCACTTCGCACGCCGAATTCGGTGGGCAATACCCCTACAGACATTTATGAGCAGTGCCAAACTACGGATGATCCCAGCCATCGACTTCTGAGCTGTGGTCGTTATGACTTTCTCCGGAATCACATTGTCGCTAAGTTAGATCCTTTCCCGAATATGCCGGAACTTATGCCTTACAAAATCTCTTTCTTATTGCACCTTTTGGGGAGAGTCCTAACAATATTTAGCTACATCTACATCTGCAATGCCTATGTCAAACTTGCTTTACACACAACGTTATAATCTTTGTATCCTTTAAAGGTCGGCCTTCTAAATGGACGATTTTTGCAAACTGTTGCTGAAACCAGAGCCAATTGAGCTTTATCCGTCTAACTCTACTTTTAATTAATAGCTATTTTCTAAAATTTTAATTATTTTAAACTTGAAGAAGTATATCTAGCTACAAACAATAAGCGGTTCCCTGCCAGAGGTTAAATCTCGCAAGAGATAGGTACTCTGGCGTTCTGACGGAACACCACTCTAGGCCACTTATAGAAATTATGACACGAAGTAGTATTGGCAAAAAAATTTGAAATTATCAGTCTTAATAACTGGAGCTGCTACGTTCATAGCAAGGAAAGGGTGGGTATTCTTAATCCTACTTCTAGTGTTATGACATGGCCATGGCGATTAAGGCAGAGATGAATTAATCCTCGGAGAATGGAATGGAAGATATGGGGTGAAATTGGAACTAGCCCCGGAGAGGGCAGTGTGTATCGTTAATAATAAGAAAAGAATGCCACCATTCACGATAAAAGCAAATTCTAAAACATCTAGAAGTATCGTTAGACTCGCGACTTAATTGAGCTGCGCAGAAAAGGCGAGAAGAACCACATCTTCCTTAGATAGACTCATGAGCAACAATAATGGACCGAAGGCCAGCAAAAGACGGGTAGTGTGCAATGAGGTGCATTCCATCCTACGATATGCAATCTAGTATTGGAGAGTTTGATGCGAGTACAAAGGACAAGAAGGAGACTAGAAAGAGTGCAGTGCAGTAATGCACTTAGGGTTTGCTAGGACTGTGTGGTACGAGGCAGTTTTGTTGGTGGCGGGGTCCTCTCGACAGATCTACTAGTCAAGGAGAGAAGAGAGGTATATGAAGAGATGGGAAGGCAAGAACCAAGAGAGATACTGTTCCAGAAATTGCAGATCAAGTGGACGTGGGTGGAGAGACTCCGAGAGGACATCTGTTTGATATAGAAAAGGTTGACACATGCGAGTGTGCCGAGCATGTTAAAAATTAGCATTTTAATAACTGTTTTTGAATCTAGTATAGTATTTTTAGGTCTATATGATAAAGCGAAATAGACACATGGAAGAAAAAAAGTGATATTTTATGATGAATGCTTCATGCTTTTATTTTTATCATATAGCCGTAAAATGTTGTGAATGATACAATAATTATTTTCTACTGTTTAGAGCATTTTAATTAAAGCGTGTTTTTAAAAATATTTGTTAATGAAAGACGAAATCCATTTATCTAAATTAACCTCAAATATGAAACACAGAAGCATGTATTTATTCCATTGCCCGCACATTCGAGATAGCCATTCGCATTTAACGAAGGGATTTGCCATGCATTCGGTGGTCAAAGCAAGGCCCTTGCTAGAGTGACTTAATCGAATTTGATATAGTTTGCATTAATTGCTACATGATGTATCATAATCGCCGATATACATCCTATTTCCATTCGTAAATTATATCACCAAGAATTAGCTGGGCCACGATTTCGATGCTAATGCAGGCTTTTCAATTTGCTGTTTGACTATTTATCAAATTCATTTACATTCATTACGGAAAAAGTACTCAATTTATATATTTATTCTAGTTATTTCTATAATTAATGTAGACCAAACGTAACACACGGCTAAAACAAATTTAACCATTAGCACCATTAAACCATTACCTATATATAAATTTGTGTACAGAACACACATTACGCAATAATTTTACATAAAATGTTATATTTTATACCACTTTCCGAATTAATTATTCTTTTTGTGATTTTTATCAGCAGAGCCATATATACAGGCTGTCCATTTTATCACGACACTCGAAAATATCTCACTTAATATCGGTCGTACAAAAAGAATATTTTTACGAAAATTGTGCCGATACATATAACCTATAAAATGGTTTAAAGACATTTGAAATCCATGGCGGAAAATATCGAAAATGCGGAAAACATCTTGGCCAAATATCTCCGTCATTTGAAGAGATACGAGAAAAATTCTAAGGCGAAATTTTTTTGCAAAACAGAGTGTTTCCACGAGGTTTTATCTAATTTTTTTCAAAGCCGCTGTATTTCATTTATTTATTTATTTATTTAGAATACAACTACCCAAACAGATAAGAAATCCAATTACAGGGTAGGAAAGAACAAAACATTGTTAGAGAATTTTGTACGACAAATACATATGAAAAACTTAAGTATAATTACATAAAATATTTGTACATAAAACTCGTAAATATTTTTAGTTTGAATGCAATACAGATTGCTTAATTTTTTTAACAGTAGTACAAAATATATCAACATCGTCCTGTATATATGCATAGTTTGAACACATCATATGCAAGGGTGAAGATTTAAGTAAATTTGTACGAGGCGTATTTAGATAAAAAGAATTATTTGAGCGTGTATGAACTGATAGTACATGTAATTTGACATAACTATATAACTCAAGGCAATCAATCACACTATTCAAAATTTTATATAAAAACACAATCGAAGAATACTTACGGCGGGATTCCAAATCATGTATTTGATATCTGTTTAATAGATCACATTGAGGTGTACCTCTTGCTGGATAAATTCCGTCATTTCTATACCAAAGATATTTACTGAAGATTCTGTGCGTTTTTTCAACGCTAAGTTTATGCACGACGTATTCTGGACTCCAGATTATGGAGGCATACTCTAATTTAGATCTGACAAATGCATTAAACAGCAATATCAAGGTGTTATTTTCCACAAACTCTTTAGTATTTCTGATTATGAAACCTAAGTTTCTGTATTTTGAGATTTACTCTTCAGGCTAATGAAAAAATTATTTTGAAACGGGCGGGAAATGGCGCCATTAAATAGAGTATTTTCTTCCCTTTTTAACGATATATCACATGCCATATTTATTCATTTGTACTACGTTAGTAATTATAGAAACATTTTTTTAAAACCAATAATTTCTTTTTAACAAGCATTATACTTGCCGTGGAAAAGTATGATTAAATAAAACTATAAAATAATTCTATAAGTTGTTCAAATCTTTGCTATAATAAAACATTAACACAATTAAGAATAATAAAGTAAATTCAGGTAACAAAAACAAAATAATCAAGAAAGCAACATGGAGCAATTATGGAAACAGTATTCGCAATTATGCCAATGTATAGAGGTCCTCCATAAAAGCGTCACTCCTTGCTCAGAAAGTTAAAATGTCTTTACCAATTAATTTAAGTATAACATCCATTTGTTTGTATTTCATGATTTCACTATTATTTCAATTATTTTAAAATAGCTGGCTATGAACAAACTTGACAATTTAATTTCTTGACAGATCATCTCAGTTAATACTTAAACTCTCACTCAATCACACTCGTTTAAGAATTTAGAATTTTCAAAAATGATTTTCACTCACATTGATCGTTATAATATGTTCGTTACATATTGCCAATGCAATTTTAACTCTGGATTAGCTGAAATAAAATATAGAAACAGACTTCCACAAGCACTACAGCCGAATAAAACTCTGTTTACAAAATTAGCTACGAAACTGAAAAATAATGGTTCATTTTTAAAGAAGAAGACAAGGTTGAACAGTGTTACTGATAATGTAAATAAGGTAAACCGAGATATTAATTATGTAAGAAATAAAAATACAGAAAATTTGGAAACTCGTTAAAAGAAGTTCAAATTGCTTGTCATATAAATAAAACAAGTGCTAGAAAAATTTTAAAGAAAAATGGTTACCGGTGTTATAAAGCCAAAAAAGTTCACAATTTACAAGCGGGGGTCAAACCAAGGAGGGCGACTTTTTGCAGGTGGCTGGTGGAAAAGAAGCGTGCTGATCCATTAATATGTAGTAAAATACTTTGGTCCGACGAGGCAAATTTTTCCAATAATAGATTTTTTAATGGCAATATTCATTACAAATGGACTTCTGAAAATACACACTGGCATAGACCGACTGGGTTTCAAAATCGTTTTTCAATAAATGTGTGGATAGATATTTTAGGTACCAATTTAATAGGTCCTTATTTTTATGATGGTCACCTCAGTGGTCAAAGGTACCTAAACTTTTTGAGAAATGAATTTAATGAATTCTTAGATGACCTACCTTTAGAGAATCGACACAACTTTCAATATTTTCAACAAGATGGAGCTCCTCCCCACAATTCTCAGATTTGCCTAGATTATTTAGACGAAATTTTGCCTCAACATTGGATAGGTACTAATGGATTTATTCGATGGCCCCCTCGTTCTCCAGATATAACCCCTATGGATTTTTCTATGGGGATATATTAAAGATAAGGTGTTTTCGACGACACCGCAAAATGTAGAGGACCTAATAGCTTGAATTCAACAAGCATGTGTTGCAGTTACCCCCGAAATACTGAGTAATGTTTTAAATGCAGTGCCTCGCCGCGCTCGATTGTGCATAATAAATCGCGGTGGACACTTTGAACATTTGATATGATATTAATGTTTTATGTGCTATATTCTTTTTATTATTAATTTGTTTTTGTTGCCTGAATTTACTTTATTCTTCTTAATTGTGTTAATGTTTTATTATAGCAAAGATTTGAACCACTTATTGAATTATTTTATCGTTTTACTTAATCATACTTCTCCACGGCAAGTATAATGCTTGTTAAAAAAAAATTATTGGTTTAAAAAAAATGTTTTTATAATTACTAACGTAGTACCAATGATTAAATATGGCATGTGATATATCGTTGAAGAGGGAGGAAAATACTCTATTTAATGGCGCCATTTCTCGCTCGTTTCAAAATATTTTTTTTTAACAGCCTGAAGAGTTAATCTCAAAATACAGCGATTTTGAAAAAAATTAGATAAAAACTCTTTGAAACACTCTGTTTTTCAAAAAATATTTTCTCCTTAGAATTTTTCTCGTATCTCTTCAAATAACGGAGATATTTGGCTAAGACGTTTTCCGCATTTTCGATATTTTCCGCCATAACTCTTAAAGTAGGTCATGGATTTCAAATGTCTTTAAACCATTTTGTAGGTTATATTATTATAAATCGGCACAATTTTCGTAAACATAATTTTTTTGTACGACCGATATTAAGTGAGATATTCTCGAGGGCACTGATAAAATAGACAGCCTGTTATAGAGTGCAGTCAGTATGTCGAAATATCCCATGTTGAAAAACAAACTTTTACGGCGTCTTTGTTGTTTGAGGGGTTGATGAGAGGGTCAAATGCGAGCACAAATCCAAAAGTGCGGCACTTTTTCATGTAGGCGTCGTCCATCATTTTGAAATAAGTGCTAGCCGCATTTTTAGCTTAAATATCTTTTCTTCCATTCAAATTAAATGAATTAAAAAAAAAACAAAGCTGATAATATCCAACTACCTTAGTAATCGCAGCACTACTATATAGATCAGAGATGTGTGGACTATCACAAAAGCCGACGAAACATCCTTACTCTGTTTTGAATGAAAAGTACTGCGGAAAATCTTTACGACAGTACCTATGCGAAAATGGATCATGGAAGCGGAGATATAACTGCGAGTTATATAATCTGTATAAAGACAAAACAACGGGAAGAGATATTAATAATAATAACAATCTTTTATTACTCAACAAAAAAGATCCATTTACAGAGCAAAAGTGTACATAAGTAGATACTTCTGTAGCAATAAATACATTTACAAAACACATTACATTGAGAAAGAAGTTTGTACATATTTTGTAAATGACAATAAGGACAAATAAAATATATCAATGTGCAAACAATAATTGTTATACAAGCTACACATATGATATAATGGAGAATGTTTAAAACGATTTTTTTGGGTATTTCAACAAAAAATAGCATATTTTGCCTGATAACTGATTGCACCCTAAATTGTATTTTCTCAAGAAATGCAATATCGTCTACCATATTATTTAATAGTTTATAAATGTAATATTTCTCTTACAATTTAATGTTTCAATGTTATAACCATTATACAAACTTACTTAAGAAAACATATACATTCTCTGTACTCGAAAATGAAGACGTCTTAAGAAACGTCTTTGAACTTTTTCGATCATATCAGAATACCTAAAATATAAACGATACTATATTATTGAAAAATTTTTTGGTTTACTATGACCAAAATATTCAAATAACTTTTAAGCAGCTTTAAGAGACTCAGGTTGCTGCCTTGCGGTATGCCACTAGGACTATAGTAAGTTCTGGAGCAGTAATTGTTTACATTCACATATTGATATCCGTTGAACAAATAGGATCGTAAAAAATCAAGAAAATTTTCGGTAACTCTGATTTTCTACATAATAACTGATGATTTAGTTTATCGAAAGCTTTTGTCATGTGGGTACGTATTGCATCAACTTGCTTCTGCTGATGAATATTTTCAGCCAAATACTAGGTAATGTTGCAAAGATTTGACGTAACTGACCTACGCGGTAAAATATTGCAATATTCGGGCTTATTGCAATGAATATTTGATCATGAATGATATATTCAAGTGCTTTGGCCGAGATGGAAAGAATACATATAGGTCTGAGTTGCTAATGTTACTCCACTCGTTTTTTTGAATATTCGACTCGAATAGACATAAGGAGTACGATCAAGTATTCAATAGATCCCTTATATATGTATCCGGATATGCCATCCAGTCTAATAGCATTACTCTTAATATTTTTCACTAATTTGACAATTTCATATTCATTAATTTCTTGTAGAATACACAATGATTATTTGTAAATACATTCTTATAAATATCACTAAATTTATTATGATCAGGAACATCAGCATTCAAATAAACTGACTAAATGATAAGGAAACCCATTAGAAATATTTCCGCTATTTTTAAGTACAATACCATTATACATCATATAAGGTGGCAAGCCTGTACAAATTTTCTTTGAGTTGATGAAATTCCAGACCGTTTTATGTGCATTAAAGATGTCACTTTCACATATGCTGACATATGTATCATAGCCTACTCGTATCTTGATCTCTATTTGTTAAATAAAGCCTTAGTATGTTCAACTTTATATTTAAAGCACATTTTCCTATGTATAATAAATAATCTAGACCAATTTTTCACATTTAAATCAATTTTTAAAATTTTTTTGCCAAGTTGTTTTCGTTTGATCAGCTGAACATTGTCGCCACGTCCCTTTGCGACATGGCGGAACGACGCTTGCTGCGCGCGCATCCAGAAGTGCTGAAAACATGGGAGCTACAGTCCACGTCGCAAAGGGGTGTGGCGACAAAGGTCAACTGACCAAACGAAAACAACTTCACAAAGAAATCTTTAAAAATTGATTTAAAAAAAAATTAAGCATCGTAGAGGGGTATTTCCCATATGAAAATTGTAGAGAATTTCTTTCTCTACAACGCTTTTTACACTTTTTCCTGGTACGCCTACCGACACGCTGTTAGCACCCACGCTTCTGGGGTACGACTCGAAGAGCACCCTCGCCGCCTTTTAGGATACCCTCACGGTCATCATCTGGGCAAACTACGTAACCGAGGAATCTACGAAACTATCAGAACTCTATCCTATCCTTTGTGGGCTCGAAGCCACGGATTCCAGTGGATAAATACATCTCATTTATAGCCTCTTATTTAGTTTATTCGCTGTCACACCGTCTGGGCCCTGGAGAATTAATTGCTACTTATTCCTTACAACATATTTAAGTTAATATATATTCGTTTTCTGTACATATGTAACCTGTTAATCACACTGTTAACTGTTAACTCATCCCATAAGTATAGGGTACAGTTACGCCCCGAGATATTGAGCTAGTTTACTTTTTTTGCCGTGAGCACTACACTACAATTCCTGGCTAACCGTGCCATAACTATGATACACGCTGTACCCTCTTTGAACTTATAACTTGCCCCTTATAGTATCACTTTTAAGGGAGTTTCCACTGTAGCAAGGTGGGCAAATATATTTATTTATTGATTTATCAAAAATATTCTCGTTTGCGATTTTTTTAGTTAGTTCTTTAGCGAATTTTAATATTTGTTCTGTAGAAACCTGACAAAGTTAAAAGTTAGGCCCTTTTGGGAACGATTACGTTAGATGCCTAGTATACCCACATACAATTTTTAACACCTATTGAACATGGTGAAATTGAAATACTGTCGCTTTCATGAAATTAATTCACCTCGCCTATTCAGTAGGTATCATCAGGTCCATATTCCAATTTTCATTGAAATCCAATGTCACGAAGTAAAATATTATATATGTCATTATTATTTCGATATTTAGGCATCATTAAGTGGTCAAATATTTTTGTTTATTGACATCAAAAATATTCTCTGCTGTGGTTTTGTCAATATACTACATGATATTCACATTTCAAGTTTCGTTAAAATAAAATGCAATAAACTCGATGGAAATATCCACCTGATTATTTTTAACGCGGCATAAAGTATTGATACTTAATTGAAGAGAATATAATAAGTGAATCCAAAATTCAGGAGATCTGGATTCGTTCAGGTGGTCAGCCGCTGACTGCACGCGAACGGTGTCCCCCAACTGGAAGACATTAGCGCAAAATCGGAACGAATGACGGAGAACTCTTGAGGATGTCGAGGCTCTTCTAGGGCTGTGACCAATGATGACGATGTCCACTTTAATTTTTACAACTTTTTCGTACTTCGTTTACTTTTGTCATTAGTTTTTTTCATGGCGCCCACGCAAACTTTTTTCTACTTACAATATATAAAAATTTGTTGTTACTGTGAGGTTAAAATCTCTGACGCTTGGCTAACAATGTAGTATAAGCGAACATTTAATTTTGTACTAGACAGTCACCAAAATTTACACATTATTCAATTATTCATATTATGTTATTTTGTGACATATAGCACTTGCGAAGTAACTCGTATGTTAATTATAAATTAATTTGATACCCTTTACGTATACTGCAGAGCATCCAGCTACAGTTTCGGTTATAACGCGATTCCCAAACTGACTTCGTGACATTGTTTAATATAATATGTGACATTCGAGAAGATTCCTTAGATGAAATTATGGCACTGCCAAAGTGAATGCATTTGCGTAAATACCTCAGACAGCTTAATTTGCTACACTAACATATTAATTGGATAGTATGTGTAGATTACTTTAGTCCAAAGAGGTATTTCTAGAGAGCGGCTATCGCAGAAATATTTCGCCTAGAGATCTGTAAATTATCAGATAAATTTGTTAGGTTTACGAAGAATGACTCAAACTCGGTACTTTAAGTTTTTTATTGTAATAATAGAAATCAAATTATTTTAACTGTTTCCGCGTACTACTACTACTACAATCCCTGAAACAACTGTCCAACAACAAGAAGATTGCCTTGGGGCATGAGGGAGTACAAGGTAATGAACTTGCTGACGGCCTTGCGAAAAAAACTGAAGCACAATTCATTGGACCTGACTCGTTTTGTGGCCTGGCCAAGGAACACATAACGCAGGAGGCCCAGAAATAAGAAATCAGAAAAAATCCTACTGCAGGAATACTCCAGGCCAAAGACAAGTGAAAAATTTGGCAAAAAATGCCCCTTGAGATATCATCTCAAGAATATGGGCAAGGCAGTAGACGACAAATGCAGATATTATGATACTGCAACTGAAACTGAAGAACATATATTTTATGAATGCAAAGTATTAATCCGAACTAGGCTAAAGTTACCAGAGCAGGCGGAAGTAACGCCTGAATATATATGGAAATTTTCCTTCAGGAAAATCACAAGCTTTGCAAAAAGTCTTGGAATCCTGTGCAACAATTAGATGTAGGGTAAATCACAAGATCTTTTAGGTCGAAGTCAAGTAAGGCTACTCAGAGCCAAGCGACCCCTGAAACAATCTACAAGATAAGACATATATTCTGCCATGGATGATATATATCATCATAACACAGTCACAAATTCCTAATAATAATATAACCACATGTAACAATTAAGCAAAACATACACTCGAGAAAATGTTCCAATTTATAGCATTAATAAGTTGAATAGATTTCGCTTTTATCACTACATTAAAAAAATATTATTATTTTATTTTTATTTATTTTTTAAATAACACCACCACAAGTTATGATTTGCTATATTCCAGAAAGGATAATAAAAATGATTCAATTTTAAAATTAACCAGAATATAATGTTGAGCAAAGTACCTGGTAAAATTTATTTTTAAATTAATTCAAGATCGAACAAATACATTCTAAATCAAACCAAGTTGTTTGTATTAAATGCTTATGTTAAATCAACGGTATTAGAACTTCCAAATTTTACATATTTGTAACATAATTTTGCAATTCTAATGAAAGCCATGCAGTTTACAGATTTCTATAATGGCTCTTAATGCGCCCTTAACAACCTCACACGTAGAGATAATTTGTCGCGGTACCGCCATTTTCTTGAATTTGAATGTCACAGCGCTCATTAATACGTTGTAGGACGGTTTGCGTGTATATTATTATGTATATCACTTCGATGTTGCCATTTAACTACACCTCGAATATTCAAATAATGCCTAATTGGTTCTGATATACAAGCCGCCGCTGAATTAAATGCATTGCCATAATCGTAGTACCTATTTAATCTTTAATATTCATCACCTTAATAAAAATTAATGTAAAAGCGACGAAAGAAGATACTGTGTTTGTTACAAAATTCTTTAGTAGGCTGCTAGGTAAACAAAAATTACTTAATTTCCTTTTGCAACATATGGACTTGGAGGTGGCAACCGAAATTAAGACGTAATAACAGTCCGCAAAATTGGCTTTTAAACTTATAAACTTACTGTAGTAGTACATAAAAGGTCGATTGTTACTCCAAAAATATGCTGCTTTGACTCATGATCGGCTGTCAAAGTTGGCAAGCTTTTGATGCAAGCGAACACAGCAATACGATAGGCAGAAGAATTTTTGAGAAATATGTATGTCCCAGATTAAAAAGAAATAGTCCTAAGGGACTGCTCAAATAGTGGACAGGGAAACTCTTAAATAACTTATCAATTTACTATGAGAGCAGAGATAGTCCATGTAATAAGGATATATGGCAAGAGTGCATTAAACCTGGCATAACATGCACACATATATAAAGGATTTGTATATTTAAAAAATAACATATCCTGACGACTGCTGCTTACAGAGAGGCAAAAAGAACGCACAATAATTTAGTTAGTAAATCGAAAAAATAATTATCACAATAAAATTATTAATTGAAATAAGCTCATGCGGCTGCTGAATAAAAATAAAAAACGTAAAAATTTTCAGATAAATCATTACGAAAGTACCATTGAAGATTCAGAAGTGGTTGCCTCATTGTTCAATGAGCTTTTTATAAATACGCCAATCAATATTGTAAATCAAATACCGAATACACATAATACCACTTTTCCCAAGAAAGTATCAAAAAGTACCAACCATATATTGTTTTTGGAGGCGTTTATAGCAGACGAAATGTTTTCCTCATTAAGTAAAAGTAAACTAAAAAATAAAAGATCATCTGTACCAGATGACGTACCTGGCTTTTTAATTAAGAAAGTTTTAAAATTATCGATAACTCCACTAACTTATCTAGTAAATCTATCTTTTAACACTGGAACGTTTCCAGAAACACTAAAAATAGATAAAGTAGTACCCATACATAAGAGAAACGATGCACATTTCTTTGAGAATTATAGACCTGTAAAAGTACCATTTAGTTTTCTAAACTATTTGAATATTGTTATCTAGATCGCAGTCTTCACGCGTGGTTTCACCGAAAAAAAGATCATAACGCCCATTTCGATCAGGGGAAACAAAATTACGGGACGGTCTACTCCCTGTCCAGAAGTCTGTATCCGCTCATGGTCAGGGATAGCAGACTTAACAGACAAAATAAAAAGTTGTTGTACGCGATGGTGATCAGGCCGTCCATTACATACGCGCCGCCGGTGAGGTTCCTTTTTGTAGTCTTTTTGTCGCGTTAGTTTTTTTCTTGGTTTCTTTTTGTACATTTTTGTCTCTAAGTTCGTTTTTTCATCATCAATTTTTAACAAAATCAAAACCTTGTGGTATAGAATTTTTTTTAAAACTAATGTTTAGGCCAGCCTTGCGCAGCCCGGCGTTCATACATCTCCTCGATTGGATTGAGATACCTGCGTCAGCTGCAAAATTTTAAAAAGTGTTTGTGCTCCAGTTTTTAAATAAGTGTATATTTAGTTGTGTTAATTCCTTTTGTAATTAGACATGTAAGAAATTTATTACATTCTTTTATCTGCCTTTGCAGAAGGTGTTTAGGTTAA
Organism: Leptura quadrifasciata; assembly: GCA_963675555.1. Lineage (NCBI taxonomy): Eukaryota > Metazoa > Arthropoda > Insecta > Coleoptera > Cerambycidae > Leptura > Leptura quadrifasciata. The sequence goes on along the minus strand of OY776679.1, from coordinate 34,360,537 downwards.
GTTTTATCAATTTTTGTTTAACCGAACCAGGCCTATTCCAACCTATCCTGCAATCTGCCACCGCGATTAACACGGTGGTTGCACTATCCGTCCCGGGATGGGTTCTGGGGAGGTACTGTTATATTTTTAATTTATAATAAAGCCTTATTGATTGGTTGAGTGATTGATCTAGTTCGCTTGTTAAATTTTTTAATAGAATATCAAATTTTGTCTGATAAACAACATGGTTTTCGCTGTAGAAAGTCCACTATAACGGCATTCTATAATCATATAATTCATTATATTGAGGCCGGGGAATACCTTGTTGGAATATTTTTTTATTTCAGCAGGGCATTTGACTGCGTCAATCATACAAAACTTTTAAGTTTGCTGAACAATTATGGTATTAGAGGACATCCACTAAACTGGATCAAATCATTCTTAATCAATCGCCAACAGTATCCAAGTATACAATATGCAAGTGAAGGTAAGACATGCATGGTCAATTCTCGTCTCTTAGTATTGAAGTTCCACAGGGCTCAATATCGGGTAGTGCGTTATACATATTGTATATTAATGAGCTTGACTTCATTCTATGTAACGAGTTCTTTTCAATGTATACCGATGATCTTTCCATGATTGTTTCAGATTCTATGCGTAATGCATTAAAAATCAAATGTTATTGAAATAGTATCTACATTTTTCGATCAACATCAACTGTATTTCAACGCTGATAAAACTCAGTTCCATAATAGACAGAAAAATGCGAGACTATTTCTCTTAAAATTAACAACTCTGTTATAACAGGTACTCATAATAATAGTATAAAATTTTTATGTTTACATATTGATGAGTGTTTAAATTGGAAGTCACATTGTGAATATATAATTTCCAAGCTTGCATCACCTATTTAACAATATTAAATCAATACTTACTAGAGATCAATTAGTTAATTTATATTACGCCCAAGTGAATTCTAGAATGAGGTATGGTGTTTCTCACCACACGACTTTACCATCCGCAGACAGTAAAGGCTTAGGTAGCTACAGTGAAGGTGGTTTATGTCCAGAGGGTGTGTATAAGGGAGGAAAACTCATGGGTTTAAAATAAGCAAAAATAGGACATAAAATTGCAAAGTTCCCCCCGCCGGTTTCCTTTTTTTTTAAACTCTTAATGTTAAATTCACTTTGGCGCCTGGTTTATAAATACTTAATAAAGTCTTAATAAAATCTGCACCATAATGCAAAATTAATTTAGTCAAATTTGTATCTTATATAACGTTAAAAATATCATAATATGTTTAAGGCGCACTTCTGTGCAAATGATAAAATACAAATCGCATGCTCTGGAATATTAAATGATTGCCTCCATAAACAACAAGTTTATTGGTTAATTTAATCAATAAATATAAATGCTCAAGTGGAATATATTACAAATTGTACTGTGATACACTGTAAAGAAATCTAAAATATTTTAGATGTGTCGGTTATCTAATATTTTCATATCTCGTGCGAATATAGTATTATTGAAATTATATTGAAACATATATTCCAGAAATATAACCATATAAATAATTCTATTTAAAAATTTCATGTTAATATTACCCGATCCATTTGGTTGTATTTATTTTTTTTATTATTATTTTATTTTTTATTTTAATGCATTATTTAGATTAACGTCCTGGCAGAGTTTACCACTAGCTATTCCACCACTTAACCAGGACACATACACATAGACAATTAAACAATGACCATTCCCTACGACATTGCCATCTGCCGCAGCTGAGACTCGGAACTCGGGAGTGGTACAGCAACTAGCCGTGTTGTATCTCACACAACTTCGTCTAGTCCACTGCTACAACTCGGTAACACAAGAAAAACCCACTAAACATCCATACCTTAGCCAGGATTCGAACCCGAAACTCCTTGGTTGCAAGCCTAATATGTATGCGTTGAGTCACTGAGCTATTTATTGTTTTCAAGATGTATGACAATCTAGCTTGATAGGTGTCATAGACAAGATCTATGCTTGGGCAATGAAATTTAAGGTTCCTGGTTAATTTTCTAACTTGTAATCAAAAGTTCCATGATGTCTCCTAGGGTAAGTAAAGGTTTATTAAATTCTATAAATATAAAAAGTGAAATGTACAAAAAAGTTTTACAAAATACAACCAGCATCGCAATATATGATTTATCGTCTACTGCCTTACCCATGTTCTTGAGATGGTATCACAAGAGGCAGTGGCCTGTTTAGAAGGCTTGTAATCAGCCTTAATTCGGACTTTTCGAATTCGAGAAGCTTTGTGGCATTCTTTGCCAAATAAGTTATAAACTTTCTCGCTTATCCTTGTCCTGGAATATTCCTCCAGTAGGGCTTTTTCTGATCTTTTTCCCATTTTTGCATTTTTGAATCTCTTTGTTATCTCTTTGTTATGTGCGCTTTAGTCGCCAAATTTCTAGAGATATACCTTCATCTTTAGGAAGTGTCGACGATGTAAATAAATATTTCGTTTCCTCTGGTCAAGTTACACACAACGCTGATGAACCCACTGTTTCATTTCTTAGAAATAATGTAAAGCCCAATGTAATAAATTTTCATTTTTTGATGGTTACTGATGAGGAAGTTTATAAAACGCTCCTTTCGGTAACATCTAAAGCATGCGGGTCTGACTACATCTCTTTAACCATGCTTTTATATTGTTGTCCAACCGTTTTACCATTCATAACTCATTTGATAAATTATTGCATTGAAACTAGTGTCTTCCCTTCTAAATGGAAAATAGCATATATACTGCCTTTTCCAAAAATAAGTAAACCTAGTAACCTTGGAGACCTCAGGCCAATTAGTATTTTACCTGTGATATCTAAAATCCTAGAAAAAATACTAAATATTCAAATAAAAAATCACTTAAAAGCGTATGATCTATTGCCTCAAAACCAATCAGGATTTAGAGTAAATCACAGTTGCACAACAGCTTTGCTGAAGGTTATTGATGATATTTTATTGGAGTGCGATAAAGATAATTTAAGGCCTTCGATAGGATTAATCATGAGACTCTATTATCGGTGCTTCATTACTTGGGATTTCATGGAAACGCAATTCTACTCATTAAAAATTATTTGTTAAATAGGCAACAGATGGTCAAATTAGGTAACAACATTTCAAATCCATTAAACACGTTCTCCGGAGTTCCTCAGGGCTCCATATTAGGTCCTCTACTGTTTACTTTGTACACATCGACTTTCCAAGATAGTTTACAGTTTTGTTCTAGTCACTTCTATGCAGATGATACCCAAATTTATTATTCGTTTGGAAAAAATGACTGTCATGAAGCATGTGTACGAGTGAATCAGGATTTACGGGCACTAACATCTATGCCGGAAAAATACTGCCTAACTATTAATCCCATCAAATCCAAAGTAATGCTATTTGGACGCAGAGCATCATGCGGTTTGTATACTGATAGTATTCATATTAATATAAATGATCAGGACTTGCAACTTTGCAACATTTCTAAAAATCTTGGCCTCTTTATAGATTCTAAGTTGAAATTCTCGGAGCATGTTACACATATTGTTAAAAATGCATTCAGTAAACTAAAATTAATATATAGCAGTAGACATTTGTTGTCTATTAAAAATAGAATAATATTGAGTGAGTCATTGGTTATGTCACATCTGAATTATGCAGATGTGGTGTATGGGCCTCTTCTAAATCACTATGAGCATACTCGCCTGCAGCGGATACAGAACACCTGTATACGATTTATATATGGCTTAAGAAAATATGACCATATTTCGGCAAAATTTCACGAATTAAAGTGATTATCAGTAAAACAAAGAAGAGATTTGCATATTTGCTCTCTAATCCATAAAATTATTAAAAATGGTGATCCGCGGTATTTGCTAAGTAAAATCAGGTTTAGGGCAGATGCACATAATGTTAATGTTAGACATAAACACATACTGACAATACCAGCACATAAAACCTCACTCTTTCAGTACTCCTTTTCCTACTATGTTGCAAAATATTATAACAAAATTCCATCTGTTTTAAAGGATCTGCCTTTAATTAATTTTAAGAAAAAATTAAAACACTCGCTGCTCGAAGGTCTGATAACTTTTTTGTAACTCTGCTATATTGTACGGTCTCGATTTATTGTGATTTTAGATTCATAGTATTTTTTTTTATGTAAATATGTGTTTTGTGAATATTAAATATCATTATTTTTTGTGTACTAGTATAAGTTGGTGAACTAGTCGTGTTAAGTGATATCTTGCAATATTATTTTACGTGTCTTTTATATGTAGTCATATATTTATGCACTCGATACACATTGTACTGTAATTATGTAATTATTAACATGTTCTTACTCTTTGTTTACTAAATTTTGTATCTTTAGGGTTGAGTGGAAGAATGGAACTTAATTCCAAACTCTGCCTTTTGGCGCAGTAGTACTTGTTGTCACTTTTATTTTTGTATAGTGCTTTCTAGATGCCAATAAAAACCTATTATTATTATTATTATTATTATTATTATTATTATTATTATTATTATTAGATAGGTCAGAAAATGGTGCGGGTCCGAAGAATGGCGCTTCAGCTCCTTTTTTGTAAAGCTATCAGCTAATTCATTACCTTGTATTCCCTCATGCCCTGGCACCCGCATCACGGTAACCTTGTTGTTATTAGTCAGTTGTTTTAGGGATTATCTACATTTCCAGACAATTTTAGACTCAAAGATATTATTGCATTTTTGAATTCTGCATAATTTTCTGAATCCAACGATGCTAAATAAGGGACATCTCAAACATCAATTTTTTTTATAATATAATTTTTAGTTTTCCATTTAAGTGTGCCAGGACGGTTTCGATTTATTCTAAATGATCCGTGAAATGCTATAAAAATCGAAATCAAATTAAAAACACTTAACGACGCCGACGTTAAATAAATGTATAAAAAAAATAGTACTTAATATATTTAATAAGAGGGATCTACCTGACTTACTCTTTATAATTAACCTCTTCCCTCTTCAATGTTTAACCTTGTGCCTATGCTTGTCACGAATCAATAATGCATCTAACAGATCTATCCGAATAAAAATATATTCTGTTCACATAAGACATTCTTCATATAATATTTCCATTTATATTATTGGCCTATTCTAAATATTTGATAAAGCTCAAATGACCATTAACTTTAAAGTTCATCCCTAATCATCTTACGCTTCAAGAGAACATATTGTAGCCAAACATTGAAAGAACAATGGAGAATTTAAAATCCCAGAAGTAGCGTAAAATGAATAAGACCAAAGTTGACATTTGTTTTGGGATAATACTCGTTTCGCAAAGTATTGAGATCCATTTGCTCGCGATCTCAAAGATATAAATAAATCAAAATGTCACATTTCTTATATTACATTTTCCGATATGGAAGCTGCCTTGTTTGACGTCTCTAATAATGTTTGCTGACATGTTTCTTCCAGTGTATTCTCTAAATCCGCCCCCAGTTAAAATGTTTAGACTTCAATTTACTTTACAACATCCCCAAGGAGGCTTTGGCTTATGTCTACAAATCACATCAGATAAGTACAGGATATTCTGGATTGCCGCTACAAACCACGGTCACTTCGACTATGTTAATTATAATTTTTCATGAAGTTATTTTTGTACACATCTTTTTTGATTTCCATGTTTATTGAACGATGAAAATTTAATAAATTTGTTTTACTTGCCGAAATCATAGTTTTATAAAACAAATAAAACAAAAAGTTATGACACACCGTTGGTATTACAACATATTTTCATAATTATTCCGAGAATAATCAATACAACATCGTCTTAATTGATATTGTGACAGCTAAAATTATTTATTTTTCTTGCTAGGAGTTAATATTAACATAACAGGTAGATAGAAACAGAAATATGAAAAGGAAATATCAGGAAATCAATAAAAAATTTCTTAGATGATTTGTATTGAGCTGTTGAGAAAATACCATTACATTAATCTGATAGTAACAGTAACAGCAATAATAAAGTTCCGGATATCTGTTAAAACTTGATATAAATTTGTTTCGTACTGATATTTGTTGACGTATGATACAGCCATGTAAGATGAAAAAAGGGGTAAATCTCTGAATGAAAGATAATGAGCTATAAACTTGTATATATCTTTATTTTGACATTTTACATGTTAGCTCAAAAGTCTCATAAAGTCTCGTGTACGCGAGTTAAGATATTCAAGGTCAAAGGTCGCAAAACCCAGTTTTTGTAAATAACTTGCTTCCTTTGCTCTAGATAACTAATTTGGAGTTATTAGAAAAGTTGTAGAGCGGAAATTCATTTAAAATGGAAAATAACAATCCATCATATTATGGACAAGCAAGGGAATTTAGTACTCAAAAGAGTGACTGGGTAATTTACAAAAGAAGACTAGATAATTATTTTCTAGTAAACTCCATTCAAGATAATGATAAAAAGGGGCACTGCTGCTTAACGCCCTAGACGAAGAAGCCTACAAATTAATGTATAATTTATGCCTTCCAAGAATTCCTGAAGACAAATCATAGATTGAGCTTATTCAATATTTTAAAGTTACCGAATCGCCATTTGTTGCAATATCAAAATTGTTTGCAGCATATATATGAAGAAGAGGAAGACACGGGAAAATATCCATGGCAAATTATAGGTAAAAAAAGGAAAACGATAATGCGTCAATCATCAACTGAAACTTCTCCACAAATCAAAACAGCAGATCAGATTTGCATTGTTAAATTCAAATACTTATTCTAGTTAAGGAGATTATTTTATTATAATCTATTTTGGTGGTGGAGAATGTTAACAACAATTATTGTTGTTTAGTGTATATGTATTTTTAGCAGTCTTGTTCTGTATGCCATGCATCATACATGATTAATAAATGTTAATTATTGTTTATTCAAGTAATTATTTACCCAGTACACCCATTTGGATACTCACAATTTTCTGTAAACCTGATGAAACATTTTCTTGTGCAAATATTTTATTATTACTTCACCATTCGTGTCTGCAATGTATATTAAAAATAACTGGGGTCCTGAGATGATGGACCCTTGAGGTACGCCTTGATGTACTGAAGCAAATTTGGATCTGACAGTATTATTATTTATTGCCAAAGCTACCCATTATTCCCTCTAAGTTAAATAAGATTTTAAAAATTTATCCAATTATTGGAAAAACCGAAATAATGCAATTTAGAACGCAAAACTTGTGGATTCAAAGTATCGAAAGCTTTACTAAAATCAAGTAGAACTAGACAAGTTGCTTTATTATCTGAATTTTGACAAATGTCATCAGTTATTTTTAAGAGTGAAGTGAAAATGCTATGATTTTTACGAAAGCCTGATTGTGTCGAGGAAGTCAAATAAGTTTAATTTAAATAGAGAACAAGGTTGTGAATTTCTCTTTCCAAAATTTTAGAAGTTGAAGATAAGATAGGTACTATTAGGTCTGAGATCTTTTAGTTTTATATGAATAAATATTTTTGCAAGATGATTAACTATTGCCTTTTTCCAGCAGTACTGAAATACACTATCAAGTGTGAAAGGTCTTTAAAATATTTATGAGATGATTTATACAAAACATAGTTTAAGGTCTTTAATAGAGATGCGCTAACACTGCAAGTTCTAATATTACTAGTTATGTTGTAAACATCATTCCTTGTTAATCATTTGATATGAAATGTATCTTTATAATTTTGATGTAAATTAGAATTTTAAAAAAATATTTTTTCATTTGAAGGATCATTGTCGGAAATTATGGACGAAATACAGTAATTATTGATTTTTTCTGTATCAGCAAGCGTATTTGGAAAGTTACTATTAGTCTTATTTTTTGTTAAACTTAATTTATTTATCTTTGTCCAGAATCTTTATTTTCTTACAGTGCATCAAAATAAATACATTTTCTCCGTTGCATGGCATGGTTTGTATAATTTTTCAGTTGTTTATAATATTCTAGATTCTTGATAGATGGGAGCAAGAGCAATAAAGGGCCGCAATGCTACAAAAACCGAGTCAGACGGAAGATCTGAAACGAGTTCACCTTAATGGCCTTTTGAGTTCGACCACCGCGCGGTCTACCAAAAGTAAGGCCAAATGGTCCAGCGAAATCTACTTTAGTGTGCAGGAACGATTTAACTTCAGATACTCGTGAAGTAGGCAAGTCATAAAAGGTATAAAAGATTTCGGATTATGTCGCGAACAACGGTAGCAATGGAAATACAATGATTGATTGTTGGGCTAATAAATCCTGAAAAGCAGTCGCGCCAGGATGCGAATATATAATATTATGATAATGATTAGTGAGGAGCTTAGTTAATTGATAATCTTGTGGTAACAAAATGCTGTTGTTGCTGAGTAAACAAAGGAAGAAAAAAAAGAGTAATGACAAATAAAATTCACTGCTTCTGAAAATATGCAAATATAATTTCTTTGCTCAATTGTATTAACTTTCATTTTAATTATTTGTTCGGGGCGAGCGTAGGTGCGTCTTTACTATGTACATACTTCGGTATGCGATGTAAAGCAACGACAGGCGCGGTTAGTACTTGGATTGGTGACCATTCCAACGGAAACCGCGTTCTCGCCTCACACATCTTCCAGCGGCTTGTATATCAGTGTATGCGCGGAAGCTATACAACCTTAAGCGAGGGTTGTATAGGAGATATACCATCCTTCGGAGGGGATGTAAAGCCGTCGGTCCCTTGTCTATTAAATGTTAGGCAAGTAAAAGATCTTTACTCTTCTTAAGGGAAGAGGTTCGGCAAAAATTCCTGGTTGGGGGTAGCTCGTCTACAGGCGTCGGTGTTAGGCCTCAGTAGCGGAAATAGGCTGACGTTAAATAAATGTATAAAAAAAAATAAAAATTATTTGTTCTTTATTAGTGCTGTATACGTGATGTTTATATTTAATTGTATGTTCATTCTTACAAAGGTTGATGGGACATTTTTAGGAAAATAATTCTTTAATATCCATTTCCATTGATAGATCGTTGGCAATGTTGAATAAGACTGGACTCCATGCGGTACACCGTAGCCCACAATTTTTAGATCACTACCAACCGTCCCTAAAACTGATGTTTGGCAATTTTTAAGCAGTAACTGATGGCTAATAATATCGTGATCGATAAACACAACATAGAATTTATTCGTTATTAGGTAAGGGTTATTAGATATTATTAGCGATGTAACCTGTAGCGTCGTCCGTAGTAGATAAATTGTTTCGGAATACAAACCACATTCTGAGTAATATATTGTGCTTTTCATAAAAACTATCAAACTTTTTTCAATTATCTACTCCATCCATACTTTAGTTCAAAGTATCATTTAACAAATTTCTAGGCGACATTGTTTCTGTTTAACGAATATTATATATCTATATGCAATATCGAAACAATAAAACATTCCAGCTAACAGTGTATCAAATTTTCCCTAATTGGACAACGACGTTAAAACATTGCAAATTGACACTTGACCCATTGAAAGCGCAGCATCGCAAATTATATTTTGCGATAAAGTCTGTCTCTGTCTGACTCAGCAAGAATTCGTTAATTGTAACAAATGCCAAGTACTAAAATAGACCGTTAGACTATCATTGCCACTAAATTCATTTAAATCAATTGAAATTACACTCTTTTAAATACATCAACGTCGATTAATACCCACTTTGTTCTAGGAATGAAAAAATAAAAATAAACAAATAAATAATACCTAATAACTTCAATTGTTTATTCTTCTCGGTCTCGATAATTGAATTTTAAGGATATAATATACTCATCTTGCAATACTTAATTACCAACAATTTGCATATTGTTCTTTTCTCACATTTTTTAATATTTAATTGGAAATACAACAAAAATAGCTAATGCAAGCGGCTGGGACCTCCCAACCCGGTAGATCTTTGAAGCCGAGGAAAGTTTTTTTTTCACGGAAACAAAATCGAAAGGGTGCAAGTGTGATATATCGTTGAAATCGGAATTATAACTGCTTTTCAATGGTTCGAATACAAATTGTAAGTAATTATAAAATAAACAACTTGTGCCAAAACAGCACTAAACGTAATCCGATCTCAACCAAAACCTTTGCAGATGTTTTGGAGCACTAAAGAAATCCTCATCCAAACCCGTTCAGTAGTTCCGGCGCTATCGTGCTAACGCGCATACGTACTTATATACATACACATTTTTCAAAAACTATTTTTTTGGGTTCCTGGGAATTCAAAACATAAATATTTGATGTTATCTCAATTTTCGATTTTGGGCCAATTTTAGTAACCTCTCAAAAATTTATTGTGATTAGGTTAAAAATAGCCTTTTGATTGGTAATGCTTGATTGGATATACTGGAGTAAAAATATATATTTTTAAAAAATATTTAACGAATAATATGATAATACGATAATACGACAATACGAGAATAAGATAATAAGATAAGATAATATGGAAATATGAAAATATGAAAGTATGATAATATGATAATGTGATAATATGATAATATGATAATATGATAATATGATAATATGATAATATGATAATATGATAATATGATAATATGATAATATGATAATATGATAATATGATAATATGATAATATGATAATATGATAATATGATAATATGATAATATGATAATATGATAATATGATAATATGATAATATGATAATATGATAATATGATAATATGATAATATGATAATATGATAATATGATAATATGATAATATGATAATATGATAATATGATAATATGATATGATAATATGATAATATGATAACACGATAATGTGATAATGTGGATAATATGATAATATGATATGATAATATGATAATACGATAATATGATAATATGATAATATGATAATTTGATAATATGATAATTTGATAATATAATATGATAATACGATAATACGATGACATGATAATATGGTAATACGATAATACGATAACAAGATAATACGATAATAAGATAATACGATGATATGTTAATATGATAATGTGATAATATGACAATATGATAATATATGGCAATGACATTACATAATAATAGAATACAATTTAAATCATTACAAAATACATCCGTTGTCTTATACTAAATTCTCAATCAAAAGTTTGCCTTTATATTTTTATTTCTCAGTTTGTCCATCTGTCAGTATATCAGTCTGTCAGTTTGTCAGTCTGTCTCTGTGTGTGATACCTTTTCTCGAAGATGACTCTACCAGGGATCTTGGAATATAAAACCGGGAATGTTCAAGGAAGAACGGTATTGAATATTGGTGAAATCGGTGTACCAGAGACGACTTTAAACAAGGCCAAACTATAATTTTTGTTGAATCTAAAAATGTCTCAAATAAAAATTGGTTACGATGAAAAATTGGACTGAAATATTCCTTTGCAAGTTGCTCGCCAGGGGGGGCGGTAATGGCTCTAGGGAGGTCGTGGAATCAAAAATTACTTTAATATTAATATTAACATCGTTTAGCATGAAGAATTGATGCGAAAAGTAGCAAAGTCGGTTCCAAGGAGGGAACGAAAGCAAGTTATTGACTGTTTAAAATAAAAATTGTTTAAAATAGAAAAGTGCAACAAAAAGGCTGTTTGCAAATTTCTCATCAAAGCACCAGGGGCGGCTTAAGGAAGTGTCAAAAAAAAATCTTCAGTAGAATCGAAAAATGTCTTAAATAAAAATAGTTTAGGATGAAAAATTACTTTTTCAAATTCTTATCAAGAGTGGCAGACGCGGCTCTAGGTAGGGCCCAAAAACAAGTTTTCGTCGGATCAATGATTTCTATACTAAAAAATCGGCAGCTACTGGAAGCAGCTAGAACCTCCCCACTCGGTGGATCTTTGATGTCGAAAAGAGCGTTAAATTGTGTGACAAAACGGCACTAAACGTAATCCGATCTCATCCAAAACCTTTTCAGATCTTCTGGGGCACTAAAAAAACCCTCAACTTTAATGAATTTACAATCATCTATGCGAGTTATTACCTACATTATCGCTCGTTGAATAATATACTATTAGGATATTAACAACTTTAACATCACTTGAACGACTGAGAAAGTCTAGTTATCCTAAATACTACAGATTTGTAAAGCAACAAACTGAAAATTGGTAAAGTGCTAATCTATAATAAATTCACCAACGAAGGTACAGAAAGCATATGATATTGATATTGTTACATCTACCTTTAAAGTTTGTGATAATCCACTAAAAGTTACAAATATGCCGAAATATTATTAACATGACATGACACCAACGTTATCGGATGACAAACGATGACAATGACAATCGTCAAAATTTGCTCATTGCAATCCGATCGCTCGCGGCTGTCTTTGTTAAATGAAACATTAGCATTTGAGTAATTTTACTAGAATATTTCTAGTTTAATTCTTCGATTTGTCTGTATATACATTTAAAAACGGCACTAACGTAATCCGCTCTACTTCTAGAGCAGTGAAGAAACCCTCACACGTGAATTGACACGTTTCACGACGTAACGGCTACGCTCATCGATCATGTCATGCGAAATGCGATCTATACCTCATATTTGCTTTGTTTTTAATTTTTTTCACGGAAACCAAATCGAGAGGGTGGAAGTGTGATATATCGTTGGAATCAGAATTTTAACTGCCTTTCAATGGTTCCATTGCAAATTGAAAGTAATTATAAAATAAACAACTTGTTGCGTCAAGATGGCACTAAACGTAATCCGATCTCAACCAAAACCTTTTCAGTTCTTCTAGGGCACTAAAGAAACGCACATGCAAAGTTTCATTCAAATCCGTTCAGTACTTTCAGCGCTATCACACACAGACATTCTTCAAAAACCACTTTTTTGGGTTCCTAGGACCTCAAAACGTAAAGATTTGATGTTATCTCAATTTTTGTTTTTGAACCAATTTTAGTAATCTCTTACAATTTTATTGTGGAGAGGTTAAAATTAGATAGTGAAAACTTGCATCGAAAACGCTTTTTGCAATTTTTTCGTCAGAGCACTAGAGGCGGCTTCGAGAGGGCTTGAAAAGAGTTTTTTGTTTTGCTATTCTTTGAATTATCCTCCCGCTCCATTCGGACGTTTGAAATTGAGGTTTTTCCTCTTCAAATGTTCTCAACAGGTTGCAGTTAGCACAATTAGCAGTTTACTGACTTATTGAAAAGGTAATAAAACCTAAGATATCATGGTTGCATCTTAAAATGTTCCCGTTACGTACAATGAATAATCGATTACTGAGAAGGTAGGAAAATCTGAATCAGTAGGAACATCTTTATTGAATGAACAAATTTAACTCCTTCTGTGCTATTTTCAAAACAACTTAGGTCCTCCTCAAACTTTCTCCATCGCTTATTTCAAAACATCATTTGGAACAACGATTTGATTCTTTTTAGCTAGAAGTGCGGTATATCTGTTGGGTATTGGGTGGTTGATATTAAGGTTTCTCGACATAAACTGTTCCCGTCAGATTCCAATAGAAAGTCGAGTACTCGAGAGGCAAGAAAATCTCAGTTAGTGAAAATATTTCGATTGAATGGACATATTTAGCTCCTCCTCGAACTTTCTCCACTGCTGTTTCAAAACACCTTTGGGTGGAACTATTCGGTATTTCTTTTATCCAAAAGTGAGGCACGCCTCCTCGAAATTTCTTCACTGCTTTTTTAAAAGCATCGTTTGGAGCAACTATTCGATTTATCTGGTTAGCCCAGAAGTAGGGCACCTTTATCTAGAACATTTTCAAGGTGCTCTTCAACATCGAGCTTACATTATTACGATATTATATATCAGGGAGGTTTGGGACATCTCAAAGTTTCCCAAATCAATTGTATCACCATTCCCCAATTGATTATCCACAAAATAAATTTACACAAAATTAATAATAGCAGCCATAACTCGTTTCTGCGCATTACAATTCAAAATTCATAATCCAGTTACATTATAAAAGAATACCCAATTCGATTGTGATTATGCGACCACATTCGGGGCATTGGCAGTGTCCAGATGTGTAGTGCGGAAATTGGCCTTGGTAGCTGGTTACTACCCCTCTACACTCGTTCCTGTTTAGAACGCAATATTGATGGCATTCATCGTTTGATGGGCAACATTCTTAAATATTTTTCGTTGATCCCTATGCTTACGATTTCCTTCGCATAACTCCCATACAGTACGCATTTCTCAAACTGGTTGTCTTCCATGCGACAGACATGCCCAGCCCATCGAAGACGCGCTCATGATACCAGAGCTTCAATGGATGTATATTTAGCTTTTCAAAAAACTTCACTGTTTGAAGCACGGTGGAACCATTGAGTATGCATGATTTGTCGGAGGTGTCTTTTCTTAGTACGTTCAAGTGCCTTTATATGTCTGGTGTAGGGGACCCAAGCTTCACAGACATATAAAAGAGTTGGTAGCACTACCGCACGATATACGGCAATTTTGGTATCTAGAGAGAGGTCGCGGTTCTCAAAGGCTCTTTGACACAGTTTCCAGAGGGTCCTAGAACCTGCATGGATTCTGTTTTGTACTTCCGTGTCAATATTTGTTTGCGAGTTTAGAATTCTACCGAGGTACTTAAAATGCTAAACTTCCTCCAGTTGTTGATCATAGATTTGAACTGGAGTATCACGAACTAGCTGAGATATTGACATAGTTTTCACCTTTGTTGTATTCAATTCAAGCCCAATAACTCTATAGGCTTCAGAATAAACTTCTAGGAGTCTCTGTAGTTGTTTCGGTGGTCGGGCTATTACAGCACAGTCGTCTGCGTACATGAGCTCCGTAATGTAACAGACACGAGTTCTTAGTATAGCTCGAAGGCGGGCCAGATTGAAGAGACCTCCGCAGAAACGATACCTATATCCACACCTCTCTCATCTAGCCTTCTATCTACGATTATAGGAAGCGCAGCCATGTACATATTGAACAGAACCGGTGCTAATACACAGCCCTGCCTTACACCCGTATGAGTTTGAAATGGGTTAGTGGTTTTCCCATTGTGGAGAACACACGCATAGTTTTGTTCATGCAAACTTTTGCAGATGGCTATGAATTTAAGGAGAAATCAAATCGTGACAGGACATTCTGTTTACTGAATCGAAAGCTTTTCTTATGTCAATGAAGGCGATATGCATATTAGCTTGTTGTTCGATTGTTTTTTTTGTAGTTGGCGAAGGATAAAGATAACATCCCTAGTAGATCTGTTGGACCTAAAGATACTTTGCGTTTCTGGCAGAATTTTCTCGCTGTGCGGCATGAGTCTGTTTGCCATGTTTGCCATTGTCCTGGTGAGGACTTTACCGGTACCAACCAATAGCGAAATTTCCCTGTAGTTATTACAGACTGCAGCATCACTTTTGTTTTTAAAGATATTCGCTATTAGGGCATCTTGAAAGTGCTGGGACACTTCTTCCTGTTCCCATATTTTATCAAGGACAATTTTTAGATGCAGTGTTATTTCTGAATCCAGTGCCTTTAAGATTTCAGCTACAATACCATCTTTTCTTGCCGATTTATTATTCTTCATTTGAGACAGAGCTCTTTATATCTCTTCTATAGAGATGAAATCATCAAGTGTGTTGCTCCTTTCATATTGGGGTATTAATTCGATTACTGAGTGATCAACAGCGCTTTCTTGATTCAAAATAGTGACATAATATTCTTTCTAGCGGTCCAGAATTTTCTGTTCATCCTTGAGTAGGTCGCCAATACTGTTTTTGGTGGGCATATTTTTTTATGAACTGGAAAAAGCGGCGACTCTCATGCTAATCTACGTACATCTGTATTTCTCTGGCTTTTTCATTCCACCAGTTCTTCACACAAAATTATTCTCTACATGAACAATTCTAAACATACCTCTTAAGAATATCCACTAATATGAGCCACTGCAGTTGCTCATTATTCAGTTGTCTCAAACCTCCTCAACCTCCTCTACTCGCACTCGGCCAAACCAGACTGCAACATCTTTTTTGATTAATTCAATGGCTTTGGTTTATGGCTTTCTCATAAACTTGAAATTAAATTGTACAAAGTTAGAGTTCAATTTACAGGGGAGCAGATATAAATTAATTAATAAAAACAAAACTGTTGTATTTGTAATATAGCTAAAATTATTAAAAATAATTCGATTAAAATATGACTATTTTTTCGACGATATATAATACTTTCATCATTTAATAAACGATCTGTATGGCGATTGAATTATTTGTAAAATAAAAAGAAATTACACTCGGCGTTTTGTTGCCTAATTAGACTTTATTACAATATTAATATAATTACAGACACTGGCAGCTAAGGCATGTTATGCCTTTAATTAATCATGACGTCATAACGCGTTAATTATAGATAAACTAATGTGTCCCACATTTAATAATAATACCCCACATTAAAATAAGATTAACCCATGTGACTATTTTTACATCTAGCCAAATGTGAAGCGATAATAAATCCTCAAAACAATGCACTTCAAGGTTCAAATTTACGAACTAAGTAATTGAAAAAAATTTAAATTGCAAATAATTACATCGTAACTTTTGTAATGAATTTTGAGGACAGCTAAATATAGATTTTAATGATCGGCAAATATACGAAATGTTCCATGAACATGTTACATCCATTCTATATCCAATTTTTATGGGAAGGGGTTCCTCTCTAAAGAAACACGGACACGTAACTATTTCCTACAGATGTTGCTACCTGGAGAACCGGAAGCACAAATGACGGTGAATAGATTACTTTTGACCGGGAGATGGTGACCGTTGATAGTCTTCTATTGCTTACAGCATGTCTTTTGGAGTAGCTTGTGACAACAAAGAAAAGCGGTTACTAGTCCGCCGCATGCTTTCCGGTCATATGGGAAATTGCATTTCCATTAAAACGAAATTTTAGTATGTTTCTCTGATATTAAAACGCTTGCCCTTTTATTAAAAGCAAGTTAAAACAAATTTAATGTCTTAGTAATTATAGGCATGCGATTCTCAGGGTCCCAAAAGGCTCGAATGGATAAGAAGAATTAAATTTTGTGTCGTAAAACCCTTTAAAAAATTCGCATAGGGCTTTTGTTGGCTCAAAAATGGAAAATTTAGAAAAGTCCTGCGAAAATTTCAAACGATTTGACGTGATCCTAAACAACTGCAAATGAAGCTAATTGTAAATTTTATAGTGTAAAATGTCCTTAAAATTTAAATGGTATGCATGCTGAAGAAGCCCATCACATCATAAATAATAAGAAAAGTTGCAAAAAATGAAAATTTTTGTGAATTTCTTTTGCATGCCTTTTTGCATTTCACAAAATAATGTTTTAAGTTCAAATAAAATTTTTCAACCATTTTTCATCATATACATCACTGTAGTTTGTCGTACGCATCGAGAACGATGTTTGCTAGTGATTTAAAAATGGGAAAAGAGAGAAAATGAAAACTAAAAGATAATATGAAGAAAACAACTAAAAAACAAATCTGACAGATCAAGTAAGTTGTTACCAATTTTAGGTAAAAACCAAGGGAAGAAAAATCAAGTATACATCCACCGCCATAAGTAGTTATCTATATAAGGTAAAGGCTACATTGATGAAAACCAGACATATGAGTTAATGGCCGACGTATGTCAGAGTACCACGAGTGTGATACAAAAAAAATCTGCTCACATGAATTCGAAATATAGACGTACCTCTCGTCAAATCTGGTACATACCATGCAGTACATAATAAATAATAATACTTGGTTAATTACGGTATGGTGATTGAAATATTTTATTCTATTGAGCTAAAACAAGGCTATACATTATAGCGGGGCAAGACTACACAGTTTTTACAGTGTATCACACTATATATTTATAAGTACACTAATATAAATGTACTAATTACAAACTATTCGCCGATTAACTGTTTTGGAATTTAACAAATTTATACAATTCGTATGAAAAAAGTTTAAATGCGGTATTCACTACACATGTTACTCATGACATGCTACCATCTACAAACTTTTCATCAATTCAAATAATCCATGAAGAATGACATAAAATACATAACTATACAATTAAAACACAACAAAATCGTATTATGAAATTGTATATGAAAGATGTTGAATGAATGAAGGACTGCCTTTATATGAATTACTTAGGTTGTATTCAAACATTAGCATTTGCACAGTTCAGTACAATTCCAATAAGCAGTTTTGCAAGCACACCTACCAGGGCACCCTCTTTGACTCTTACAATTACATTTAACCAATTCAGTATATGCCTTTGAAGCAATAGGTAATATGTTCCATACAAGAACCCATGATGCACTGTCTACTTTCTCAGTCTAGCCCCAGCCGTGCGGATTAGTAGCATACTGTTGACTGTGCTCACTGGTACACCATACAGCCCGCTTTGATTGTTGGAGTAGTGCGTCCTTCGTTGGTGGAAGTTTCTTCATTGACTTACTCTTCTGACAAAACAGCTCCTTCCTGGCTTCATTCACATTATCTAAATCACAGTTCTTATCGTACAATATCATGGTGAAGCATTATAGTAGTTTAATATTTTCATTTTCAATATCAAGTTCTGTATAAGTTTGGAGGGCCATGTAGGTAAAGGCATGTGTCCTTGAGGATAACAATTCCATGCCTCCCACGCAGATTTCTTTCCTCGTCCAAAGAATGATGATGTTGTATCACATCCCGTGAAATTGTGGAATGAAGGGAGGACCAAGGATTTCTCTACACCAATCTTCTCGTAAATAGCATTAATGTCAATATAGGTAAATGTTTTGCCTGCACCAAAAGTAACACAAATCTGTCTGAAAATGTGCACCCATGGTCATCAGGTGATGGAACTTGCCAATGAGAATCATCACTACGTCCATGTCAACAGTACACACCATAAAGTTATTACTGCCATTCAAAAGTGCATCCTGTAAGTGGATAATCAGTCTGGTGTCCACTTCCTCATGGTCATAAGATGGCATGAACCTATCAGTTCCTCGGAGAATAACTTGAGTTTTGAGTCAATCAAGAGTAGAATAGAGAAAATTGTGCTCATAGTAAAAAAAATATTATTTATACATATAATATTGCTTTGTGGGCACATTGTGTATATATATAGTATGATACATTTAAATATTGTGTAGTTGTATTGCCTGACCCCAAAAATGTGGTGAAACACGTCGACCTTGCTTCCAAGGGGGGCATATTTTAATGTAATACTTGTATACCTATCATCATCCCTCTAGCCTACCCGGCCACCCCCGCAAAAAATTCAAATGGCAAAGAGAGTCGAGTGATACGTCTTTTGAAAGGTCTTTCAATTCTCTACATAGCTGTGTATTTTTTAAACTTTTGTCGATTCGTTCCTGAGAAATAAATTGTTTCATTATTTTAGATTCGGGAAATAAAAATAAAAGAAGCAGTTTAAATTACGGATGAAGATAATGATCCATCTCAAGAGAGGACGATGCGGTGACTACGAAGAGAACGCGCAGCTCGTGGACGGAAGCATCTTACACGATCTAGATGCTGGAGAGTCATACATTTACTTAGGTGTCGAGAAACGCTCCACCCAAGAAGTGAGTGTAGTGAAAGTATCAGCACCTACTCCGACAGATCTGGTATTCAGAACCGTCGGGGAAGAACAAGGTGTCTGCTACAAATATGCTTGCTGTTCCGATCCTTCTCTACTCTTTCGGAGTAGTGAAATGGACTAGAGAAGAGCTGCGTCAACTCGATGTAGTAACCCGCAAGAAGATGTATCTCAATAGGAGCTTGCATCCTAAATCGTCCGTTCCACGGTTATATCTCCCACGACATCGGGGAGGCCGGAGCTTGGAAAATCTCCATAGCAGGATGGTTGTGGATGGAGCATGTAACATCACACAACATTCTGCAGCTCCATAAGGACAAGCCATTGCACGGAGTCTTCTATAAAAATAAGACCTCGGCTTATCCGAAAAGCTGACCTTCGCCTTTTTAAGGTCAGCCGGGTTGAGGTCCGAGACCGAGGGATTCATAATGGCTTGCCAGGATGGTGTATTTAACACCCTCGTCTATCGAAGTCGTGAAATGAGTATGGAGGTCCCTGATGTCAGCTGCAGGGCCTGCCGCAGAGCGCCGGAGACTGTAATGCACTTACTGTCGGCTTCCCCTCCGGGGATATTGAGTCCGTTGTGGGGAATGAGAAGTGTCTAATTTATTGGAACTACTCATTTCCTACCGTCAGGCAAATACAAGCCAACAAGCCTAATATAGTACTCCTCGACCACCAACTCAAGACAATGTATGTCGTGGAATTCTCAGCCCCGCTGAGAGCAACATTGTCTTGAAAGAGGAGGAAAAACGGACAAAATATCGAGATTTGCTCTCCAAACTCCGCAGGCTTTATCCGGGCCATTCTGTCAAAATAGTGGTACTGATTATAGGAGCCCTCGGTAGAATGAGACAGACGCTGCTTTCGGAACTAAAGTTCATGCCGGCATGCCGAGATTCGGCAGAGATCTTGGTCGGCAGAATGCAGAAGGCTGTCATCCTTGGTTCATTGCATCTACTCAGGGCACACGATTCGCGGACCCGGTAGTCACTCACCACACGGGCGTGGGGAGTGGCTATTGGTATTTATTACCTGCTCTTCTCTGTGAGGGTCGGAGCCACAGAGTAGGGTGACTGGATTTTTGTACAAAAATAATAATAAATGCTCTTTATATTCAATGTGTAGTTAATACTTTTACAATTATTTACAGAAAATAAAAAAAACATATATCAATGAAAAAATCCGAAGATCAGGTGGTTATGAAGCATGACCTCTGTTTTGAAATTCTGTACGAACATTTCTGAACACATCTGGAGTCAATAAACGGCATTCTCGAAAAATCCTTTCACGTAACTTTTCCAGAGATGCGAGTTTTGTTGCAAGTACCTTCGATTTCAAATGTTCCCACAGAAATAAATCCAAGGGAGTTAAATCAGGTGGCCTAGCGGACCACTCCACAGGCCCTCTTCTTCCAATCCATTGCTCAGGAAACCGATTATCCAAAAATTGACGGACTGCTATAGCAAAATGTGGGGATGTCCCATCCTGTTGAAAAAACAGTTCTTCCTCTAAAAGATTATCGTCTTCATCGAGGATTTGGGTAATAATTGGGTCGATGTTATTTTCTAACAGATCGAGGTACCTTTCGTCATTTAAATTGTCAGGAATAAAAAACGGCCCGACAATGTGATCCCCTAAGATGCCAAACCAAATATTTAACTTCTGAGGCGTTTGGGTATGAGCTTCCATGAACAATAATTGTGGATTGGTTTCACTCCAATACCTACAATTGTGCCCATTTTAGTAAAATGTCGATTCATCAGAAAAACACGTATTGTACAGTAGATTGGCATTACCGTTTAATTGTTCACTAAAAATATCACAGAATTCAATTCAATTCAATTCAATTTAAATTTATATAGATGAAATTTGTGGGTCTTCAGAATTCGATGAACACTGTTTCGTGGTACACCGGAAACTTCAGCTACTTTCCTGATCGATTGAGTATTATCCATCTGCAAGTAACACAGAACTGCCACTTCGACTGCTGCATTCCTAATCGGTCGCCGAGGTTCATGCTTTTTGTGTCCTACAGAACCTGTTTCCATAACTTTTTTCAATAATTGTAAAACATACTGAGATCCAACTTCTATCTCGGTGATTTCCATTATCAATTATCTATTCTCTCCTGAAGGGTATAAACCATTTTCAGAAGTCACTCTGGTAAAATGTATCTCGATTTAAAATTGTTTGTGAACAAATTAATAGTCAAGGACTATCAAATACTTATGAGTCTTTTATTATTCTAAAACTAAACGAACAATGAAAGTGTTTTTTGCCGAAATAATTCGTGTTGATTTGATAGCACTAAAAATTTTTATTTTTTTAAATTAATTTCAATACCCAGTGGCGTGAATTTTAGATATTTTAAACGATTTCGATTGTGTATAACCATCAAAAATAAAATTTATTTTCCTTAAGAACGAATCGATACAAGTTAAAAAAATACACAGTTATGTAGGGAATTGGAAGACCTTTCAAAAGATGTATCACTCGACCCCCCTTGCCATTTGAATCTTTTGAGGGGGCGGCCGTGTAGGGTAGAGGGATGTTGATAGGTATACAAGTATTACATTAAAATATGTTCCCGTTGGAAACAAGGTCGACATGTTTCACCAATTTTTCAAAACATTTTTATCTCCAAAGTTATTCAGGGTGCCTACTTTTGGTTGGGACACCCTGTATACTTAGACACCAAGTTTGTGGTCCTAAGTGATTTAGAA
This sequence comes from Leptura quadrifasciata, assembly GCA_963675555.1. Taxonomy (NCBI): domain Eukaryota; kingdom Metazoa; phylum Arthropoda; class Insecta; order Coleoptera; family Cerambycidae; genus Leptura; species Leptura quadrifasciata. Next base: position 34,338,253 of record OY776679.1, on the reverse strand, counting down.
GCCGAGATATTGATAATATACCTATATTTCAAAATGACCGCTATAAAATCCAAAATGGCCGACGCAGGAGTTGGTTCCTTGCAAAAATTGAAAATTTTACCTAACTAGTACCAGGAAAAAATTTCGTGCTTTCGTTTCCACATTTTCATGATAAGCTGCCCCACTATTATAAGTCTGAATACAGTAAAAAAACCGTTGGCATGGTTTTCTATTTCAATCAAATTAATAAAATATTAAATAAATGTAAGTAATCAATTTTAGAGAAAGGCTACTTGGAGGAAAATCGAGCATACGAGATAATGGCCGACAATTTGTGTGTTGTGGTGTGGTGTGGCTTCTATATTACCAACGTCAACAAGAAGACGTAATTCCATTCGTTAATTTCTATTCTGCGTAAAGATTTGCTGTAGCGTGCACACGCACTCTGAAGCTACCAGTTTGATACTAATACAGTTAATAAATTTAGCATATAGTTTTTTTTTTATACATTTATTTAACATCGGCCTATTTCCGCTACTGAGGCCTAACACCGACGCCTGTAGACGAGCTACCCCAACCAGTAATTTTGCCGAACCTCTTCCCTTAAGAAGAGTAGGGATCTTTTACTTGCCTAACATTTAATAGATAAGGGACCGACGGCTTTACATCCCCTCAGAAGGATGGTATATCTCCTATACAACCCTCGCCTAAGGTTGTACAGCTTCCGCGCATACACTGACATACAAGCCGCTGGAAGATGTGTGAGGCGAGGACGCGGTTTCCGTTGGAATGGTCACCCATCCAAGTACTAACTGCGCCTGTCGTTGCTTTACATCGCATACCGAAGTATGTACATAGTAAAGACGCACCTACGCTCGCCCCTAGCATATAGTTGCTAAGTCTTATTGTGACATTATTAAAGAAAACTTGAGCTGAGGATAAAAAAATTAGATTTGATTAGCGCATGTTTTTCTTGATTCAAATGGAAGAAGAATACTAAAATATCATTAAGCTATAAAAAAAAATAAAAGAAATTTTAAATCTGCTTAAAACACAAAGCAAAAAGTAATATCACCGAAAGAATGCGGTGGTTAATTGGAAAAAATGATACACCCATTACGACACAAGATGATTTTCAAATGTTTATGATTGTATTAAGGGAGTATAATAAGGACTTAAGGTAATTTAGTCGCGCGGCGGAAAATGAAGTTATAAAGATACGAACTTCTCAAAGGGGCCTTATTGTCTGTAGCTGTAATAATTTGGAATTTCGCTAATCAGATTTTATACTGTATTTCGCTAGCTTTAATAAATTATAATGTAGCAGCATTATAGGACCTGCGGAGTTATACAATTCCATTATGTTCTTATTAAAAATTTTACTATACTTGTGTGCAATAAAATATGAGTTCAAGGCATGCCTACTATGGTTCGTAAAAATAACTAACAATTTTAATAAAAAGATGGTAGTAGTAAATCTATTTTATTTTCAAATGGATTTCCGTCCCACATTTATGTACCAAGCGTTTCTGGCTGCCGGCAACAAGCATGACCTTAGTCCAACTCAGTGTAGACGTAGTCGGTCTGGCTTGCAGTATTTTCGGGAAGTGGCAGCAATGCCTACCGTACACTGGCCAATTAATTGAATCAGACAAATGTATAACTTGAAAAAATTATTCGGTTAAGCAACTCAATGAGTCAATAATAATAATCTTTATTTCTCCATTGTAAGAACATATCTTAGTACACAAAAAAGATATACATAAGGTCGATGAAGAAAACGTCATATAAATATTTAAAATACAGTACCAAAAATAGAAAACAATACACTTTAATAATATAATGTAATGTGGCAAAAATATACAAAACATTTTTGGACTTAGTTATACCCTAAAATAATTATATAAACGGATTAGATTTACGTAATTTAATTTTTTTTTTAACAATAATATGGAAAAAAATATTAAAAAACAATTAATAAAAAAAACCATTGACTGTGCAACAGTTTTTGTTTAGCAATATTTTCCATTTAAAAGCACGTATACTACCAGGGGATTCAATATCTAATGAATTATAGAATTTAAACCCTTTACACAAACTTCTATGATAAATTTTGAAAGCACCCCTACAAATTTCTCTGTAACTCAGATTTAACAATGTACAAATTGCAGATTTTTGCAGTAAAAATACCTTATCTATGTTATTACTATTACCCCAGTTTATAATTCCATACCTAAGGTGAGAATGAATATTAACAAAATAAATGGTTTTAAGGATATCCTAGCTACAATGTTTACAACATTTTAGAGCATAACAACTTCTCCGTAGCTTTATACACAAATTTTGATGAGCCCATTGCAAGTCTTTGCCAAAAGTGACACCTAACAAAATATTAGCACCGCAGGTATTTAACTCAAGGTCAGTACCAACCATCAAAAAGTGTTAGTTAGGCCTTCGGAATTGTTATTTAGCGTAAATTGTATGGAAACCATTTTATTTAAATTTAGATATACCAGCATATAATTTCCAGATAAATTATTTCAGTGGTTGTCTTTACTTCCGTTGAGATATTTCCTGTAATTAGACATTTGTATCATCTGCGTAGCACATGACATGAACATTTGATGTTCTTCGTAAGTAATTGATAATGTCATTGACAAGCAGATTATACAATAGTGGTCTCAGAATTAAACCCAGGGGTACTCCTTGCTTGATGTAGGAGGTCTCGCTTTCAGCTTCACAGGCCATTTTTACAGTTTGGTCTCTGCTGTCAAGATAGAACGAAAATATTTGCAAAGCTTTTCCTCGAACACCATATCGTGCGAGTTTCGCTTTGAGCAACTGGGGATCGACAATATTAAAAGCTCGCGAGAAATCTACGAAATTATCTAGAGCAGCTTTTTATTGTCCAGCACCATAATAATTTGGCGATAGAAATCACATAATGCTGACTTGGTGCTTTTATTTGTAGTAAAACCATGTTGAGCAGGAGAAAGCAGATTATTTTTTTGCAGGGAATTGGATAACTGCTCTTTGAGATCGAGTTCGAAAAGTTTTGAGAAACTACATACACTAATAGCTCTGTAGTTGCTATATTCATTTGGAGCTCCTTTCTTATAAATGGGATGGACGATAGCCTTTTTAAATTTGCTAGTTCTACGATAGCTAGAAATTTTTTAAAAAATTGTAAGTAAACTAAATAAAAAAGTCTATAACTGGAAATTATTTTCGAACACACAAGGCGAGCCAAGACGAAATTACAGGACCAAGCGCCTTTTTTTTAATGGAAACCTATGTATTTCAGTACATTTTTTGAAGCCCCTTTCTCGGCTCCATTCATTGGTATATTGGCATTGAATATCTCCCAACCACTTGGATGTAATGAATTTCTTTGTTGAAATAATGCAATCTGCAGATGGATATTAAAAAAATCATCAAGGTCACAGTTATGAGTTTTAGGAAAAATTTATTTGAATACCAGTTACGAGACATCTAATTAATGTTTTTGAATCATTTTCATTTCCTAAAAATGTACAGGGTGGTCAAAAATTATTTTTCAATTAAAAACATTTTAAATTGAATTTTCTCAATTTCTTTCAAATGAAACACCCTGTATGTTTTTCGACGATATGATGTAGAAATGAAAAACGAACATTTTTTTCCCTCAAATAATTCATTAGAAAAATGTATAATAGGTGTTCGACGTGTTACCCATTTTGATTGACAAACGTCTTTATGCAATTTTGAAATGGTCTCATTTCTTCCAATCCATTGAAATGAGTAAATATTTATAAAATTTAACCGGTCCTTTACTGTAATGTTTTTTTGTAAATTTTTTGCTGTTTTTGTTATTCAACAAGCAATAAAACCTCAGTTTGGTATAAATGGTCGTGTACAAAGGAGCATTTATCACACTTATCGGTCGTTACAATTTGTATTGAAATTAAAATATTTCGAATTTTATAATATAAATTTTAATAAAGCGGAACTTGTAGACATGACTTTTGTTTTGGGCGAGTCAGACAGAATTTGTTTACTTACCAATAGAATTTATCACCAACGTTATCCTGAAAGAAGGATTCCTGATGTCAGCAGCTTCCAAAACCTTCTCGATAGATTTCTGGAAACTGGAAATGTCGAATATAAAAAAAGTGAAAGAATAAAACGTGTCGTGAACGAAGAAAATGAGTTTTCTGTGGTGCTGGCAACGGTTGAGAATCCCCTTGTTAGTCAATGAGAAGTGAGCTCATTAGTAGCAATAAGTAGACGGTCTGTGGGTCGAATCTTAAAAACAAATAAGTTGCATGCATTTCATATTCAAATGCACCAGGAATTATCTGATGACGATTTTCAATAGCGCCTACAATTTTGTAATTGGGCCAGAGGTGAAATGCAACATGATGTCAACTTCTTCAATACTGTTTTATTCAGTGATGAGGCAACTTTTCATAAAAAATGGATTTGTTAATAGGCACAATTTCCATTATTATGCTTCGGAAAATCCTCACTTTTTTATCCAAGTTAATAACCTACACAGATGGTCTATAAACGTTTAGGAAGGAATTATTGGAGAACATGTAATAGGGCTGCATTTCATTGATGGTACATTGACTGGAGCTATTTATCTTCATGTCTTGGAAAACCATCTGCCAAATTATTGGTAAATCTTCTTGAAAGAATTCGAAATAGGATGTGTTTTCAGCAAGATGGTGCTGCACCACATTATTTAAATGCAGTTAGAGACCACTTAAATAATACCTACCCTAATTAATGGATTGGAAGAAATGGGCCCACTAAAGGGCCTGCTAGATCCCCAGATCTTACAAAAATTGATTTCTTTTTATGGGGATACATGAAGGAAATTGTTTATAGAGATATACCAAAAACAGTACAAAATATGAAGGAAAGAATCATAACTGCCTTTACATCGATCACACCGGCAGTTTTAGGAACAGTGGGAATCTCATTTCAAAAGCGCATAGAGATGTGTGTCAATCAAAATGGGCAACATGTGGAACATTTATTATAATTTTTTCTACTGAGCTATTTGAAGAAACCTCTTTTTTTAAATTTATTTTTGAATTTTGTAATTATTGCTCAATAAAACGAAATTGGTTGCAATTAGCCCTAGGGAATAAAATGTTCATTTTTCATTTCTACATCACATCGTCGAAATATATACAGGGTGTTCCATTTGAAAAAAATTGAGAAAATTCAATTTAAAATGTTCTTAATTAATTAATTAGATGTCTCGTAACTGGTATTTACATAAGTTTTTCTTAAGACCCATAATTGTGACTGTAATGATTATTTTAATATCCATCTGCAGATTGCATTATTTCAACAAAAAAATTCATTACATGCAAGTGGTTGTGAGATACTCAAAGCTAATATAGGAATAAATAGAGCCTAGAAAGAGGCTTAAAAAAATGTACTGATATACATAGCATTCCATTCGTCTTGGCTCGCCCTGTATGTCCGAAAATAATATCCAGTTATAGACTTTTTTATCTAGTTTACTTGAAATTCTTTAAAAAATTTCTAGCTATCGTAGAACTAGAGATATCGAGGTCCGACCCATTATTGTATTAGCTGACGGACAACTCATGACATATTTGCATTTTTTAATTAAATTATTAGAAATATTGTCATGGCTGCTGGAATTTAAGAATTTTAATTATCTATAAATAATTCAACATCAGTAGTAGAAACTGCAGATATACATAAAGATCTATCAAAATTGGGCAAATTAGATTCTAAGAAATTAAAATTGCGTAAGGCATTTATATTTATGGTGCTTGTGCAGTGAACATTAAAGCCATTCGCTACATCTACTATCGGTATTTTATCACCATATTTTTTAAAACAAAGCTTTAGAAAGTGAACTTGACCCCTGAATTTTTAAAATTATATTCCGCTTAGTTTTAAAACTTTAAAAAAAATATGAATATTCAGAACAAATCTTCTAGAGATGTTCCTGAGAATTTTGCAAATCCTGACGAAGTAAATAAGTACTTTTCCTCAGTTTTTGTTCTGGAAGATGACGGCAAAGAACAAATAGCATTATGCTACTGCAATAGATACAATACTGCTAACTTTGAATTTAAACTAGCTAGTATTCAACAAATTAACAAAATATTGCACAGTTTAAAGTCAAATGCTCGGGGAAATGATACAATTAGTGCCTCAATGCTAAAATATTGTAGTCCATTCATAGATAAGTATGTAATACATATCATTACCTGTTGTATCGAACGTGGTTATTTTCCCAATTTATCGAATGAGGGTTTAGTTTTACCCTTACCTAAAATTAATACCCCCCTTACAGTTTCTGATTTGAGACCAGTTAGTATCTTGCCCTCAGTATCCAAAATTTTAGAAAAGGTTTATGTTTGAACAAATTTTCACATTTTTAATAGAAAATAATATATTATCTGTCTTAATCTGGGTTCAGACAAGGTCATAGTACAGGGTCTGCGTTGGCTCATATTATTGGTGATATATAAAGTACAAATTTTGATCAGAGAATAAAGTTCTTTTGTTAGATTTTGAAGATTAGTTAATATTTCAATTTCAATTATATTTATAACTTTTGAAAGTGATCGCAAAGGAAAAGCCAAAAAATAAAAATTTATTTCATTCTGTTTCTTCATAAGATCAACTTAGTTTGACTCTGATACAGTGAAGCATTTTTGTTCTAAGAAATACGTTAAAGATAAAAAATACTGTAGGAACTCTTTAGGTGGTCTCTTGACAAGATAAAACAGAAGAGTTAGTTCTTAATCCATAATTCACGAATGCCTATTTTCGACTCATCCAGCGACTGGCCTAGTATTTATTTCTAGAAAAATATTGAAATTATACTTTGAGTTTATTCGAAGAAATATAAAATTTAAGTACAATTCAATAGACTATTCCATTTGGTTTGCATCAATGTTAATAATAAGAAATGCATGCCCGAAGTGATCTATCTGCATAAAAAAATATAGAAAGCCGTATACAATTAAAAAAAAAACATTTAAAAAGGGAGATTACTTGATAATTAAACATTGTGACATAACTGCCCGACAAACTAATTATCACGCTGTATATGACATCATGCTCGGTTAGATTGAAGATTTCAACGTCGTGCTTGATGGATTGGTTGATTTTAAGTGCGTGATGTTGTCCAATTAACAAGTGTTTAAATTAATTATTGAATAATTAGTCTCCTTGTTCTAGATAATATAATGTTATTTTAGGGTCTTAAACGGCGTTAATTAAAACAGTTGTTTGGTAAATATTGTCTCACTTCGTCAGAAATTATATAATTTTCTATGGGTGATTGTTCATATCAATTAATAAACTAAATTTCATTAAATATGTATTAGCGTGAGGTTGGTTACTTAATTTTTGTCGTTTATGTGATGTGACAGAAGATAATTCTAAACACATGTTGATTGTTGAATTAACGCTACAGTGATTAATGTACTACAGGTAGATTCGAGAAACTGATTCAGTTTTTTTATCGTATCTAGTCCATCTGAATTATTAATACGTTTCTTTTCTTTTGGGGTTACACGTATACAAAAATAAAACAAAACTCAGCTATTATATTTTTATGTACTTATTTTATTGTTTTCCGATATAAAATAATATATTTCGCAAGAATAATAATATTGTAAAAAATCGGCAGCTACTGGAAGCGGCTTCTAAAAATTTTTTTGTCAAGTAATTTTGGTCTAAAATTTTCTTACCGAATCTCCCTCGCTCTCTCAAGTGTGATATATCGTTGAAATCGGCATTTTAACTGGTCTTCAATGGTTTGATTGCAAATTGTAATTAATTATAAAACAAATAACTTGTTGCGCTAAAACGTCACTAAACATAATCCGATTTGAACCAAAACCTTTTCATATCTTTTGGAGCACTAAAGAAACCCCTATGCAAAGTTTCCTCCAAATCCGTTCAGTAGTTTCACGCTATCGTGCTAACACACATACATACACACACACATACACAACCACAGACATTTTTCAAAAACCACTTTTTTGAGTTCCTAGGACCTCAAAACGTAAAGATTTTAAGAAATGTAACTTTGATTTTTTGCGATCCACCTTTCCGGTCACGAGTTATCGGGGTTTAAAAGAAATTTGCCCCCCCTCTCTCCCGCCCCTCCTAATTGTCCCACCACCCCCAGCCTCCGGCCTCTTAAAATGGGTGACATTACCCTTCTATGAAAAATATAATAAAAGTCCTACATGCATGTCAAGCCGAGAAAAAATTAATTGAAAATTTGTTTTTCCTGTAACGTTAATTCGCGATATCTCGCTAAATAAGAGTCCGACGTCGATGAGGCCCAGAACCAAAATTGCGTGTTTTGTCAAGTTCTTCATTTCTTTTGTGGAATCAACACCCGCCGACTTATTGACGAAAAACCGGTTACCTGTATTTTTAAATGGCCCCCTTCCCCCTCTCGACCCTCAGATCTGTGCAATGTAAGTGCGGAAACAATGCCGAGACCCGACTTAGTCGATTGAGATTTTTTTTTTTCAATTTGAAGACTACGAATTCAGGATCTTTTTTCTGCCCGATGCGCTCCACTATAATCAAAACAACATAATCCAGACAATATAAAAATGAAAACTGAATTCAAAAACTATCACAACAAACTGAATAATCAAAAAGTAGAAAATTAATTATTATAAAAGTGAAATAGAAAAAAAAACAGCTATTCTGCTAAAGAATCTTTGGAAATGCATTAAAAACATTTGGAATAAAATGGCTAAAAATAATGGCAATATAATGAACATAAAAATCGAAAACAACACAATAATTACCAACACTAAAGAAATTGCAAATGAATTCATTAACTGTTATTCTAGTGTAGGAAAAAAAACTAGCGCAAGAAATTAAAATAAGTAAAAGTAACAAATTTAAAGACACTATTAAAAATAATAATAATAATACAATATATCTTAGACCTACAAATACAAATGAAATCGGAAAACCATAATGGAGCTAAAATCAGGTAAAGTGCCACCCCTAGACGAAATAACATCGGACACATTAAAAGAGAAATAAGCGATAAAATAAAAAATTGAATAAAGATTACCATTGAAAAAGGCGTTTGCCCCGCAGCATTTAAAATAGGTGTAATAGAACTGTTACCTATATAAAAGTGGCAAAAAAATGGATGTCATAAACTACAGGCCAATATCATTATTCTCTAGATTGGCCACATGGCCAAAGCATTTGATATGGTGACCCATGATTTATTACTTAATAAATTAGAACATACAGGTTTCCGTCGCAATGCTCTCAAACTAAATTATCTAAAAAATAGACAGCAACGTAGTAGATGACAATTTTAGCCAACTAAAGGCATTCGAATATGGAATTCCCCAGGGTACGGTGTTGGGGCCGATTCTCTTTAACATCTACATTAACGACCTATTAAACATACAATCTAAAGGGCAGCTTTGTTGGCGATACAGTTATTATTTACAAAGAAAAGATTGTAATGATTTAAAAAATACAATACAAACAGATTTTAATAATATAAAAAAGTGGTTTGATACAAGTATCCCTCCTTTACTTCGTATTAAAGTAAGTTCTTAAATGTGGGTCCACTACGTTTGGATAATGATATAGAGATAATTAACAAACAAACTCCTGAGAATAAATTACATTGTACTAAAGCTAACATGTATATTGCCAAAATTTAAAGAGATGAAACAAAACCTACAAAATACCCACTTAAATGTGCTGTATTACTCTCCATTGTAATCTCAATTAAGTTGCGGAATAATAGGGTGGAGTGATGTTTCACAAAATCGTTTCAAAAAATTCATCATAGAAAAGGATATAGATAACCTATTCGACAGAAAACCTATTGAAGGAAAGTAAAAAATTGGACATTAGACAACTATTACTTTTAACACTTTAATCAATACCTTTAAAAACAAGCACCATATTTTATATAAGAACAAAAATACGATAAAAGGACTAAGGAAATAATTACAATTAAGGATAAAATTAACACAGCGCAGTTGTAAATACTTCTTACATTCCTCATTTATGTTTACTGTATGCAATATATTAAAATAAACCCTCACAACAAGTACTACAAGTACTTTAACCGATGTAACTTAGTTTATTTATTTATTACATTAAAAAGCTGTTTAAAAATTGTTTAAATTTGTAATTTATATGTACATTATTCATTTAAGTAAGTAAAATAAACAAACATTGTAGGATTGTAATATTGCTTGTACAACTCAGACAATAAATATCTGTAGTGCAAGAGAACAACAATTATCTAACTATGACATAAATTTTAACGCAAAATTTTTAAAAGACCAGAAGAAATAGATAAGTATTATAGCAATTGGGACAAAATTCAAGTGAATATTGGGTTACGCATTGCCAGGCGTGTAACAAACAAATGTAACGCTTTCATTAAACCAATTAAATTTTTGGGATTTAAAATTATTTGGGGTTTAGATTTTATAAACAGTTAAAATTTATAGGTAATACTAATACTAACAAAGTGGGACATTAACGAATTTCCACTCAATTTGCTCTATTGCTATACAACTGTATCAACTCACAATCTGTTATTGGCGTATATTAATTCTAACATTTTCTTTAGATGGCAGTTTGTCCAATTTATAATTAATACTAGTTGTAACACATTTGTTGTTGTCTATGTTGGTGAAAATATTATCCAAGCAGGAATTGTTTTATATTAGTGATAAGTATAATTAGTGCATTATTATCAGAAGTGTAAAATTTTATATTAAAATCCCCTTTTGTAATCAAAATTTTATGCGTGTCAGTTTATTCAATAGTTGTATTAATTTATCCAGAAAAATATCAAAATTCCCTGAAGGGTATCTGTAAATTATTGTTAATATTTGGCATTGTTCGTATTGCATACCTGTCATCTCACAGTACAATTCTTCAAACAAATTCTTAATATTGAAAGATAAAGGCAGGCACTTTGTGTTACTATACATATAATTATTTGATCGTTACCGCTAGGAATAAATTAACAACGGAGCCTTGTTGTTCTGTTTTTCATTTTTCTTGTGGATGCGTATCTAATTCACATGTTTCTTTTTGTTTCGTTTTGGCCCAATTAAATATATGTGGCGATGATATTTTAAGAAAATTCGGCCATCCACTCATTAATTTATTTTTCTAGTAGTTCATCATATTTTCTCAAGCTACAATGAAAAAATTATTCCTCTACAATTGTAATAAAAAACCTCTGCATAAGGAATCACTACTTCCACATCCACATATTCTGTGCAAGTCTTATGCACACTAAATCCCAATATAATATTTTACAATAGGGTGGGGGTGGCAATGGGAGTGGTAGAGGGGGTGATATTTTTTACTCCCTTTCATAATAGTGGGGTGTGGCTGATACCAAAAAAATTTTTGAGACCCTCACTTTCCGAACATGCCCCAAATTGCAATTTTATGGACTCTTACCTGCTTATTGCCAACAAAATTGTAGAGTCCCTTGGTTCTCGAATTATTATTACTATTAGCCTTTACTCGAGTCCGAGTATAAAAAAATGATAGATTGTGTGTAATAATAAAAAAAACAAGTAAAAGGTGTAGTCTACTGTAATTCCCATTCATCTACGGTGCACACGACTATGGCTATAGAGGCCAATTCGGGAGAGCACATGTCGACCGCAGTCATGACAAACATAGACCTGGTTAGGTCTTGGATTCGGCCTCCTTGCAGCAACATTTCCTTGATAGCTGGCCACAACCCCTCGCCATTCGGTTCTGTCCGCTGCAAGTTGTTCCCATTGCTCGTCTGGAATACCGCAGGATTTTAGATTTTCATGGAGAACGTCTTTAAACCTCTTTCGTTGACCGCCACGCCTTCTTCTACCGCTTAGCAATTCACCATAAAGTGTACATACGATACGATGAACGTGACCTGCCCATCTTAGGCGTGCTCTTGAAATAAGCACCTCAATTGGAAGGCTCTTTGCTCTTCTGAGTACTTCCACGTTTGATATGTAATGGAACCAACGGATTTTCATCATACTTCTGAGGTGTCTTTGCTGAAAACGTTCTAATTCTTTCACACGACGACGGTAAGTGACCCAGCTTTCACATCCATACAGCAGTGTTGGAATGACAACTGCTCTGTAGACAGCCATTTTCGTTGACAAAGCAAGGTCGTGGTTGTCAAATACTCTCTCTCTAAGTCCCCAGAGTGCTCTAGATGCAGCGTTAATTCTATTGCTAATCTCGCTGTCCATGTTTGCTTTGTCATTAACAACGTTGCCTAAGTAATTGAACTGATCCACCACTTCAAGAGAATTTCCGTTAAGTGTAATGTCTATTTGGTTCACTTGATGAGGAGTTGACATAATCTTAGTCTTTCCAATGTTGATTTTAAGTCCCAAGGAATCATGTGCACAGTCATCCGCATACTGGAGATCACAAATGAATCGTGTGCGTGTCTTTGTGAAAGCTCTAAAGCGCCCTATGTTAAAGAGGCCGCCATCAGAACGGTATCTGAGACCTATTCCTCTGACTGTCAGTTTGTTGTCAACAATAATTGTTAGAGCAGTGGTAAACAAATTAAAAAGTAGGGGTGCCAGGACACATCCCTGCCTAACTCCAGTGAGGGTTTGGAAAGGTTCGGTTGCCTCATTATTATACATAACCTGGGCGTTGTTGTTTGTATGTAGACTGCGACATACTTCCACAAATTTTCTAGGGATACCTAAACGGAGCATAATTTTCCAGAGCACTTCCCTGTCCACCGAGTCAAACGCCTTGGCTAAATCAGTGAAGGCCATGTGAATTTCTCCTTGATGTTCGAGTGCTTTTTCTTGAAGCTGTTTAAGTGTGAAGGTTAGATCCGATGTGCCTCGGTTTGGTCTAAAGCCACTCTGTGTTTCAGGAAGTAACTTTTCCATAACATTTGCCATTGCTTTAGTGAGTATCTTCCCTCCAACAGCCCGGAGAGCTATACCCCTGTAATTTCCACAGTCCGCAGCGCTCCCTTTGTTTTTGAAGAAGTTGATTAAAAGTGTATCACGAAACTCCTGCGGAGCTTGACCACTTTCCCACACGACATCAAACAGTTTTTTGAGGTAGGGTATGAGCTCTGACGACACAACTTTAAAGATCTCAGCTGGGAGTGAGTCGGCGCCGGGAGATTTGTTATTTTTTAGCTGCCCAATGGCGGTTAAGATCTCTTCCGTTGTTAGTGGTTTATCTACGTCTTCGAAGGTGTCATATTGAGGGATAAGATTTATAATATCGTGATCGGCTTAACTTTGCTGGTTAAGAATGTTAGAGTAGTGTTCTTTCCATCGGGCTCTTATTTCCTGGTCTTCTTTGAGGAGATTTCCATTTAAATCTTTAATAGGGCACATATTTTTCCGACTGGGGCCGTACACTGCTTTTACTCCTTGAAAGAAATTCCTGTAGTCGTGTGAATCGGCGTACCTTTGAATTTCTCTGGCATTGCTTGCCCACCACTCGTTCTTTATTCTTCTGATTTCGCGTTGCGTTTCATACTTAGATTGGGTAAAAGCTTCTGCTTTTGATGAGTCGTTGGGGTGGTTGATAGCGTTTTGGAAGGCAATATGTTTGCGGTCAAGAAGTTCTTGTATAAAAGCTTCATTATCATTGAACCAGTCCTCCTGTTTTTTACTTGCTGCAGTGCCAAGAATTTCCTCACTCGCACTTTTTAAACTGTCTTTAATTTGTGTCCAGATAGTAGCGACATCTACAGAATTGGTTTCTTCTAGTGCACTCGAATTCTCTTGAACTTTTTGCTTTAGCTGTTCGTCGGTTTGTTGGTCACGCAATTTACTAATACAGAGACGGGGTCTACGTTTTACTTGATTTCTTCGGTGTTTGGATCTCATAACAATTTTCATTTTAGAGACAACAGGACGATGATCGGTCCAACATTCGCTATCAATGCGCGCCTTTGTAATTTGGACGTCCTTGAGATGCTTCCTACGTACGATAACATAGTCCAGTAGATGCCAGTGACCTGATCTGGGGTGACGCCAGGTGCCTTTAAATTTATCCTTTTGTCGGATAATGATGTTTGTTATAACTAGATCATGTTCGGCGCATTTAGTTAGGAGTAGTTGACCGTTAGCGTTCATGTTGCCCAAACCGTTCTTGCCTATGATGCCTGGCCAGGTGTCTGCATCTCTCCCTACTCTAGCGTTACAATCGCCAAGAATAACGAGTCGTTCCGTTTTAGGTATTCTACAGAGGGTTTCTTCCAGCTGTTGATAGAAGCTTTCCTTGGTTTCGTGACTTGCATCCAGAGTGGGAGCGTAGGCGCTTATTAGATTTACCGCGTTGCCATCTGATAGCTTATAGCGTAGCAGCATTAGACGCTCGGATAGGCCTTGTGGTACTTGTGTTAAGTTGGATACAAGTTGATTCCGAACGGCAAATCCTACTCCATGTTGTCTTCTTGAATTGGTGGGAAGACCTTTCCAATAGAAGGTGTAGTACTTTTCTGTGAGAGAGCCTTCCTCCAAAAATCGAGTTTCGCTGAGAGCTGCAACCATCTACATTGAGTCGGTGAAGTTCTCTATCTATTAAATCAGTTCTTCTTTCAGGCCGATCGGTGCGAGTGCTGTCGTTCAAAGTACGAACATTCCAAGCGCCGTAGATGAAAGAATTAGCTTTCTTGGATTTAACTTGTCGGTGTTTTTTCGACATTCGATGAGGTGTCCCTGTGGGCACCCTCCCCCGGAGATCCGATCGGGAGGGTATTTTACTTCCGGATGATTTTGTCCCACTTGAACGCTCCATTATTTATTTTAAGCCTTAATCGACTGAAAACGAAGCTGCATTTGAAGTTTTAGCTGGAGCAGGTATGCAACTGACCAGCTCGGTTGCGGAAGGCGAGTGGTGTGGTTCTCGAATACACACTAAGTCCCAATTTAATTTTTTACTCCCTTTAATAATAGGGTGGGGGTGGCAATGGGAGCGGTAGAGGGCACCAAAAAATTTTTTGAGACGTTTTGTTCTTGTATATCAACTTATTCACATTTTAATATTTTTTTTACTTTCTTTTCTTAATAGTGTGGGGATGGTATTGGGGGTGAAAAATTTTTGAGACCTTGACTTTTCTTATATGCCCTAAATTGCAATTTTAAGGACTCTTACCTGCTTGCTTTGCCTATTTACCCCATTTACCCTCAAACCCTTCAACGGAATTAGATCAAAATATAATCTAGTTCCAGGTCTCGTTATAATACATAAGTGTACCAAATATCATAAATAGTCCCAGAGTAAACGTGCGCACAAAAAAGTTACAGACCGACAATTTTTTTTTTCGCTCAAATTTAAAATCTCGACGTCTCGTGATATTTTAAGCCTATTTCAACAAAAAAAAATTTTTTGCATTACTATATCTACTTCCACTGGACGTGGTAGTAATAAATGTTATACTTAGATTAAAATGATCAACAACAAAAGTACCTTGTATTTATTGGTAAATTTTGTGTTGAGGTATCGAACCACTTTTGTTTAAGTTCGACACTTGTTGGAACATTTTAAAAACCTTTTCTGGCGAATTATGGATATTATTTGCGCAGTATAAAACGAAATATCACATAAACTTTTATTAGAATTATAGACAACTAAATGCTACTGAAATTTGCAGAACTTGAGCAGATTATAAGTTAGGTTATATTCAATGATTTCAATGTTATAAGAACTTATTTTTAAATTATATGTTTCTAATGCATTTTTAGGAAGATAAGTTATTGTTTAATGTAGATTATACTAATATTTTCACTTAGTGCAACAACCCAATTGTCATATACATACACATATACATACATACATATCACCAAAGAGAAAAAAATCATCCATTTAAGGATATTATCTTTTATCCGAATTTTTATATTTCATAATCTCTAAAACCTCTACTTATTGGATAAAATAGATAACTTGTATAATAGAGATAGATAACATGCAAGGCTATATTAATTTACACAATTTTATACAATTAATTCGGTAAAAGTTTGAGCCTTTTTCATTCGCTTCGGCATCAGCACATTTTAAATCCTATTAAAATTTTATTAATCCGCGCAACTCTTTTAAATTCTACAAAGCGAAAAAATATTAGTTTTAAAAGTACATAAAAAATTTAAATTGCTGTATGTATAATAAATTAGCTAATAGATTAGATTTTCCTGCGTAGCATTATTTTTCAATTTATGAAGGTAAAAAAATATAGATTCAAATGAAAGGCAAAAGCTGGCCATAACTATTTTACAGAAAATTTAAAACTGTATAATGCCAGCAGGAGTATTTAAATCATTTTTGTATTGGACCGCAAACAGTGGACGCTTATTGAACAGTTGCATGAGCGTCACGTCAAGCAATAAATCTACGCTATAGCCCGAGACGTATTGGCCCAATACTCTGCCAATATTTACAAGTTTAAGTCACTATATAGAACACAATAATTTCAAGAATAAAATCCATATTGAGATCCATTAACCAATACGTAAAATATTTGGTAAATATTTGGCCAGTAGTCATAGGGTCAAATCTGGAGGGTACCTCAGAAAAATTCGAAACTTAATGAAACTTTGGGATGTTGTTTGTGAGTGTCCAGTAGTGCTACACCCAATCTATCCAACAAAAACCTTGTGGAATTTTGGGGAGGGGCGAAAATCCCCAAAATTTTTGCACCTTTTTTTTTCAAAATATTTTGAAAACTGTGATTTTAGCGGACAACTTCAAATTAGTAAATTATAGAGGATTAAATTTCCTGAAATTTGCATGGTAAAATGTATTTGTTGACCCCATAGGTACCGAGATACAGAGTTTCGAAAAAGTGCAAAATTTCTTGTGATGTTTACATCAATAGGAGCATAAAATAACCCAGCTCGTCTTTCCACTAGTAGATGTTCATTAAGTTGAAAAAAATAACATTAAAACAAAGTATTTTTATATGTAGTGTATTATAGCGATTCTTACTGTCTAATAATAAAGTAAATTTGTGAGTAAAATTTTAAAGTAGGGAAATGTAAGGTAAACATTAATGAAGTAAAGTTAATATTTTAGGCGTTTGGCGCCGTACAGAGGTTCATGTTCTTAACGCTCTTCTTCATCATTTAGCTGTGCGTCTAGCAGTTCTTGCAAAGGGTGGAACACAGCAGTACTGCTTTCTTGCAGCTGCAGGCTGCATTGCTACACCCTTTCTTGCATTTACAAAAAACTACGTTCAATACGTTGTCTGGGGCTGTATTACGTGTGGTCCTGATGGCCACGACCACTCGTCTCGTCAGCGACCACCTCCAAACTGACGGTACAATGTCGTTACCCAGCCATGTTTGGACCTGGAGATATGTTTGAAAAACATGGTGGGTGGCCGCATCTTTGGTAGGTGGCAGTCTGGCCAATTGGAATTTAGGTTGGCCACCGACTTAGTAAAAAGTTGGTATCGGAATTTGTTGAGGGAATCTTCCATGTGCCCTCCATAAAGTGCCACCAGAAACTTCTCGCCTGCCTCTGGTAGGGGTGACTTCCGGGTCTTCGGACACAGCTACTAGGTCATGTAGGAAAGTATTCCTCTCGTAAGTTCTGCAGACCTTCTTCTTCCCTTGTCCGAAGGGGGTGGAAGTAGTGTCGTACCCATTTACTGCATGCAGAAAGAAAATATCTAGCATGAAGCTGTTGAATATAATAATGATGGGATATTAGAAATAGATGTTTTTGTGGGAAGTGTAGGCTAGAACTGCCAGTAACAGAAGGAGATCTACATCTTCACCTGTAATAATTACATTGTCATATTCAGCAGTCTTCGATATTGCTATGTGTACGATCATAACGACTGCATCTTCAGTAGCAGCATACTAAGCATTTTCCACGCATAATTCGAAGCGCTTCTACACTTAATATTTATTTTAATTTATATTCAATTTTTAATCGGGAAAAACCAGTCTAAAGCAAATTTACCGCTCTACCTTATAAAAAAATAAAACATATAAGGTACTATTTGAAAAATTGGAGTTATGACAAATTGAATTTCCATCAAATGGAAAAATATTTCTAAATCCGAGCAAATAACCAAAATAGGCCAATTTTACATTTGATTTGTGAACAGGGAATTTTCAAGTGAAAAACAGAAACGCTGGCCGTCCAAGAAACGCAAGAACTGTTGACTTTGAAGAAAAAATATTAGATATTGTAATGTGGGGGTAGCTGATGTAAAAAAAAATTGAGACCTTAACTTTTTGTACATGCCCTAAATTGCAATTTTATGAGCTCTTACTTGCTTGTTTTGCCTATTTACCCTTATTTACCCCATTTACCCCCGAATGAGATCAAAATATAATCTAGTTCCAGATATCGTTATAATACATAAGTGTATCAAATTTCAAGTCAATATCATAAACGCTTCCAGAGTAAACGTGCGCACAAAAAAAGTTACAGACCGACAGACAGAATTTTTTTTTACTCAAATTTAAAATCTCGACGTTTCATGACATTTTGAGCCTATTTCAGCAAGAAAATTATTTTTTTTGCGTTACTATTGAACGAATATTAATTATTTTGTCGAATTATGTTATATTAAAAAAAAAACAATTTATTATCAAACTGTCAGCATGGCTTCTTATTAGGTAAATCTACTGAAAGAGCATCTTTTGATTTTATTGAGCATATACAAAAAAATCTTGGCCATAACAAATACATAAATGTTGCAGGCATATATTTTGATTTAAACAGAGCTTTTCATAGCCTCAACTTCGACTTCACATTAGATAAACTCTGTGCACTTGATCTTCGAGGTAATATTTTATCACTAATTAAATCATATCTCAAACATCGAAAAGTGCGTGTGAAAATAAATTAAAATAAATCAGATATTTATTAACTTGATTTGGGTGTACCTCAGGGTACGGTCCTGGGACCTTTTATATTTCTATTATATGTTAATGATTTACCTCATTTAAGTGCTAAGTTCAAGGTTCCATTCGCAGATGATGCGTCTCTAGCCGTTGCTTCTGATACAGTAAGTCAATTGTCAACAAGTGTACAACATAGAGGAATTTAGCACGTGGTGTCACACCAACGCTTTGATATTAAATACCGAGAAAATCGTCTGTATAGAATTTACCAGCAACAGGAAAATTCCCCATATAAACGAAATAGTTGTAAATGGTTCAGTTTTCAAATGTACTACCGCAACTGTATTTTTAGGTATCTTTATCAATTCAAATTTAAGCTGGAGCTCACACAATGACTACATAATATATAAAAAACTAAATAGTGCCTATTATGCCATCTTGTAGCTCAGAAACACTCTTGATCCACCGAGTATGTTAAGTGTTTATTATACCTTGGTTTATTGTCATTTATCGTATATGTATGTAAATAGGGTTGGCCAGGCATGTCGAGAAGGGGGTGGAGACACTGGGTTTTTTGGAGGAGACCGGTTTTCTTAGTGTCTTTAAACTTATTAAACTTTTCTTTTTAATTTTATTCAAATGGAATTTTAAAAAGTAATTAGAAAATAACTTTTTCAAAACATTTTCAAACCTGCCATATTATTGTTTAAAAAAAATAATATTTGTTACGGATAATTCTACTAATGGTTGTAATTAAAATACCAACTGAATAATGGTAATTCTATTTTTAAAATAAGAACGCAAAAATACCACTTGAGATTTAAAAAAAATGTAAAACAATGCAGACTGAACATAAAAATACAATAAAAAAATATAATAAATGAACTTCAACTACGTAACACAGAATTAATTAATATTTTGTAATTGCTCCATTAGCGTCTAAAACTGCCTGAAGTCTTGCAAGCATGGACAAAATCAAATTTCTGGCAAGGTCAACTTCTTGCGACAAGTTCTCCCAAGCGTCTTCAATTATCCCTTCCAATTCTTGGGCATTATTTGGATAGTTATTTAATTTTCTTATATCTTTCACCATTAGTCCCCAAACATTTTCAATTGGATTTAAATCCGGACTTTTAGATGGCCACGGTATCAACTCTATGTTTTTATTAAGGAACCATTGCCTGACACGATGGGCCGTATGTATGGAGCAGTTGTCTTGTTCGAAATAAAAATATTTGTATTTATTGTGAAAATCTTTTGGGATTAGGTCCAAGTGTATTAAAGAAAACTACTTTATTAATTTGCCGACGTTTCGATATTTTTTAATATCATCCTCAGGGCAATTAATATTTAGTTTTCCGTGTGTAGTATAAAAATAAATAAATAATGTACTGGAACATCACATACACAACACAGGGTTTAATAAACATACAGTAAGATTACTATCTTCTTGCGTGGATAGCAGTGACACGATTTTCACAATCTATTATAAGTGGTCTATAAACTTTCTATCAAATTTGTATTTATATTTGTACTAGAAGAATCGGAATAAATATCTTCCAAAGGCGCTACAAAAGTGCTGCATGAATAACAATTGCACCCGTTCCATTACCGAAAAACTCAAGAATTATTACCTGAGGATATGCCAATATGAGTTGAGTTTTGTGAATTGTTGCTTGACAGAACGAAAAATGCTCCAGATTCTTCTATATACATTACTGACGAGGCTACATTCACGCAACAAGGCGTGTTTAATTCTCGGAGTATGCTTTTCTGGTTTGAGGAAGATCAACAATACAAACCCGTTTTCAATATACCTGCAAAATAAATGTATGGGCAGTAACTCTAGGGAATCGATTGGATACCATATATTTTCTAGAAATTTAAATGGCGATATGTATTATGATTTTTTGGAAAACACCCTGCACGAAATATTCGGTAATATTTCATTGCGCAGGAGAAGGAATATGTAATTATGCATGGCAGCGCAACACCGCATTATACCAGAACACTTAAGTAGAACATGGTTACACAACCACTATCCTAATAGATGGATTGTCCAGGATGCAGATGTACTGCTTGGTCTCCTGACCTAACTCCTCTTGATTTTACTGTGTGGTGTTATCATTGATACGATTGAACAGTTGAGACAAAAATCGATCAAGTGTTTACAATGCTACAGAATAATAAAAGAATTTTACAGGGTATTGGACGTTTCTTAAAAAAAGACTTAAATTGTGCATACGTAGAAATGAAGGAATTTCTTTTCTTTCTGCAACTGATAATTAGCTATTTTCTGCGTTTAGTTATTTTATTAATTCTTGAAATGATTTTGTTAATAATAATACAAAAGGACTGAAAAACAATAAGAATTGATTTACGTTTCAGCCCCAATCCACTGACATTAATTAAATAATTAAATGTTAGTCCTTCAAATTAATTTACAGTACAATACCTGAATATTCAATTATTCATTGAGTAAGAGTAATAGAGGAGATAACTACGGAAAATCTTAAACTAATAATTAAACTTGAAATAAACAAGTAAGGCCATTTTCATCTGAAACAATTTAAAATATAAGGTATATAATATAATATATGTATGACTTAGTTTCATTTAAGGGGTTAAGAGAAATCTTTTATACATGCTTTTAAACTTAGGAAATTTAAAACTTTTGTAATCAAACTGTACTTTATTGTATAATAAGAATATATTATATGAAAATCATCTACGATACAAAGTAGTTCTATAATGTGGAGGTGATATCAGCTCTCTGAATCTCAAGTTCAAGGTATGGACGTCACTGCGGTATTTAATTTTGTTATATAAATATGGAGGGGACTTATTTAAAACGATATTATGATATAGTGTAGTACAGTGGAGCTTCCGCCTTGTTTCCGTATTTAACCATTTTGTGTCATTTAATTTATGTGTAACATGTTCGTATTTCCTAATACCATATATATACCTTAAACAGGTCTTTTGAATTTTCTCAATTTTATTAATGTTTTCTTTATCCAAGCAAGGGCCATATCCGGCATCACAATAGTTAAAATGACTCAGCACTAGCATATCAGTTATTTTAATTTTGGGATTGAGATAGAAAATGACGGCGAGGGTATAAATATTTTAGATTTGCGTATGCCTTCTGTGTACTTTTACTTATGTGTTTTTTAAATCGTAAATCAGTGTCCAGCTCAACACCAAGATTTCTTGCCACTCTAGTACATACTAAGCTCTTGTCACGTACTGTAATATTTATACCTGCCACAACTCGCTCTTTGTACTTCCCAAATATAAGAACATATGATCTTGTAGGGTTTATAGTTAGTTTATGACGCTCTGACATTTTTACTAGTTTACTTAGATCAGTATTTAGATCAGTATAAATGATGTCATTAGCCCGATTCAAATTATCATGAAAAAATTAAAAATAAATTGGCGTATCGTCTGCATATAAGTGAGCTTTACAACTGTTTAAACAATTTGTTATGTCACATGTATAAATACAAAATAACAAGAGGCCAAGAATTGATCCTTGTGGTACACGACACATTATCTTTCCCTTATTTGATATACCATTACATCTCTCCACATACTGCATTCTGTTGTCAAAATAACTTCTAAGAAAGTTGATTGCACTGCATGAAAATCCAACATAATATAGAATAGAGAATAATATTTCATCCCTAATCGTATCAAATGCCTTTGAATAATCTAATAGTATTAAAGCTGTTGGCTTTCCGGAGTCTATATCCATTACAATATCATCAATAACACCTAGCAAAGCAGTTGTACAGCTATAATCCGCGCGGAACCCGGATTGATGAGGGGGTAGGATATTAATATGATCGCAAATTTGATAATTCATGATTTTTTCTACCACTTTAGACAATACTGGCAAAATATTAATAGGCCGCAGTTCATTAAAGTGAGATATGTCATTTTTTGTTCTATATAATGACTTAATAAGTATTGGCACAGTATTGGGCCAATACGTCATGTCGCTAGGTCATAGTTTAGATTCATTGCTACATGGTGTATGCCGTATGCTGGTAAATTCAGTCAAATCATTGACATTAACTAAAAACGCCAAGTCATGAAACTGATTAGTAAACTAAAGCTCACATTCATTCAACATTATCGAAAACTTAACACTTCTTAACTGTAGCCTTTTGAAATAATAGTTCAAATATTAGTACCACAGGAATTTTAAGATTTTCTTGATCTGTACATTTTGTATCTTATTTAAGGGCCACCCCTTTAAAAATAAACGTACCTGCCGTCCATGACAGTTCAATTTGAAATATAATTTCTAACTTGGCAAATATTAGCATTTCATATTTACCCCATTAGTGCACATGGCTCAGCCAACGGCCCAAGTGCTTTTTCCAAATGAATATTTCATATTTTTCCATTGGCTTTTTTGACCGACTCTATCTCCAGGCTATGTGACGAATTTAAATCGTATAAGCACACCAGCCGTACTAAATAATTCCGAAATAAATTTACTAGATGCATACTTTGAGGCTTTGCCTAAAAATTAATTTAGAATATGTTTGGAAAATTTTATTTACCGAAAATGTATAAAATACATTTATTAAGTGAAACCGCTCGGGGCGGTATTACTTTCGTTTTTCGTTTAGATTATTTACTTTCTTTTTCATGGAATTTTTCATATCACATGAGTTATTCAAATACGGCAACACATAATGTAAATGTAATGCTGATATGGATTAAGCGTATGCGATATTTTTATTTCTAGGTCCTTGGTGTCGGAATACTTAATATTATAATTAAAACATTACCAAAATACAAATGCATTTTCCAAGTAACGTAAAAGCTCTATAAATATAATGGGATATTATAGAAGGTAGTATTATTTTAACTTTTACGAACAAAAGTTATTACACTTAAGATGAACATATTTTTTTCAAACAACTACATTATGGGCTATGTGCTACAATATTGGATTAGAAGAAAAGTAATAAATACGTATAATAATTTAATAACATTACCTGTCCTAG
This sequence comes from Leptura quadrifasciata, assembly GCA_963675555.1. Classification (NCBI taxonomy): domain Eukaryota; kingdom Metazoa; phylum Arthropoda; class Insecta; order Coleoptera; family Cerambycidae; genus Leptura; species Leptura quadrifasciata. Next base: position 34,314,378 of record OY776679.1, on the reverse strand, counting down.
CCAATGAAATAAAAAACAAATAGAACAAAGTATCAGTCAGGTATAGACATTTGCACTTGTTTGTGATAAAAATTTTTGGCTTGTTTCGCTCGGTATCATTTTGGACTTTTTAGGACAGGCTTAAAGGACCTCTTTGTGAACAACACTTACTGATTGTCGTTCAGGAACCAACACAAAAACAGTCCATTTGAATCTAACGCTAAAGAAAGAAGCTGTCCCATTAAACAAAAGGCAGTCCAAAGAGTTGTGCCTTGGTGGATAGGGATCTCAGTCGTCTTAGGGCTGAGACTAAGAAGGCTTTTAATAGACTCAAAAACTCTGGAAACTGGAAGGACCACAAAAAAGCCCTTTCAGAGTACAATAAAGAATTGAGAAGATCTAATAGAAGATCATGGAGACGGTTCTGCGAAGGGATAGATGAACTATCCCCAGCAGTCCTCCTGCAAAAAGTTCATGCAAAAGACCACTCAAATGGAATAGGGCTACTCAAAAAGCCCGATGGCGAATATACAGAGAATCAGCAGGAACTTATCCCATGCCTGAGTAGTATATAGCAAGCTATATACTTGGGTATATATCCCAAGCTTGGAGGGAGGTTAAGGTGGCGTTTATTCCAAAAATAGGCAGACGTCCACCAGATGAGCCTAAATCCTATCGCCCCATTAGCTTAACCTCATTTCTGTTAAAAACAATGCAAAACTATTAGATCAATGTATCAAAAGCGAAATCCTTACAGGAATACCGCTTCATTCTAAACAGTTTGCCTATCAACTTAGCAAATCAACAATAAATGCTCTACATTGCCTAGTCCAAGGCATTGAAAAGACATTCACAGCTAAAGAAGTGGCTATGTGTGCTTTCATAGATATAGAGGGTGCATTTGATATCACCTCCTATGAATTCATACAAAAAGCCGCCGAAAAAAGAGGAATACAGTCACCTACAATTAAATGGCTACAATCCATGTTCAGAAGCAGAATTATTATCACAAGTGCAGGGGATGAGTCGGCTACGGCGACTGCAGTCAGGGGTTGTCCACAAGATGGAGTACTATCACCCTTGCTGTGGTCAATGGTAGTCGACGATCTCCTTCATAAAATTCTGGCTTCAACGTCCATTATTTATATATCGTAGAGTACGTATGTCTGGTCGATAGCCGCGTAGGTTAAGGCGCGAGGTGGCAATCGCTATTAATCACACGGACATCGCGCCACCGGGTTCGAATCCTGGGTCCGGTACTGGCACTGTCGGAGGAAATGGTTGTATGTCCGCGTTTTTTCAATGTGTAACCCCCTTCCGCACAAGCCTCTGGCTTGTGGAATTGGGTGTTGTCTAATTTCTGTGGTGTTTATTTATTATTATTATTAACCCCCACTTGTTAGAAAAAACTATATGAATACGTTTTGTCAAGTGTAACCTTTTTCACATAATCTGTCTTGTTGATTAGGATATTATTTAATTTTGGTGGCGTGGTGTATTTTTCACAAAATTAATGTTCTTTTAAAATAGAAATTGTAGGCCGCACACTATAAGTATTTTGGTTATGTGATGATAAGTTGAAAAGCGTATCTCAATAATTCAAGCTCAAATGGATGTGTTAAACTATATTTCGATGATAGGCAAGTAAATGGTAGCGAAATATGGGTTAAAAGTTAATGTCTACTGTGAATGCAAAGTTGTGTATTTTAATTTAAAAAAAATGTTTTAGTAGTTTGTAGTGAAATCATTCCAATCTTTTGCACACATCTGAAGAATTAACTGGTCCTTGGTAATGTATTCTATTAATGAAAGGTTAAAAATATTAATATGTTAATAAGATTACACAATCACATATAGAAATATATACCAATTTTATCAAATTATAGCAGTACTTAACTAATATTTAATTAATGGAACGAGCACCATAAAATTATAATGCGGGTACAATAGCTAAAAAACTAGTTCCTAAATTATACAATTTATATTATAAGGCATAAATTAATTAACAGCTAACTTTAATTATTTTAATTTAGGGGGTGTTAATTAAAGGAAATGGTGTTTTAACTATTGTGGCAATAAAATATTTAACGATTTCTACTAATTTAAATTGACTTAATACGCAATAATTATAGATAATAATGCTGAGGGTGAAGATAGCTGAATGTAGTGTGTATAGTCATTTCTCTCATATCCCTATAGATTTAAACTAAATTAAGTTCAAGTTATTCTAAGATATTCTAGAGCATAAAATTTTTGATAATTGATATGTTGAAAAATAAACTAGTGTAAGCCCGTCGAATTTCAACGGGCTTACACTATGGGTGTATTGGAAAATGCAAGTGAGTGACTAAGGTTTCATATTATAGCACCTCCTTAAATACTACATTGAGAGTGCTGCTCCCTTTTGGAATTATTTGTACTTTCAAATTGTCAAACGATTGTACTCGAGACATTGCTATTTTACGTACAACTGGCCATGGCTAAATACAGGCTGGGGTAAATAAATAACAACACGATCAAGAGTTTGCCCTTGCGCTTTATTTATAGTCATACAAAACGCAAGACGAATAGGAAATTAGAGTCTTTTGAGAAATTGGAGTATTTTGAAAGAAAAAGGAAGAGTTGTATGTGATGGCGTTAAGTCGATTCTAGGAATCAAAACTGTTTGACCTACTGTTTCGCCAGTGATAATTTGCATATCCAAACAATTATCATATATATTTCTAACAATTAATCTGGTACCATTTAAGAGCCCCTGGGAAGCATTTAGGTTTCTTAACAGCATGACAAGAGCTACAGTTTTTTATTTAAGGATATGTGGAGGCAAACCACTTAACTCTAAACTATTCAGAAATTTCAGAAGAAACTGATGAATTTCATTCTTTCCTTCCGTTATCAAATTATTTATATTAATATATGTTCTAGGCGTTCCGAGTATAAGGTCTATAAACTTTAGAATTAATCCCATCGCAGTGTTCATTTTTTGGGGCTAGAATGGCAAATTTTGAAAAATCAATATATGACATCACATAAGGATTACCTACATTGATTCACGACAGGATTTAGTATTTCTAGAATGTCTTTTCTCAAGGAACTGTTGGCAGCATGTTCAAGTCTAATTTGATTTGGCTTCGGAAAAGTCTAAAATGTATAACTGTCCATAAGAAGCACATCCTCCATTTTAAGGGTATAATGACAAAATTTTATGATGTACTACACCAAGAATTTTGAAAGAATACAGACCATATCCGGAAGGTAATTTTATATATGCTCCGAATGATATGAACAACAAAGCATTATTATATTGTCGAATATTATCTCGAAAATTTTTCGATATCTCATTATTCCCTGTAAATAATTCCTTAATTTTATCAGCAATTCGAAATTTCGGTAATTTGAACTTTTTATTACAGCAACAAAGACCAAAGTACCCAATCGAATTTTTTTCACTTGAAAAGTACCGGGCAGAGCAATAACTACATATGTTGTTTAAGTTACCTAAGTTGAATGGAGTTACATTTAAAATGGTATCAGAAACGGCACATCTATATTGAATTGTAAAGCAGTTTTTTTTTCATATTTTAGACGTTTTTGTATGCGTTCACGTTCATGGGGGTGGTAGAGGGGATAGCTAACGCCAAAAAAATTTTTTGAGACGTTTCGTTCTTGTATACACACTATTTATTTTTTACTCCCTTTCATAATAGTGTGGGGGTAGTATTGGGGGTGATAGTGGGGGGGGGGTGTGGCTGATGCCAAAAAATTTTTTTGAGACTTTGACTTTTTTTACATGCCCTAAATTGCAATTTTATGGTCTCTTACCTGTTTGCTTTGCCTATTTACCCTTATTTACCCCATTTACCCCAGAACCTTTCAACGGAATTAGATCAAAATATAATCTAGTTCCAGATCTTGTTACAATACATAAGTGTAATGTTTTTCAAGTCAATATGATAACGGTTCCGGAGTAAAGGTGCGTACAAAAAAGTTACAGACAGACAGACCGACAGACACGACACTTTTTTTGCTCAAATTTAAAATCTCGACGTTTCATGACATTGTGAGCCTATTTTAATAATAAAAAAAAATTGCGTTACTATACTACTATTTCTGTGATGTTTATTTATTTATTTTATACTTCCACTGGACGTTGAAATACCGTATCTTTTTTAACCGTCTTCTCGACTAATTTTCCAATATCTGAAGGTTATGAATAAATTTTTTGCTGTCATGAAACCGACAACTTTGACGCGTCAGACTGGGAAATCGGAAAATAATTTTCATCAGACAATACGAAAACTTGTTTTTGTATGTTTTAATAAATTAAAACAGCGAAAATCAGCTGGTTATTAATAAATTTTCTTATAGTCGTTTTTCCGACATGTTCGGGATAGCGGACACGCCCAATGACCCACATTTATTGTCAGACAATTATTCGACTTGGAAAAATAACAGTATCTATACATTTTTTATATGCCGTCAAAATGACATGTTTCGGAAAATCTAGCGGGAAAACGCCCCAATAACAAAAAAAAATGATAGAGGAAAATGCTGTCAGACTAGGTCCAATGAAGCCATACGCGAAGTTTGGAGAGAGTATGTATCAGCAAAATTTTTCCCGACGGGCACCTTAACTATAAGTATTAAAAATACGTCTGAAGTATATTTAAATAGGGAGGATCCTAGCTTGAACATTTCTCAGAGAAGTATCCTCGGGCCATATTTATTTCCAATTTTTGTTAAAAACTTGCCCTTTGTATTGTTAAACGCAATTCTTTGTTTACCTTATTAATATATTATTGTAAAAATGGAAGCAAGTCATGGTTAAATTTCATATCAACTTATTAAAAAAAAAAATTCCATACACATCCTACAGAAAAATTATGAATACTGCTTTCCTCTAAAAAAGGTTAAAGTGCATTATAAGAAATGGTAGGTTACAAAAGAAATTAAAATTTACATAAAAGGCTATTAATAAAATAAAAAAAAAATTCTGCTGTAATAAAAAAAGTTATTATCCAAGCAAAAAATATCGATACGGAGAAAGGCATAATTAGTCGCGACAACAAAACCAAAAAATATGGGGATTAAGAAAAAGCAAACATATACCGAGCGGGTTAAAAATAAAAGATAATGACGGCCAAATTCAATCAAATACTGATATATTGGTAGAAATGTTCAATGATTATTATTTGAATATTATTGACGTTTCAATACTACAAAACAATGAGGCAAACAAAGTAAACAGCTATCTACAGAATTACACTGAAAGAGACAAAATATTGTCCATCTCTAAAAAATTATTTAATATAAAGTCATCAAGATATGATAATATTTCGTCAATTTTATTTTAAAAAATTATAAACATGTCTACTGATGAACTTGAAAATATATTCAATGAATCTTTTCATAGTGTTTTCTCGAAAGATTGAGAACGTCACATGTTGTGCCACTATTTAACAAATTATCGGCCCATTTCCTTATTAATTACAATATCAGAAACTTATGAACAAAAGATTATTGGAATTCTTAAAGAGCTCCAATATTATAAATCCAAGCCAGCATGGATTTCTAAGTGGCGAATCAACAATTACCGCAAAATATGACGTAACTAAAACCATTGCGGAAAATTCGGATTCAAATTATCAAACAGTTGGTATAGCATACGACTTCTCTAAGGCTTTCGATAGCGCAAAAGAAATAATTCTGCTAAAACTAGAATTCTATGGCATACGTGACGTAGCAGTAAAATGCTCTCAGAGTTACTTAGTGGACAGAGAACAGCGAATAATTTTAAAGAAACCTTCTAAACCATCAGAGTATTCGCATTCGAAATGGGGTAGAATAGAAATCACCTAGACCCACTTCAATCTTTACTCTACATAAACGATCTGTCGTCTTGTGTACCTAACTCATCGGTAACGCCTCTCGCTGACGACTCACTTTTTTTGTAAAATGCGATAGACCTTGTATAAATGAAATCTTAAATCATATATGTAGTTGGTGTGAGGTAAATACAATTAAAATTAATTTCTAGAAAACATATTGTATAAACTATAAATTTCCTTGGCTTTACACTGGACAGTCAAATGAACTGGAAGAAACACATTTTAGCATTGAATAAGAAATTAAATAATGGGTGTTATTGTTTGAGAGCTATGGCAAATAAGGTTCTAAACAAGAACATTCTAAAAATACTTTACCACGCAGTTTTCGGTGGCCTCATTTCGTATGGAATAATCTTTTGGGGTATCTCTATTTAATTTGATTCTAACAAAATTCAAATGTAACTATTATGTACAGTAAATGATTTAATATAGAATTAGACATTAAATCACGTAGGGTATACACAATGAAAATATATGATAAAGAAAATCACAAAATAAAATTAATACAAGTAAGATGCAAGTACTATAATTTTAGCATAAATCTTATTAAAATTTTATGTATTAGAATGTAAATATCGAAATTATTTTGTTAATTGTGTGCAAAACCACATATTGTTATGTATTGTATACAATAAAACCTCATATATTTCCATACATGTAAACATGTTTTTGAAAGAAAGTGTTCTATTTTATTCATATTAAGGCATCCTATATAAGTGTACTGCATGGTTTGAATAGCTGCAATACATCTGTTCGTTTTTTTTTTCCTTAAAATCAACTAAGGAATATCTTCCTAAAATATTTTAGCGTATTTAAGTTGCACCCTGTATATAGAATCAATTATTATTTATACTTGTTCATAAATATATATTTATTACTAAAACTACAACTTTCTCAACAACCAGTTTATTCCATTTTTTGTTATCGAAAATAGCAAATTACGCTTATGCTCTATAGCATTTATAACCATGCGAAATATTGCAATAAGTTGCAAATTGTTCGTCTGAAATTCAACTGGTCGACTACAAAGCTAACTTGTATCCGGGAAACTTTATTGGGGAAAATTTGATTTAATTTTTATAACAGCACCAAAGAGGAATGAGTGCCGTAATTTCTTTTGAAGCTAGCAATATAATTTCAGTATACCAAGTATCTCCAGGATTAAATTTTAAGCGCTACGTGAAAAAGTTTCACTAGCACACCTGAATAAGAAAACAGCAGAAAATTTCATATAACGAGGAAATGGAAGCGTCCTAGTTCCATCTTTATCCTTAATGTAATATTAGAACATTTTAAAATTATAATAAACCGGTGTACTTAATTATAAACACAAGCATCTAATTTATATATTTATACGTTTATTAATAACAATAATATTGAATTTTGAAACTTGATGGATTGTTATAGTAAATTAGTGTTCTTCCAAATTTGGTTTCGAGTTGCATATGCTAATCCAATCTAAACATATATCGGCACAATAACAGACAACAAGAATATTTGAAAATATTGTTACTATTTCTTCTTTTCTTTTTTTGGCTTTATCGGCCACGGGATAATTGTGTTATTTTTGTAGATTATGTGATAACTTGTTTAGAAGAGCGTCCATGTTTTTTTATTGACATAGCAACCGTCATATCCAAATATCCATGAACATAATTAAATAATGTTATTTGTGTTTACTATTATAAAACAATTTAATATTAAAGATCTATTTTATGTATTGGGTTAACTTATTCGTGAAATATTCTCTCCAAATACAACTCGTGCTTTTAAATTTTATCTATAAATTTCTCTTGAGCTACGTTGCCAAAAGTAATATAATTCGTGTAAATTGATAGTTTATTAGCCAAGATTAAATCCTGAGATATTACTAGGCAACTACCCTCTCGAAAAATTTTGCCGATAAAATTCTAAGTACTAGTGATTTTATATACGAAAATGTCCGATTTTTTGTCGTACCCCATCGAACTTTTAGGTCAATATATCCGAGATATCGACGCAAAACCGTACAGAGAAACGTCCCTTCCAAAGCCGCAACTTATGCGAAATCACAAAGTATTAAAACGTTCGTATGGGGGCGAGCGTAGGTGCGTCTTTACTATGTACATACTTCGGTATGCGATGTAAAGCAACGACAGGCGCAGTTAGTACTTGGATTGGTGACCATTCCAACGGAAACCGCGTTCTCGCCTCACACATCTTCCAGCGGCTTGTATATCAGTGTATGCGCGGAAGCTATACAACCTTAGGCGAAGGTTGTATAGGAGATATACCATCCTTCGGAGGGGATGTAAAGCCGTCGGTCCCTTGTCTATTAAATGTTAGGCAAGTAAAAGATCCCTACTCTTCTTAAGGGAAGAGGTTCGGCAAAATTCCTGGTTGGGGGTAGCTCGTCTACAGGCGTCGGTATTAGGCCTCAGTAGCGGAAATAGGCCGACGTTAAATAAATGTATATAAAAAAAAATTAAAACGTTCGTATCTTTCAAAATACACCAACAGGAAGGCTAAATGATATCGCAACGGAAAGGGGAAGAGTTCTAGTCGATCAGCATCGTAAATTGCACCGACTAAATCGAAAATTCAAGCCGCTATGAACACGTAATAAAAGTGACAATTCTTGCTGACAGTAAAAACAGTCGATTACTTTTTATCGGCTGCAATAGTACCGAGTTATTGTTCCACATTTTTGTTCATGCGGCAATCTCAGATTAGACCAATTAAAGTGTACAAAAACAGTAATTAAATAAGAAAAATCGCACTAACCTATCTCCAAATGGAAACATATGAGAAAAAGGTGGTGGATGTAGTTGTCTAGGTGGCTCTGAAGAAACTGATGGTGTAGGACTATGTGGAGATGAAGGATTCGAAGGATCCGCATCAGGGATATTTCTAATTTGTTCAGGAGTTTCTCGACCCGCACTGCTTCGACTTGAGCATTCTCTTTCGCGTGCCATTTCTTCATCTTGGTTCGCTTCTGGAGAACTTGTCGGATGACCATCTTCGACCTAACATAAATAAAATAAGAATGAGCAAAGCTGGTCTCTTAATTAAATACAAGTTGCAGAAATAGTCTAATATAATTATGAGTGTAAAATAAGGACCTATTTGATCAATAAAACAACTTATATTGATAGTGAAAAGGAAAACAGATGTAAACAGTGCATGTAAGTAATTTAAGTGCTTTGAGGACTTTTATTCATTTATTATTTATAGCTAAATATAAATTTTTATATAGATCAAAGATAAGGCATAAACTTTACTAGGGTATCATAACTTGTTTATTAACACGCTTTTATTAGCTTCACCTGTATGTTTGTTTGTTATTTGTTAGTTTGTTTGCTTGTAATGGAATCTTTGAACGTGATTCTCGCCCACTTCAAAACGTCAGATTAAACTAAAATTTTGCACACTTATTAAAGACCGATGACAATACAATAATTTGACAACTTTGTCCTAATGTCCTCACTAGGATCATCAGGATAAAATGAAATAAAAAAACGTGAGTAACCTAGTGTGAAGATTTTGGTGGATGCGCCGCTGTTAATATCATATATTTTATAAATTATAGTTTAAATTAAAAAAAAATAGCAAACCGAACTAAAAAGTAAAAAATAATGTTTAAATATTATTGACAAAAAATTCATTTTATTGTAAAAAGCGTGGGGTGCTTTTAATAATATTTAAACATTATTTTTTATTTTTTAGTTCGGTTTGCTATTAAAGCGTATTTTTTTAGTTTTTTTAAACTATATTTTTTTTCTTTTACACCGCAATATTTTGCTCTTGCAAGACCTTATACTGTGCCCACATGAATTAACTTACCTTCTCTTCCTTAGTTTCACCATCTCTTTTGACAATGTCTTGGCCGTCTCTTTTTCTTTGTTCTTCTTTCAGCCTCTCCGCTTTCCTCCATTTCGCTCTTCTATTTTGAAACCATACCTGAAAATAAATAAGAAATATTACCGGCATATCAAAATCAAATATTGATATTTTATTTGAAACTGTCTTATACAATTTAATTTTTTATTAAAGTTCTCAAAACTGGTTTTCAGTTTTAATAATCCTGATGATGATTAACGAAACGCTCGTCAATTCGACTGCTTTGTTTAAGTGCTTCGGTATTTTGTCAAAATGATTCACAGAAAATAAACATATAAACATCATAAGTTGTATTTATGTAAGTATAGAAAGAAAATAAGTTTTATTAAAAACAATAAGCTCATTTGCTGTGAGGAAGAGAGTTTTAATGATAGTGGCGAAGAAAAAACTATTTTCGAAAATACCATAAACGACCTCTCAGAAGGAAATTGCAACAAAACTAGGTATATTGTAAAAATGAAACGTGACAACGAGGCGTTCTTACATTACAAAGAGAGAAGGGAAATGATCAATATAATTAAAACTCATGAAAAAACTATAAAGGGCATGAAGAAACAAATAAGTTACCTTAATAAAAACATTAATAAAAACGAGACAATAACAAATCAAATAGGTCGTCAGACAAACTATTAGAAAAAGTGTAATTGACAATAGGAAGAAATTGTGTCCAGCGATAAACTTCCAGTTATACTGGGTAGAAACAAAAATGCAAATACAAACCTACAAAATAATTTAATGTCAGATGAAATTTCAAATTTAAAAACTAATCATAAGCAATTTTATAGCAGAAGGAAATTTTATAAAAATATAAAATATATTAAAATTATAATATTCCAACCTATCTGCAAGTGCCTTATAAAAATAAGGACTCAACAAATTAAACCAAAACAGCTATTACCCATTACGAGCGTGGAATAATATGGTGAAATTTGCGTATTTTATATAAACACAGTTAGCACTGAAATACAATGACTTGGAATGCTCGAATGCTACGAGGAAGATGCGAGGCCTTCTTCATTCGGCACTTGCAGATAGGTTGGAATATTACAATTTCTATATTTTATATTTTTATAAAATTTCCTTCTGCTATAAAACTGCTTATTCAGTTATGATTATCAATTTTAATTCGATTTGGATTGTTTCGAGACTACTGAGAGATGCCTTTAGTTACGCTCTACTGCGGTGGAACTTAACAGTGTCTATGAGATGCGAAGTTCGGGTATTGAAGGAATCACTTGCACTGCACTAACGAGACCCAAAACTTAGTCGAAAACGGTCTGCAGTTAGTGAAGGAGGCCTCGCATCTTCCTCGTGGAATTCGAGCATTCCAAGTCATTGTATTTTAGTGCTAACTGTGTTTGGACAAAATAAGCAAATTTTACCATGTAATTCAGCGCTCGTAAGGGGAATAGCTGTTTTGGTTTAATTTGTTGAGTCCTTATTTATATAAGGCACTTGCAGATAGGTTGGAATATTATAATTCATATATTTTATATTTAAAAAAAAACTAAATACGTATTCTCTTACTCGCCGACGCGACGATGACATAGCCTGGTAATTTAGAAATTTATTACAGCTTAATTTATATGATTTATTTTCTGTCAAGAAACCAGGTGCACTCTTAAATCAAATTATGGAAAGTATGACATCACTAGCAAAGGATTTTACATTACAGGACTATATAATTATTATAGGTGGTAAAAATTATATCAACCAGTATACTAGGATACCTTCATTTCGACTTATTTGCAATCAATTGAAAAAGTGCTCTCATACCAATGTGCTGTTGACATCTGTATCATGTTGCCATAAAAGTGATACTATAAGGAATAAACTTCTTATTTAAATTTAATAAGTATACTGAAGGACAAGTTTCATATTCTGAAATAAATATGGATAATTCAAACAAAGTTACAAAATTTACAATTATTTTTAAAATGTTTCACAAGGAACCAACCACAAAATGTTAAAAATGCTAGCAAAGCAAAATTAGTGGTGTTTTGCGCAAGGTGTTTACTAAGTTAAAGAAGTGTTCTATCATATTTGGTTTATAAAACAGTGTCTAGTGAACGGTGTATCACCTAAACACATGAAGATTCAGTGCAATCACAAATCATACATAGCACAAGAGGCGGTTAAATCAACTTACAAGATTTAGCTACAATTGGAGCCAAAGTATTGGTTCACTAGAAGAGACTACTTAGGCCTACATCTAAAACTAATACATATAGAATTATTACATAAAGAATGCTACTTTGTTTTTTAACATCTGGATCGTCAAATTAGAGAATCCATGCAAGAAAAGGCAAGTCTTCGACATTTAAAACAATTAACCAAAATTGATAGTTTAATATGGGGAAAAAATATAATTGCAGTAACTAGGGATACTCCACAAACTCAACAAAATTTCAATTTCTTTGAGTGAGTAACTTAACTAATGTCAATTTCTCAGACAAATGTTTAAAATATTCCCCGCATAATGTCAACAAGAAGGATTGTGAACTTCTCGCAGTCAACACAGAGCTAGCTACTATTGCAACGGAGAATATCTCAGATTTTTGAAAGACATAGTATAGCAAATGTTTTCGATTCGCCGAAATATAACACTAATAGGGAAGATATGACCTTATTAAAAAGCATTAAACAAAATTAGATAACTATGATTTGGTACTCTGTAAAGCGAAGAAAGGTAACACCATAACAATTTTAACTAAATTAGATTATAATGAAAAGCTACAAACAATTTTAAATAACAACGACTTCGAAAAAATTAGCAAAAATCCCACAAACAAATTTTAATTTGAAATTGTCTCTAATTTAAAAAAATGCAGAGCTATTATTCAAAACAACGAGGTGTTTAAATTGAGGATTATGAATCCTTCAGCTCCCATCCTTTATGGCCTTCCGAAAATTCGCAAAGAAAATAAATCTATATGTCCGGCAGTATCCTATATTAATGCTCCATCTTATAAGTTGTGTAAAGAACTAAACCACATCCTACCAAAATTAACCAATTTTAAATCCAAATATTCTATTAAAAACTCTTTCGAATTTATACAAAATCCAAAAAAATTGTAGTACCAAATAACGTAAAATTAGTTTTCTTTGGCGTTAAAAGCACCTCAGTCCCGCTCACACAACTAAAATCAATTTTAAATAATTTAATAAATAACTCAGAAATTAGCACAAACGAAAAAATAGAATTAAAAAATCTGTCAATCTATTGAACAAAATTATTTTTAGTTTGTTAATTGAAAATAACCATTTCATAGACACAGTTAACATGAATTTGCTTCATACAGAAGTAAAAGGCAAACGTCTAAATCTTCTTGAACAATTAGAAATTAAAAAATCTCTTAAAAATAATCCTTTTACCACAAATGACCAGCAAAATTTCTTAAATACTCCTCTAGATAAAATGTTAACAATTACTTGTTGATTTACATTACTACGTCAGGTCTACCCAAAAGATTCCTACAACTAAAGCTTAAGTCATTTATTTATTTATTTATTTATTTCAAATACACTGTTCTACAGGTAATACCCAATTACAGAACAGGAGGGTATGATAAAAAAAACAATAACTATAAATAACATGGTAAGAAAGTGATGAAAAATATAAGTGTAAATAATAACATATAGGTATAGATAAAAACAGGTATATATCGCAACAATATCAAATGTATAAGTAGACAATGAAAAAACAAAGAAAAACAATACAATCATTTTAAGTATAACTTCCTTTACGTTATTAAGGCTGCAAGAAAATATATCTAACCGACTTCCCGCTAGGTTACAATTATTACACATTGTAAATATGGGTGAATACTGAAGAACATTTGTACGCGCTGTGGGGAGATAGAAAGTTATGTTATCCCGGGCAGTTATTCTAGGGACATGAAAGTTTAATTTCGCTACAATATCTGGACAGTCGATTTTATTATGAATGATTTTAAACAGAAGTACTTGTGAGTGATACTCACGCCTCTGAATGAGACTCACCATTGAATGCTTTTCAAGCAGTTCATTTTGAGGTGCGCCTATAGGAGGGTACACGCCGTCAGATTTAAAACACAACAGTTTAAGAAGTCTGCGCTGAACACGTTCGAGGTTATCAATGTGAACATTATAATGCGGATACCATATAATCGCAGCATATTCAAGTTTTGATCTAACAAAACAGTTATATAACATTTTAATCGTGTTAGTATCCGCAAAATCCCTGCTGTTACGTGCTATAAAACCATATGATTTGTTTGCTTCACAAATTAAGGTCTCAATATGATTACTGAATGACAGTTTCTTATCAAAAGTGACTCTAAGATCTCGAAAAATATTAGGATGTTCAAGAGTTGTACCTTCTAGAGAATAATTGAAAATTAGAGTGCTAGACTTTAATGTGTAAGACATTACCTTACATTTTTGAGGATTAAGTGGTAATTTATTCAATAGACACCAGTTAGAAATTTTGTCCAAATTGTACTGAATTTTTTCACAGTCCTCGATATTTATAACTACGTCAAATAGTTTTAAGTCATCAGCATATAGAAGACAATACACATCTAAATCCATGACGATATCGTTAATAAATATGTTGAATAGCAGGGGGCCAAGAACAGATCCTTGGGGAACCCTCGAAGTTGCAAGGTACTCAACAGACTTGAAACCATTAAATACTACATATTGCTTTCTTTGAGACAGATATGAAACAAACAGCAATATAAGTGAGGAGGACAGTCCAAATGATGTAAGTTTTCTTAGTAATAAGTTATGGTCAAGTCTGTCGAATGCCTTTGAAAAATCAGTATAAATAACGTCTGCTTGAGCCTGCATGTCAATGGATTCAGAAATGAATTGTGTGACGACAGCTAGGTTAGTCGTGGTGGATCGACCTTTCATGAATCCGTGCTGATACGGCGAGAGTCTATTGCTGACGTAATGATATATACTACTGTGCAGTAAGAATTCGAGAGCTTTACTAAAATTGCACAATATAGAAATTGGACGAAAGTTCATTATATCATGTTTATCCCCCTTTTTGTAAATGGGGCAAACTTTAGAATGTCTCCAGATTTCGGGAAAAGTACTTTCAAGCACAAGTTAAACAAAATTGTCAAGGGAGCGGCAAGTACATAAGCGCAGTCCCTAACTAGGAAAGCTGGAATTGCATCAGGTCCGGTCGTCATCTTAGGTTTAATCTGTTTTAGAGCAGTAAGGACATCATTGAACTCAAACTCCCTTATGTGTAACTATGAATTAAGCACAAACTCTTTATCATCTATCGATATTTCATGTGAAGGTGTAAATGATTGGCTAAAAAAATCAGCATAGGAATTTAGGATATCTTTGGGATTATCAAGCTTTAGATCGCCATAGAACATGCTATTGGAGATATTGGTTGACCCTTTTTTATTTTTTATAAAAGCCCAGAATTTATTTGGATCACGCTGTATATTATTTTCAGCGGAGCGTACATAGTTTTCATAAGAAGTACTAATATCTAGTTTTACTTTATTTCGCAATCTCTTAAATTCCTCTAAGGTATTAGGGTCATTATTATGCTTATAAGTGGACATGAGTTTAGCTTTCAATTTGATATTTTTAATTATCTGATAAGTAAACCAAGGCGGATATCGTTTTTTATGTTGCAAATCAAATTTAGGAACATACAGATTAAAAATATTATATAACTTATCATAGAAATAGGTACAAGCATCCTCAACGTCGTGAAAAGTAGGCAGAAAACCCCAGTCAGTGTTAGAAATAGATTCATAGAGTAGTAAAAAATTGGCTTTCTTAAAATTGTATGAATTGCTATAATTGACAGGAAAGTTATTCTTTAAATTATTGCTAAAATAAATTTTAAATGAGATCTCTAACGCTATCCACTAATGAATCAGGGGATCTTTCAACAGTGCACATCTTGTTATAAAGAACAAAATCAAGAATCCTGTTATTTCCATTGTAAATAAAATTATGTTGTGACATATTAAAGATATTTAAAAAGTTATTTAACAATAATATTTGATTATTAGCTTGAGAATCTAGTAAGTAAGTAGCGTATTTAGAGATATTAAAATCCCCTACAATTAATACGTCATTATTATATAGATAATCCAGAGATTCAATAGCCTCAAATAAGTTCTCATAATTCCCTAACGCAGTATTTGGAGGTATGTAGATATTGATAATATACAACGTATATGAATGCCAACTGATTTTTACACCAACGATATCGATCAGCGATAAGTTGTCAAACTGCGGTGTATTCAAATCTAGGACACATGCGGTCAGACCGATATACACAGGGATATACAGTAGTAAACAATTCACTACTGTCAATAGATGGGTCAAGCCAGGTTTCAGTTAACGCAATAGCAGAGTAATCATGCAGAGGCAGTGAGTTTAAAATTTTAGCTGTTTTACTTCTAAGTCCACGGGTGTTTTGATAGTAAACCACAAAATCATTCTGTGTCTTGCGCAGGTACACGGGAACCTCACTAATAGTGGGGGTATCGGTATCTACAGTATGGAAAATGCAACCTGAGGAAGACGGATAGGGTGATTGCTATTGAGCTGTCACTAGAATATCATTTTTAAGTTTATCGCGCGCCCGAGTATACGCTGAACAGTTCTCTTTATCCCAAGCTGCATGATTTGTTGAAATTTTGATATTAAGTTCACTATTTAATTTGGAACAGTTAGAACAGCAAAGGGTCATAGACTTACATTGCTTCACATCATGACTTTCACTGCAAAGTGGGCAAACTAACGATTTTTTACAATGGTTTGACGAATGGTGAAATTCATTGCAATTATAACATCTGTAAATTTCTATAGCATCAAAAACGCTGCAGCTATCATAGCCAATAAACAAATTTCCCGCCTTAATAACTTTATCATAGGAGTATCGGTCTAACTGAAGAATGACTTGAAATATATTTTTGTTTTTCTTAGTAGGAAATATTTTAATAATTTTGCATTCAGAATTACCGAAGAACAGGTCGGAATTGCACTTCTTTATGTAAGTAACCAGTTGATCATCGCGATATTTTTCGGTCAATCCCACAACACGAACCCTGGGGTTGATACCATTAATCTCATGAATTTCGTAAGAGTCAGGTAACTTGTCCTCCGTCATTTCTCTAAATCTTTGGTTATCCTCCTTGTTCTTGCACCCAATCAGAAAACCTCCATTTTTAACGCTTTTAACTTTTGATAGCTGAATATCAGACTCAACAGGATTTACATAACGCATTAAATCTGACTTTGTCTGTGTAACTGATTGCTCGATGTTTTTTGGCTTAATTATTACGGCTGGTTGTGTTTTGTTTTTTAGAACATCAGAATACCGAGGTTGGCTCGAAGTAGGCACAATTTCTCTCGCGGATTTAGATATATCAGATTTCAAGGACGATATTTTCTCATCTAGAACTGACAATGCACTTCCTACCTTTTCGTCCAGTAACTTACACAAATCGGCCTGGTTGATGACCATACAAGTATCAGTGCATTCAGCGCACTTCCAAGAGAGCCCTTTTACAGTGTTTAGCAAGTGGCTAATATCAGTCGCCTCAGTGATACAAGTAGCATGAACCTGTTTTTTGCAGACAGCACAAAAAACGCAAGGTTTATTTCTTATTGATACACTACAGGAACCACAAATTGTCATTGTGTGATATTATTCATTTAATACACGAATGAAAACAAATTTTGTAGTCTTGTCGATAGTATCACTATTACATAAACTTAGGCACAAAAACGTTCATCAACTTTAATAATTAATGAGCATAAAATTCTAAAGTTATACTTGAAAATGGACGATGCGATGTGAACCGTGCCACGTTTATCGTCATAAAGATATTAAGTCACATATGTTTTAGATACCTATACTTTAGAACAACCACTTTTGTTACTTTAGTATACAGTTTGTACTCTCTTGATAAAGGCCTAATAAGCCGAAACATTTGTGTAGAGAATTTTAAACAGTCATTTGATACATCTAAAAGCAGTGTTTACTTAAAAACAATTATTTTTAAGATGTTTCACAAGGAACCAATCACAAACTCCGTTCGGTATACAAAATTTGTAATGGCTTCTCGGATTGTAGATGCAATTTCAAGAAAAGTCCCCACCAAAAATCTAAAACTATGATAATTACTACTACTACTACTACCAATGACTTCAAAATAGAATAGATAAAGCATGTCCTATACATTAACACAGGAGTTGTTGTGTTCCCGTACTATTTCATACATTCTATTATTAAAAAAGGATGGAGATAGTTTTGTTTATGTTTAGTACTGGATTGTAAACAAAACGTGTTGAGAGGGACTGCGTGCGCATATACCCACGTGCGTTTAGTCAATAGACTGCCGAGTACCAATATTTGTTTTGAAAGCAATATAAACAAATACATGATACACAACAAACCAAGAGGATGCTTTGTATATCCTATTCTGAAGTCATTGACTACTGCTATTACATCTAAACTTAGAGTGTATCTCAAACAAAACAAATGAATTTGATGCATTTCTAAGTGATAATAACTTTGATATATTATGCATAAAAGAACACTAGATATTACTAGATACCATTCAAATAAACTTATTGAATTATACTCTTATATCATATTTTAGTAGGGAAGATTCTTCGCATAGTGGTGTGGCCATATATGCTCTTAAATATTACCAGTGTGCATCATTAAATCAAATTAATAGACTATCCGAAGAAATCAATTATGAACTATGTACAGTGGACTTCTCTGACGTAATAATAATGACAGTATATAGGTCGCCTAATGGGGACCTAGAGATTTGCTTGGGATATCCTAATGAGAAAAAATAAAAAATAATTGTAAGCGGTGATTTCAATGTTCATTTTAATACCGATAAGAATAACATGCATCCCGTAGTAAACATTTTAGTTCATTTAGATTGATGGCACTAAACTCAGAAAAAACTAGGAACAATAACTGTATTGATAATATATTCATTGACGAAGATTTAGGTGCATTAATGTGGGAGTAGTAAACACTAAACTATCAGACCACTTAGATATTAAATTAGTTTATAAACAGGCCAGTTTCAAAAATACCACTGCAAGAATAAACGTTAGACCTATAACTGACACAGGTCTATTCTTTTTACATTACATTAAAGTTCCAAATTTGTGCGTAAATAAAAAATTTAACCGTTTTCTGAAAATTATAGCCAATGCCGATGGCTCATTCCCAAAAACATCTAAATTTATAAATAGAAAATCATCACTTAAATTAAATTGGTTTACTGATGAACTTAAAGAAAAAATAAATATGCTCACTGTTACAAGATTGTTATAGCACCACACCTACGGAAACAACAGTGAAACAACTTAAATATTAATATCGTAAAGACTTGATAAATACAAAGAAACAGGCTCATGACAATTTTATTTTTAACCCCAGTAACCAACAAAAAGCGATATGGAGAATAATAGATAATAACAACGTAAAAAAGCAAAACGCTGAAGTCAGTATACATCCAAATGAATTGAACGAATATTTTAATAGGAGCGAGCGTAGGTGCGTCTTTACTATGTACATACTTCGGTATGCGATGTAAAGCAACGACAGGCGCAGTTAGTACTTGGATGGGTGACCATTCCAACGGAAACCGCGTTCTCGCCTCACACATCTTCCAGCGGCTTGTATATCAGTGTATGCGCGGAAGCTATACAACCTTAGGCGAGGGTTGTATAGGAGATATACCATCCTTCGGAGGGGATGTAAAGCCGTCGGTCCCTTGTCTATTAAATGTTAGGCAAGTAAAAGGTCCCTACTCTTCTTAAGGGAAGAGGATCGGTAAAATTGGGGGTAGCTCGTCTACAGGCGTCGGTGTTAGGCCTCAGTAGCGGAAATAGGCCGACGTTAAATAAATGTAAAAAAAAAATATTTTAATATTGCTCCTAGTATAGTAAGTAACCTTCCTTCTGGTCAATTAAATTATATAATGACACTTAAACAATATGCATTTAATCATCCCGATAAAGAAATTTTGGTTCGGGGAAGTAACTTATAATTAAGTTGCCGATATAATAGACAATATAATAGAAGAGGATAAACTTCAGCGCTCCTTATGATATTAATATGAAAGTGTTAATAACAATTAAATATATAACCTTAGTTCCTTTAACAAACCTTTTTAACTTCCTAGATTTCTTAAAAGTCTCCAAAGTTATACCAATCTGTAAAAGACGCTAAGGATAATCCATCATTCCTTTTTTCGCAAAAATTTTGGAAATATAGTATTAATGATCCAAATTACTAGCCATTTTGAAGAAAATAATCTATTTGACTCACATCAATTTGGTTTTAGAGCTATATATTTCACAACATTTGCTATAAATTCATTAATTAAAATTATCACCGAGACAGAGTTTATTAACATATTCACAATTTTTAGATCTTACAAAAGCCTTTGACTGTGTGCCACATAAAATACTAGTTGATAAATTAAACTTTTATGGTTTAACAAAAATAGTACCAACTTAATAATTTCCTACGTAACCAATCGTTTTCAAAATAGAAACTCAAACCTTCTTCCGATAAAATACGGCGTTCCTTAAGGATCAGTGTTAGGGCCGACACTATTTCTAATCTATGTAAATGATCTACCAGGCATTGACTTAGATGAAAATTTTGTTGTCCTATTGGCTGATGACACAACAATAGCAAAATCATTTAAATATGTCAAGGATTTAATATCTGAAATAAATTCGACACAAAACTTGGTACAAGATTGGTTCATAGAGAATTAGTTGGCACAGAATGATGCTAGAACTGAAAAAGTGGTTTATCGATTTATCCTTTAGTAATGAGGTAAAATTTCTAGGAGTCTACTTTGACAAAAAGTTAAGCTGGGAAACACGCAAATTATATATGTAGAAAAGTAAGCAAAAATATATATTAATTAAGCCATTTCGGACGCAATGTCACACAAAAATCTTTTTAAATTATTGTCTTTTAACGTATTTTTCATGCATAAGAAAATGTTTTATTTTAATTGATTATTTTTATAATTCAGTCAAATTAAACATGAAAAGGGGGTGAACGCTGCATCAAATTAGGTATTTTTGTTTTTTTTTGATATGTTGTTTATGATGGAAAGGCAATATTAAATCCAAGTTTTCGACCTCGGCAGACGACCGGGTCATTGTCAAAAATCAAGAAAATCTCGAAATTTTTACCTTTTTTAGTTTTTGTCGATTTTGACCCGGAACGACTGGATTATGATGATTATAATGATAATTATTTTTGAAGTAGATTAAATTTGCATGAATTTGAGACCTGAACGGTTATTGTAGGTCGAATAGTTTCGGAGATACAGCTTTTTAAAATTTGGCCAATTTCTCAAGTTACATAATTTTCAGCAAAATTTCATAATTTTCAGAAGTATTTATGTTTCTGAAACTTTACTTATAATACCTGTTAATTCGTCGAGAACAATAAAGTCGACTTCTTGAAGACACAAATAGGGAAACAATACTTCAACATAGCAGGCTACAGAAGATGCCAACAGACTGATAATAACAACAGCGATTTCTTTATCCACTACTCACGATATCGTAATCGTCGGTGAGGATGTGGATTTCTAGTCTTGCTCGCAGATATCACACCACCAAACCCTCGGAATATATTTTTTACGAAATATAGGCTAGGTAAACGTGATGTGACCTGCACCAACACCTCTTTTAAATATGACTGTATTAACCCTCAACTCCTTTTTGTCATCCACGCTTTCAGTGGATGTGACTCCATGTCTTCATTCTTTGGGCAAGGGAAAACAAAAATTGTCACCACGTTTCAAAAATATCGAGACTTTGATCACAACGCTGTGATTTTCTTGGACAGCAATGCCAACCCAGATGATATTGCAGCTGCAGGCGAGCGTATCACAATTGCTCTTTATGGAGCACTGCGCAAAACGCAGAACCTGGGCGATCTGAGGTACAATTTGTTCGCAAAGGCTGCCGCAAAAACAAATTTCAACCTAGTGAGATTGCCTTCCACCCAGAATTCAATTAGATTTCACTCTCTGCGCACCTACCACCAGTTAAAATTGCCTTTCAAATTTAATTTGATTTGTATGCGTGTTCTTTTTTCACAGGTCCAGAAGTGGTTGGGAATTGACAAGGAGCCTCTTGACTGGGGATGGCTGTGCGGTCTCAGCCCTAAAATCATGACAAGAGACGCGGCGCCACAACATCTCCTGGAGCTCATCTCCTGCAGCTGCAAAAAAGGCTGCAGCAGTGTCTGCAGCTGCAGAAAGTCTGGACGGAAGTGTTCCGTAGTTTGCATCCACTGTGAGGAAGTCTCATATGACAACGTCCCTGAACTTGAGCCTGGATTACTCACCCACAGATGACCTGCCAGACGAAGATGAACTAAACGAAGAATTGTGAGTGCCCGTGTCCGATATTCTTGAAAACCCTCCTGACAACTCAGAAGACGACGTCCTGGACCAACCAGTCCATCAAAGAGGGCAAAATTTGATTAAAATAAACACATCCTCAAAATTGATGTCAGATTTTTAGATATTTTTCATTTTTTTAGTATAATAATAATAATGATAATGATCATCGCAAGAAAATTAAAAGACTACGTAAGTATTGTCAGTGCTTTGATTTTTTCACATACCCACGCCTGTAAATAAAAATAAAAATATCTTATTATTTGCTCAAGTGGTTGAGGGGGGAGAGTCACTTTGCAGTTCCCTAAGACCCCAGGACAGTCCACTGGGAGGGTGGGAGATGATTTTCAAACAATATACTAGGCCTTCAGAAACTTGAATGGTACTGAAGATGATGAAATTTTGCTAAAAATCGTGTACTTGAAAAATTGGCCAAATTTTGAAAAGTTGAATCTCCGAGACTATTGGACCGACAATGACCGCTCAAATTGTTGTAAATTTAATCTACTTCAAAAATTATTATAACGGTCTTTGGCGAAAAGCCAGTCCTTCCTGGTCAAAATCGTCAAAAACTGAAAAAAGGTAAAAAATGTCTAGATTTTCTTGATATTTGACATGTCGTCTGCAGAAGTCGAAAACTTAACACTGCCTTTTCATCATAAACAACATATCAAAAGAGCAAAAATACCTGATGTATTAAGGCGCGAGGTGACAATCGCACGGACATCGCACCACCGGGTTCAAATCCTGGCTCCGGCACTGGCACTGTCGGAGGAAATGGTTGTATGTCCGCGTCTTTTCAATGTGTAACCTCCTTCCGCACAAGCCCTGGCTTCTGGAATTGGGGGTTGCCTAATTTCTGTAGTGTTTATTTATGCATCGCTCAATGTATAATCTCATTGTACTATTAGTTGAATAACACTATTTTTTTTTGTGACAAATTTTTAAGAAAATTTAAAAATATGATTTCAAATAAGAAAAACGAATTATGTGAAAATCATCAAAAATTGCTTTTAAAATTCTATTTTAAAACAATTTTTAAAATAAGTTCAATTTGTAGCAAATGGTATTACCCCTCGGTAATCGGCTAAAATTCATATCATGGATGGAAAAAATAGTTTAAAAAATAACATTTTTATTTCATAAAAATTGATGCAGCAAATAACCGCCGCACATGGAGTCAAAAACAATCCAAATATTTGAGACAATTGTCTAAATACTATAATAGGAAAATTTACGTCGCTATAGTATTGACCATAACATGCGTGTTTCAAGGTTGCTATGCAATGACAAGATCCAGGTAATAAAATCGTATGCCGTGTTCTATTGTAGTGGTAATTAAAGATGCGGCAAATAGGCCTATTAAAATGTGATTGAAATTGTGGTGTTAGCAACAGCTATGATGAAATTAAACTTAATGCAAAACAGAGGACAAGAATCATGTCATGCTCGTGCATCATAGAATGTAAATGATAAATGAGAATTAAATACTCATGTATAATATCAGAATGTTGAGGAAATATCCTTTAATTGATCACAAAATGGTAACTACGAAATTTTATATGACCATCCAACAACGGAACAAGGGGTGGGTAGATGTAATTCAAACAGACGAGACGTCCCGGTTCAATACTCGACGATAAAAGTAAACATCTCAGAATTAGAGAAAGTTTATGGGCCAATTGACCCAATACTAACCGATGGCCTGTACAGATTGTAGTGCGTAAGGTAATTAAGTGGATGGATCGTTATCAAACAATCATAGAAAACCGATGAGAAATCTCACACAATAATTTGAAACGCAAAGATTGCTAAGACATTTTACATGCCAAGATAGGCACACGGGTAGCCCTTGATAGTATACCACTGAAGAATACTGGAAGTGAAAGTTTCTTGTCATTGCATAACCGCTGAAAATATATAGTTCTTGAATATAAATTTGTTATTTAACAAACGTAGATCTCCCTAGTAAAATATTCAGCATGTGAACTTTTTACCTAAACTCCTGAATGAAATAATGACTGAGTAAATTGTAATTTAATCTTATCATGTTTTCTTGTTAAAAATCAAAACTAATATTTCATTAAAAAAAATCTAATGTTCTCTTAGTACCACAAATGCGCCAATTTTGCCTATTCCACCCCCTCGAAACCAGAATGTGAATGCAATTGTAAATAATAAAGCAGAGTCTCGAAATAACCAAGCTATTAACTTTATAAATTTGTCAGCGGAATTACCTGACGCTCGGTATAGCGTTAGGTCACCGTCTTCTCTCCCACAGCTTCTGCATAGGTTGCTTCCTCATAGGGCAGAAGTACAACCGTTAAAATTGCCCTTCGTCAAAAAGTCGTTAAAACAGGTGATGTTTGCGACTGTGTTGAATTCGTTAAAAATAAGATGTAGTTCGTAACATAGTTTGGCTCGTAGTTTAGACGGCTGATTTAGTAGAAATGACCACAAAATAATTTATTAAGTTCGGCGAACTATAAAAGGTCGCGATAAAGCTTAAAATGTTCTGCCTTCAGGTGCCGTCTGTCCTCTGTTGGGCAACGTGGTCTTGAAATTTTTTACTATAGTGTGATAATATTGCCAAAAATTCCCATGATATGACTTTTATCCCATTTCGTTGAAAACTTTGCGAATTATTGAATTGAGGGTGTAAAACAGATGCTGCCCCCCCCCCGGGGGGTCATTGCACTAATTTTCATATGTTGCCGAAACTTAACATAATGCAAAAGCTTTCAAGTCTTTACATTGAAGTAGCAACGATTAAGACCTAAATGCATTCATTTCCTCTATACTAAAATATTTATTTAAAAATAAAGGGGAAACATGACATACCTACTCTATATTATTTGATTGAAGAGATCGAAAATATTTGTTTTCACTTAAAATCAGCAATTGCACACATGTTTTGGAATAATATTTCGGTATTTTTCTTTTAACATTACCTGCTATTAAAAAATAAACGAATCCAGGTCAAAAGGAATTAAAAACAACGAATCCTGTACTTTAATGTGATGAGTAGTTGAGTGAATTATTCTACCCAATGTCGGCGAGCTACAATTTGACACACGATTCAGCTAGGCCCCCGGGCGTCTAGGTGTCCTCACCGAGGTGTGTATTAGATTGCGACAGCAATTAGAGCCCTATTTGAGCCTGCTAATGAGACTCTCTGGACACAATTATACTCATCACTTCCCCAGCCTACTACACTTGCTTTGTGAAGTGAAACACAGGCTGAATTTTTCACTTCTCTCTTGCATCTACTCTTGAGAATGTACATTACACAATTCGTTTTCTTATTGTTCTCTGTATTGTTGACGGCCAAGTGGGCTCTGGAGTGGTTGGAGTATGTTTTGTTAGCAAAACTGGATGTCTCTTGTTGTTCTTATGATGTATCAAGTAGGGAGGGGGATGGGTTTTAAAGAATTGTTGGACGCAGATTTGAGATGAAATAAATAATGAGCACTTTGAATAAAGCGAAAACCAAACAGCAATGGTTTCCTACATTTTTATTAGCCTATTAATTTACAAACAGGTTACTTCAAATTTATATAGGGCTTGTAAAGTGGTAAGTCTCTTAAGTGAAGTTATGTTCTATTCATGATGCAATTTAAATTGGGATTTAAAAAATAATCATGTAATATAGATTTACCTTAACTGTAAACAAACTAAAAATTACCAAATGATTATAATCTTCATAATAACAAATAAATTTTATAATTTATGTTAGTTCCCATTTTATGTATTTTTCAATAAATATAGTACATTATACATTAAGGGGGAGAAACGACTTATTTTTCCTGAGGTGTAATTTGAGGCCCGAGGGCAACAAATACATCGAGGGAAAAATGGCGGATTCATTTTTTCCACGATCGGGAGTAGAAACATTTATTTCATAAATAAAGAATTATAATAAATTGGAGCGAAATTACAATATTTAGAAGCCTTTGGGATATTTCCATTCAACGTATCATGGCAACAGATATTTGAATACAAATACATTTGTCAAGTGCAAAAGTTGAGTTTTGGCATTTTTGGTATGGAAAACCAAGAAGAACCGCAAGATATCGTTGAAGCTGCCGGTGCGGCAGTTTTAAACTTATTACCCACAAAATCAAGAAATTTGTATGATAAAGCGTATAATCAGTTTAGAGAATGGTGTAAGAATAAGAAGGTACAAACGTACACGGAAAATGTTACGCTGGCCTATCTTCATGAAAAATCAAAAATGAATATAAATCTTCCACGCTATGGGCCCAATATTCTATGTTAAAATCGTGTATGATTGTGTACGATAATATAGGTATAAGTAAATATGCAAAGCTGATGGCATTTTTGATTATAAAGCAAAAAAATCAAACATTTTGACAAGGGACCAAATTGATTCTTTTTTATCGCAAGCAAATGACGCTGAATATTTAATGATAAAGATAAGATTATATTAGTGTTTATTAAGGTGTGATTATGCATTAATGTTTTGTTACTTTTTTAGATTGCGATGATCTTCGGAATTTCAGGCGCATGCCGTGTAGACGAATTAACTAACCTAAAAGTTGATGATATTGAAGATGTAGTATCATCTTTAATAATAACAATACCTAATACCAAAACTAAAATATCCCGAACCTTTGTAGTAACCAGAAATGAAGGAAACATAAATTTACTCGATCTATATCGTAAATATGCCACATTGCACCCCTCTCACACCAGTCATGCTCGATTTTTTTTATTTTATAAATCAGGAAAATGTTATTATTATTATTATTATTATTATTATTATTAGCCGTTACTCGAGTCCGAGTATAGAAATGTTACAGTCGATAAATTGCGCACAATAAAAAACAAGTAAAAGGTGTAGTCTATTGTAATTCCCATTCATCTACGGTGCACACGACTATGGCTATAGAGGCCAATTCGGGAGAGCACATGTCGACCGCAATCAGGACAAACATAGACCTGGTTAGGTCTTGGATTCGGCCTTCTTGCAGCAACATTTCCTTGATAGCTGGCCACAACCCCTCGCCATTCGGTTCTGTCCGCTGCAAGTTGTTCCCATTGCTCGTCTGCAATACCGCAGGATTTTAGATTTTCATGGAGAGCGTCTTTGAACCTCTTTCGTTGACCGCCACGCTTTCTTCTACCGCTTAGCAATTCACCATAAAGTGTACATTTAGGAAGGCGGTTATCATGCATACGATGAACGTGACCTGCCCATCTTAGGCGTGCTCTTGAAATAAGCACTTCAATTGGAAGGCTGTTTGCTCTCCTGAGTACTTCCACGTTTGATATGTGATGGAACCAACGGATTTTCATCATACTTCTGAGGTGTCTTTGCTGAAAACGTTCTAATTCTTTCACATGACGACGGTAAGTGACCCAGCTTTCACATCCATATAGCAGTGTTGGAATGACAACTGCTCTGTAGACAGCCATTTTCGTTGACAAAGCAAGGTCGTGGTTGTCAAATACTCTCTTTCTAAGTCCCCAGAATGCTCTAGATGCAGCGTTAATTCTATTGCGAATCTCGCTGTCCATGTTTGCTTTGTCATTAACAACGTTGCCTAAGTAATTGAACTGATCCACCACTTCAAGAGAATTTCCGTTAAGTGTAATGTCTATTTGGTTCACTTGATGAGGAGTAGACATAATCTTAGTCTTTCCAATGTTGATTTTAAGTCCCAAAGAATCATAGCTTTGGGCATACACATCTAAAAGTTCTTGAAGCTCTTCCGGCGTAGAGGCTAAAAGTGCACAGTCATCCGCATACTGGAGATCACAAATGAATCGTGTGCGTGTCTTCGTGAAAGCTCTAAAGCGCCCTATGTTAAAGAGACCGCCATCAAAACGGTATCTGAGACCTATTCCTCTGACTGTCAGTTTGTTGTCAACAATAATTGTTAGAGCAGTGGTAAACAAATTAAAGAGTAGGGGTGCCAGGACACATCCCTGCCTAACTCCAGTGAGAGTTTGGAAAGGTTCGGTTGCCTCATTATTATACATAACCTGGGCGTTGTTGTTTGTATGTAGACTGCGACACACTTCCACAAATTTTGTAGGGATACCTAAGCGGAACATAATTTTCCAGAGCACTTCCCTGTCCACCGAGTCAAACGCCTTGGTTAAATCAATGAAGGCCATGTGAATTTCTCCTTGATGTTCGAGTGCTTTTTCTTGAAGCTGTTTAAGTGTGAAGATTAAATCCGATGTGCTTCGGTTTGGTCTAAAGCCACTCTGTGTTTCAGGAAGTAACTTTTCCATAACAGGTGTTAGCCTATTTGCCATCGCTTTAGTGAGTATCTTCCCTCCAACAGCCAGGAGAGCTATACCCCTGTAATTTCCACAGTCCGCAGCGCTCCCTTTATTTTTGAAGAGGTTGATTAAAAGTGTATCACGAAACTCCTGCGGAGCTTGACCACTTTCCCACACGACATCAAACAGTTTTTTGAGGTAGGGTATGAGCTCTGACGACACAGCTTTAAAGATCTCAGCTGGGAGTGAGTCGGCGCCGGGAGATTTGTTATTTTTTAGCTGCCCAATGGCGGTTAAGATCTCTTCCGTTGTTAGTGGTTTATCTAAGTCTTCGAAGGTGTCATATTGAGGGATAAGATTTATAATATCGTGATCGGCTTGGCTTTGCTGGTTAAGAATGCTAGAGTAGTGTTCTTTCCATCGGGCTCTTATTTCCTGGTCTTCTTTGAGGAGATTTCCATTTAAATCTTTAATAGGGCACATATATTTCCGACTGGGGCCGTACACTGCTTTTACTCCTTGAAAGAAATTCCTGTAGTCGTGTGAATCGGCGTACCTTTGAATTTCTCTGGCCTTGCTTGCCCACCACTCGTTCTTTATTCTTCTGATTTCGCGTTGCGTTTCATACTTAGATTGGGTAAAAGCTTCTGCTTTTGATGAGTCGTTGGGGTGGTTGATAGCGTTTTGGAAGGCAGTATGTTTGCGGTCAAGAAGTTCTTGTATAAAAGCTTCATTATCATTGAACCAGTCCTCCTGTTTTTTACTTGCTGCAGTGCCAAGAATTTCCTCACTCGCACTTTTTAAACTGTCTTTAATTTGTGTCCAGGTAGCAGCGACATCTACACAATTGGTTTCTTCTAGTGCACTCAAATTCTCTTGAACTTTTTGCTTTAGCTGTTCGACGGTTTGTTGGTCACGCAATTTACTAATACAGAGACGGAGTCTACGTTTTACTTGAGGTCTTCGGTGTTTGGGTCTCATAACAATTTTCATTTTAGAGACAACAGGACGATGATCGGTCCAACATTCGCTATCAATGCGCGCCTTTGTAATTTGGACGTCCTTGAGATGCTTCCTACGTACGATAACATAGTCCAGTAGATGCCAGTGACCTGATCTGGGGTGACGCCAGGTGCCTTTAAATTTATCCTTTTGTCGGAAAATGGTGTTTGTTATAACTAGATCATGTTCGGCGCATTTAGTTAGGAGTAGTTGACCGTTAGCGTTCATGTTGCCCAAACCGTTCTTGCCTATGATGCCTGGCCAGCCAGTACGCAAAAACACTTTTGGAAAAATCCCAAGTATAATAGCCACCTACCTAGGATTATCGGATCCAACCTTATACACTGGCCATTGTCTACGTAGATCTTCAGCAACTCTATTAGCGGATGCAGGAGCAGACATCACGACTATAAAACGTCACGGAGGTTGAAAGTCGACGACAGTTGCTGAGGGGTACATTGACAATTCGGTGCAAAATAAAACAATATAGCAAATCAAGTACAAGCTGCAACTACAGTTCAAAAAACTATAAATCTGAGTAAAGAAAATGTTTCATTTAGAGAAGTTCCTTCGAATATTAATTTCAATAGTTGTGAGAATGTAACATTTACTATCAATGTTAATAAATAAGAATTACATTTTGTTTAACTATTAACTTATATAAGTAAATATGCAATGTCTTATTAATTAATAAATAAGAATTACATTTTGTTTAACTATTGGGCATGAAATGAAAATTCCCCTAGGGAAATTATTGTCTTATTTCGTCCCTAGGGAGTAAATGCTTTACTTCTGTCACAATTTTGATGCCATAGAAATCGATTTCTAGTCCCGGTCGTGGAAAAATTACATACGTATTACGTATTACATATATAAGGCGGTACCGATGTCAATACTAGAGGAGATTGCTTTTTGAATGTTTGTCTGCAAATAATATCGACATTATTAATCAATAAGGATAGTAAAACTGCATATACTGGGTGACACCAGGTAGTCGCTCACCCCTATATTTCCTTTGTTTTTTAACATCCATTTGAAATTTGGGGTGCATAAACTAACTATATTTTAACCTCTCCACAATAAAATTGTGAGACGTTACGAAAATTTTTACGTTTCGAGGTCCTAGGAACCCAAAAAAGTGGTTTTTGAAAAATGTTTGTGTGTGTGTATGTGTGTATGTGTATTAACACGATAGCGCCGAAACTACTAAACAGATTTGAATGAAACTTTGCATATGCGTTTCTTCAGTGCCCCAGAAGATCTGAAAAGGTTTTGGTTGAGATCGGATTACGTTTAGTTCCATTTTGACGCAACAAGTTGCTTATTTTATAATTACTTTCAATTTGCAATGGAACCATTGAAAAGCAGTTAAAATTCTGATTTCAACGATATATCACACTGCCACCCTTTCGATTTGGTTTTCGTGAAAAAAATTAAAAACAGCAAATATGAAGCATAGATCGCATTTCGCATGACATGATCGATGCGCGTAGCCGTTACGTCGTGAAACTCGTCACATCACGTATCAATTCACGTGTGAGGGTTTCTTCACTGCTCTAGAAGTAGAGCGGATTACGTTTAGTGCCGTTTTTAAATATATATACAGACAAATCGAAGAATTAAACTACAAATATTCCTCTAAAATCTAGTAAAATTACTGAAATGCTAATGTTTCATTTAACAAAGACAGCCGCGAGCGATCGGATTGCAACGAGTAAATTTTGACGATTGTCATTGTCATCGTTTGTCATCCGATAACGTTGGTGTCATGTCATGTTAATAAGATTTCGGCATATTTGGAACTTTTAGTGGATTGTCACAAACTTTAAAGGTAGATGTAACAATATCTATATCATATGTTTTCTGTACCTTCGTTGGTGAATTTATTATAGGTTAACACTTTACCAATTTTCAGCTTGTTGCATTTAGGATAACTAGATTGTCTTAGTCATTCAAGTGATGTTAAAGTTGTTAATATCCTAATAGTATATTATCCAATGAGCGATAATATAGGTAATAACTCGCATAGATGAATGTAAATGCATTAAGTTGAGGGTTTTTTTAGTGCCCCAGAAGATCTGAAAACGCTTTGAATGAGATCGGATTACGTTTAGTGCCTTTTGTCACACAATTTAATGCTCTTTTCGGCTTCAAAGATCCACCGAGTGGGGAGATTCCAGCCGCTTCCAGTAGCTGCCGATTTTTTGGACATAAAAACAGTATGAGGCCATTTCCGGTTTACCCTGAAATGAACACCCTTTATATTACGGGGGGGAAATTTGTCAGTAACAGGACAATAAAACAACTTTATTCTAACGTTTCATTTACTATGCGTACACTTCTTCAGGGCTACAAATTATACACTAATTAGGATTATCTAAAATATTATGTAAAAGTTAAAAATGTTCTTTTATTATTTATTATTTTAATTTTATATTCCTTCTCTTTTTCTTTGTACATTCCTTTACTTTTAAATTTACAACTTAATGATAATTATATTAAAATATATTTACCTCAGAATAAAAGCGAGGAAGGTGATAACCTCATTTGTCACTACACTATACTATGAAATAAGTCTCAAACATGGGTAGGTAACAAGTGCTTTAGTTAAAATAGTATCCGTAATAAATATACACATTAATATTCACGTTCCTATATACAAACATATTAAAATAGCCATATGATAATGGTATCTATTGTTGAGAATAAAAACCTTTAATAAAAACAGGAATCGATTAAGGTATACAAAAAACTACGAAATATCTAACAGTAAACAGAACTACATTAGGATTTAAATTATTGATATTATAACTATTATCTAATCAATTTATTATATATAAAATTTAAATTTCTTACATCAGTTCTGAAACAAAAACATTTTTAACTTTTATATAATATTTTAGATAATCCTAATTAGTGCATAATTTGTAGCCCTGAAGAAGTTTACGAATGGTAAATGAAACGTTGGCGATAGAATAAAGTTGTTTTATTATCCCGTTACTGACAAATTTCCTCCCATAATTATACATCTAGGACGCAATTTCCATATTGCACCCTCTATATTTTTACATATTTGGATTCAAGAAAACATTCTGAGTATACCATGAGACTTTCCAGAATTTTTGAGTCGACGTTCAGTTTCTAAGCTTTTAAGACATTCGTCTAGAGTGCTTTGGAATACCAAAATTTGTTCTACGGCAGGTAAAGTCCATGGGAAAAATATAATTTTTCTTTAAATTTCATTAATAACTGAAGTAGTTTCTTCTGGGTCTTGCCGTGGTCGTCGAACTTGACTTGACGTTTCGCTGATCATCCTGCCAGCTTCTTCAGAAGGATTCTAAAGACTGAATTTATTTACACTCCTCGTTATATACCTAGGCGCCGCTTCGCTTCGCTGGTCATTGGTCGTGCTTGGTTCGCTTCGCTGCTCATTCGTCGTGTTTGATTGACCGTGACTTACTATGGTGCTGGTACTTGGCAATACCAGTCTCCACGTGTTACTAAGTTGATACCCATCCTCTCTGTTAAAGTTGTTCACGTTTTTCATAATTTCCAGTGATTCCCTAATGATTCGCGGATAATAGCGCGTATTCCTGTCTAATATATTGACGTCCTCGTAGTCGATTTTATGGTTCTCGTTATTATGGACATGTTAGCGGCTAACATGTGAAGCGAAGCGGCGCCTAGATATATAACGAGGAGTGTAACACAACAAATTCAGTCTTTAGAATCCTTCTGAAGAAGCTGACAGGATGATCAGCGAAACGTCAAGTCAAGTTCGACGACCACGGCAAGACCCGGAAGAAACTACTTCATTAGACAACGACCGTGAAAACCTGCATTCTTCATTAATAACTGTTTACGAAACCTCCAAAGTTGATCATATCACTTGTTTATCGAAAACTTTTTTTTCAAATGGAAAGGCGGTGGCTCATAGTGTTCAATAAATTATAGATTTTTTTCTGAATTCATTGATATACATTTCAAATCTATGCTATTTGTTTTTCTATTTTATTTAATTTATTTAAAAGTAAAAAATCATTTTAAAAATAATTTTTCTTGAACTTTAACATGGTTGATTTTCCACTACCATTTGATTCAACACTATAAAACAAAACAAAGGTGATATTTCTAAACAATTATTGTTAGTGAAAGATTTGTGTCCATTATTGATATTTCTTAACCTGAACTACACCAATAATGAAAAAACTGACATTAATTTATTAGGCCAGCACCGTTAAACATCCAATTCGGAAATAATTCCTACAAAAAGTTTTTTTGTTTTAATGGCTTCACTCGTGACCCAATATGACTATCCCACGTTTCCCCCTCGGAGGAGTTAGGGTGGGGGGTAAAAATGTACCCCCAACAGGGGCGTTTTTGCGATTTTTCGCTTATATCTCTTAAACTAATCGAAATATTGAAAAAATGCTCGAAAAAAAATTGTAGAGCATGAAATTCGGCGTCGAATGAGATTTTTTGGACCACCCGTTACCAAACTACAGGAGGTGAAAGTTCGACCAATTGTCAACACCAATGAAAAAAGTTGATTTCAATTTCAAGTTTTAGAAAATATCTTCAAAATTATTGATAAATGGACCAATTGTCAACATCAATTAAAATGGTTGTTTCAACTTCAGGTATATGTAAAAGTGGGTCAGAAACAGGATAACAATAATATATGATATAAAATTAGTATATTTATATTAACATAAAAAATTGCCACTAAATACAAAAATCATATGGGTAAATATAAGCATTATTATTACAGGATAGATAGACATTATTCAAGATAGATGGTGGTGAAACAAAATTAAATCCTTCGACTTTTTTTTGCCGTTGGGCCGCTTGGCTCGTCGTATTGTTCGATGTCTGACTCTTTATCAGTGTCAGTCATAATGTCGAGGTCTCCGTCCACATCTTCTTCGGTATCTTCAAATAATTCGTCCGGTGCAAGAGATCTCCTTGCAACTGGAACAAATTATGGAACAATTTAATCCTGCCTTCCTGCAGCCACAAGCACCTGCACATCCTTTGGTGCATTTGCAGAAAATCTTCATCAGAAGCGACCGCGGAGCTGGTTCCTTGAAGGTACGAACAGGGGCAAGTCCAAAGTTGGACTGCTGCCATCCCCAGTGGAGCGGATCCATCTGGTTCCCTAACTACATTTGAACTTGGAGGTAGATTCTGAAACAATGTTGGCGAGCTGCTTCCGAGGTTGGTGATAGGGAGGCCAAATTGAATTTCGGTGTGATAATGGATTTGGCAAACTGATTAAACCGCACCTTGTCCAGATTGTCTCCTGCCCTACCTCCATAAAGGGTGATCAAAAATCGTTGCCCAGCTTCCGTAATTGCTATAGATTGTGTATGGCGATCAAAGAAGGGTTTGATGTTCTACAAAAGACACTCATTCTTGGTCACAAGTTTCACTATTTTCTTGCTCCCCAGAATGTAAAGTGCAAAAGCGGTGTCGCAACCACTTATAGCGTGGAGGAATATGAGGACCTTTTTGAGGTCGTCGGCTAGTTTACAGCTGTGGTGAGCGAATATTTTTTGTGGTGTTGTTCCTCTTCCTGGTTTACAGGAAAAAAGTGTTATGTTCAACTTTGGAAAATTCGTAAATAGTTATTAATGAAATTAAACAAAAAATTATATTTTTCCCACGAACTTTACTTGCCGTATAACAAATTTTGATATTCCAAAGCACTCTAGCCGAATGTCCTCAAATGCTTTAATAAACTGAACATCTGCTCAAAAAAACTCTGCAATTGAAAAACTTTGTTGGAAAAAATTTGCATTAAAAATGTAAAAAGGTAGTTTGCTTAAAGTTGATTTAATATTTTCTGATTTTTTTTTAGAACACTGTATAATTTATCTTAAGTTTGACAAAGGTTAATGGCTTCCTAAAGCAAGAAACTTTTTTTAAAGAAGGACTTTTTCTCGGCAAATCAATAATAACAAAGTTTACAAGAGGTACCGTATGTACCCCATCCGAAGACACGCTGTATTATACATTATGTAAGTTTTTCTTAATGTTAATTATAAGATATTTTATGATGTATATATTAATTGTGCAATATCTTCAACTGTATATTATTTTCTAATATTAATATCGGGTAGAGCACATATGTATAAAATATTTTATTATTATTACTATTCCTTGTATAAAAAAATCCTGTCACCGAACACACTTCAAATAATATATTACTTAAATTATCTCAAATTTAAACGTATTTAAATCCTATGAAAGGACTGGGCGTACTCAAGTGCTTTATGCATACCAGATTATTTAAAGGGCTCTCCATTTTACGTCGAAGGGAGCAAGTGGTTCAAAAAGGTTAAAAAACCCGTGATGCCAGTGGCACGACAGCATACTACTTCATAATTCGTATTGTTCCTCTAATTGGGACATGCTCCGTTCCCTTTTGTTTTATTTTTTAGCTAAATATCACTCTAAAACAAATAAAACAATAAAGCGTCGCATAGTTCTTAATTGTGTTTTACTTCATGTTTTGTTTTCTGCCTGATATCGT
Organism: Leptura quadrifasciata; assembly: GCA_963675555.1. NCBI lineage: Eukaryota > Metazoa > Arthropoda > Insecta > Coleoptera > Cerambycidae > Leptura > Leptura quadrifasciata. Next base: position 34,278,391 of record OY776679.1, on the reverse strand, counting down.
TTAGCTTCACTAAAGGTTTATGCAATCAATTAAATAATGTTGATTTTTATATGTTATGTTAGTGTGGAAGTTGGGTCAAAAATTGTTTTCTTTTGGAGCAGAAGCTGGCACATTCAGGAAGAGCTTAGTAGACAGTTGATGCATGAAAGAAATCCTCTAATTGTATGCTTAAATGAAACTCATGTCACAGATGAACTGGAAGAAAACGAACTTAAAAATATCAGGATATAAATTTCTGGCATCTTATTCCAGACACACAGGCGGAACCTCGATATATGTTAAACATGGAGTAAATATTATTGAGCTTGACAAAGTTGCTTGTAATCCATATTATTAGTCAATAACTTTAAGGTTACAGGTCAATAGAGAATCCATAATTTGTACTTCTATATATTGTTCTCCAAACAGTAACAGTAATGTCTTCCTAAATTATCTCGAGGAAATTCTGAATAATGATGTTATAAAGAGCTGCCACGAAATCTACCAAAATTATTAGATTACCAAACCCTGGAAGTGGAACTGACGCTCAAGGACATTTTAAACAACTTTAATAAAGAAAATACCGATAAAATGAGAGCAGATCTAATTGAGAAAAACTGGAATTACACTTCTGCTAATGTAAACGTGTTATATACAAATTTTATAGAGAATATTATGTCATCAATAAATAAAATATGCCCTGAGAAGAAAATTTTAATGAAAAGTACACCTTGGATAAACGAAAACGTGAAACAGGTACAGAAGGAAAGAGACGGGGCTTATAAAAATACCAATTAACAAGATCAGATTACCATTGGGAAGAATATAAAACAAAAATAAATCGGATGACAACAGTAATACGACAAGAAAGGGTAAAGTATTATGAAATGAACATTGATGACTGTAGAGGTGATAATAAAAGAATGTGGGGTACTATTAAGGAATTAACTGACAAGGCGAAGACAGAAGATTTTGAAGCAGAAAAAATTATTTTTGATAAGCAAGCAAACTCACTAGAAGAAAACTTTAACAACTTTTATTATGAAAGTATTAAAGACATAGCGGACAATATTGAGAACAAACCGTTTGATTTACGAATAGAAGCAGATAGAGAACGAAATAAATTTTCTTCATTTAAGGCACTAAACTTGATTGATAGATGCTTGTTAATAAAAAAAAAATTATAGATACGATATTGAAAGTACTATTTTGAAATGGCTAGAAGACTATTTAAATGATAGGTATCACAAGACGAAAGTCATAAACAGAATATCAAGCAAAATTGCTAGTCCATACGGTGCCCCTCAAGGGGGTGTTTTGGGACCTCTACTGTTCATTATATATGTGAATGACATTCATTGTGTCTTGAAAAATTCATATGTAAATTTGTTTGCTGATGACACTGTAATCTCTGTTCCTGGTAGAAATTTTGACGGCATAACCAACATTCTTAACAACGAACTCGATATTTTGTATGATTGGTTATGTAGTAATAAGTTAAAACTGAATTCTGATAGAACCAAATTGATGGTTTTAGGTTATAAATCTCTTTGTAATAAATTTTTAAGCGACAACTATGCAATTAATATAAATAAATAAATAATTAAACACCGCAGGAATTAGACAACCCTCAATTCCAGAAGTCAGGTCTTATGCGGAAGGGGGTTACACATTAAAAGAACGTGGACATACAACCATTTCCTCCGACAGTGCCAGTGCCGGAGCCATGATTCGAACCCGGTGGTGCGATGTCCGTGAGATTAATCGCGATTGCCACCTCGCGCCTTAACCCACTTGGCTATCGATCAGATGAATTAAAATCAATGAATGTACTATCGAAAAAATGGACCAAATTAAATACTTAGGGGTTATATTGGACCCACAACTTACATTTAGTCATTAGGTCAATTATGTGTGTAAGCGAATTGGGAAAAAAATTAAAAAACTTAACGCAGTGGAGTAAGTTGCTAATTTACAATACTACCATATATATCCTCACTTTTCATATTGCGCATCTTTATTAATAGCATGTAATAACCAAGAGATCACCAGGCTGCAAATACTGCAAAATAAAACAATGAGAATTGTATTAAATTGTAATATCTATCCTCCTATAAAGCTCATATTAATTACTCTTAGTTGATTATCTGTGGAGCAGAGTATAAAAAAGGCGAATTTAGTCCTAATATATAAAATAATTAATGGGGAACTTCCCACATACTTAAACATATTAAAGAAACGCCAAGATATGTATAATTATAATATAAGATCGAAAAATAATTACGATATTGAATTTGCCAAAAAATCTTTTGTACGAGGCTCAATATATCACAAAGCACTTAGCCTTTTCAATGCTCTGCCCAATGATATACAAGAAGCTCCAAATGTAAAGGTTTTTGTTAAAAATGTATGTAAGTTTCTGGCATGTAATTAGTTATATACTGTATAAAATATAAGTATACATAGTTTATAAGTTCATAGTTCTTTTTTCTGTTTATTTTCATATTTATAATCCTACACTATTATTTCTTAAATGTTTTCTTGCATTACTTTTTGTTGTGTTTAATTAGCAATGCTAAATAAATTAATACCAAATACCAAAAAATATACCCAATTCTAAGGTATAGTCGAGTAGTAGCAGGGAATAAAACAACATAACGTTGAGCTAATTGCCACAAAAAGTTTATTGATTTTGTCTGTATTAAGACATAAGACATATAAAAGAATGTAATCTGTAAAATATACATTCATTCTTTTTGGAAAAAGAAAACGATGGCAGGGGCTAGTCGGAAAGGTAGATTATACAAGGTGTCACAAAAACGAATTACACAAGAACGGAACACGCTGTATTTTTTTGGCGCCAGTTAAGCCTCTGGGTGGCTATTCTTGAGTTGCGCGATCAACGTTCTCATGAGAAAGTGGGCGGAGTTCACATGAAAATTTGACGCACAGCAAATTTGCTATTCCTGAATCAGGGGAGCGATCGTATCACCAGTTTTGCATGGGAGCACTGCTTCCCATGCTATTTTGATGTGATGAGGATCATCGCGTGAATATATTTGTTTTGACATTTGTTAATGTCATAATTAACATTTAATTTCGATATCAGTTATAATGTGTGCTATTTGGTGGATGTGTTGCAGAAAAAACATTATTATTGTGTAGTTCTATGTGATAATAGACAAAATTACTGAGTCAAAGTACCTTTTTTTAATTGAGAAATTGACTAGATTTACAACAAATTGATTTATATTCTGGTTTGTAATAATTATAGTGATGGACACCAATTTTAATTTCTATTAGCATAAACTCCCATAAAGGATGTTTAAAAACATAAATAATGTAATAAAATAAATCATCAAATGATCAAGTAATATCTCGATATACAATAGAACGACTTTTTTAATTACAAATTTGTAATAAGGATAGCTATGTTAGAACAGTTGCCGGGGGTTTTAAGACGGAATTAATTGTTACCTCGCTACTTTTTTCATGAAAGTCTAGTCGAAAGTGGCTCAAAAAAGCTTACCAAAATCTACCCCCGCGAACCCTTATAAACAACCCTCTGAATCGGAAAAATTCTGTTTTTGCTAATATCTCGAAAAATAATAATAAAAAAACGGATAGCACCACGTGAAAGAGCGGGAAATTTTACATAAAAATAGTATAAAAGTTATTTTAAATAAATGTTTCCCTTAGCATGAGAAATTATTACAGTTCGCTAGTTCGGCTCAATATTTTTAAGTGCGTCGCACAGAGAAATGAAGACAATTTGTACTCATTAAAAACAAAAAAAAAACAAAAGTAGCATTTTAAAAAGGAAGAATTTAGCTTTCCAATGGTATACTTATTTTTAATTTTTATTTCTTATATATTGCATGTGAAAGTTAAGTTTTATCATTTTTTTTCACTCTATATTATATAAAATACTAATTTAAAAAAAAATCCTTGTCGATATAGCATATTTATACCTTAAACTTCAATCTAAGATTAATTTTTTTGCTCTAAAGTAAAAAGGTTAAAAAAAATTAACTTTGAAATCATTGGTATTTTTTCCAATTTTTGGGGTTAGGAAATTTCCACTTGAAAACTTGTCTAAAACAGTCAAAAAAGGCTTGTAGATAAAAAAACCTACCTTAAAATATTTTTTTACATTTTTTGATATTTAATTAATATTTTTCTCAATTTCTCCTTTAAGTAGGATCAGTCTTTCGGCTGGTGTTTGTTGCAATCGAAGCATTAGCGTTTTGATGGTAATATGCAATTATTACACTTAACGCTCCAGGCTTGTAACTTGTAATTCAGCGCTCGGCGGGGCACATAGCCCGGACAGTAGCTGTTGGTTGCAGCCTGGTTACGTTCCTTATAATAAAATAAGGATTTTATAGAGGAGTTTGGGACTAAAATATTATGTTTTAATATTCCGTCCTCTAAAAGCACATTTGAATTATACTAAGCCAAGTCAGGCATTTATTTTTCGATTGCAACAGACACTGGATCGCTAGATGGCGCCTGCTGAATATTTTACATGTCGCTTTCGCTGGTGTTTGTTGCAATCGAAGCATTAGTGTTTTGATGGTAATATGCAATTATTACACTTGACGCGCCAGGCTTGTAACTTGTAATTCAGCGCTCGGCGGGGCACATAGCCCGGAGAGTAGCTGTTGGTTGCAGCCTGGTTACGTTCCTTATAGTAAAATAAGGATTTTATAGAGGAGTTTGCGACTAAAATATTATGTTTTGGTTACTAATGGTTTGACGAACATTTTTACTAAAATGTGGTGGTGCATCATCAAGTTGTAACGACATATTATTTCAAATGTGCTTTTAGAGGGCGGAATATTAAACATAATATTTTTAGCCGAAAACTCCTCTATAAAATCCTTATTTTACTATAAAGAACGTAACGTAGCTACTCTCCGGGCTATGTGCCCCGCCGAGTGCTGAATTACAAGTTACAAGTCTGGCGCGTTAAATTTAATAACTGCATATTACCATCAAAACTCTAATGCTTCGATTGCAACAAACGCCAGCCAAAAGACTGATCCTACTTAAAGGAGCTCTCTTGCCAGTCGTCACACACCATTTGCAGACTGCAGTTTCGAGCTGTTGGCTCTCGTCAGTGCAAGGTAGGCATGTGACGACCGACACGAGGATAATTTGACTATTTGGTACATCCCGGTATTTTTACAATAGCGACATGTAAAATAGTCAGCAGGCATCATCTAGCGGTCCAGTGTCTGTTGCAATCGAAAAATAAATAGCCTGACTGGGCTTAGCATAGTTCAAATGTGCTTTTAGAGGGCGGAATATTAAACATAATATTTTTAATCGCAAACTCCTCTATAAAATCCTTATTTACTATAAGGAACGTAACCAGACTGCAACCAACAGCTACTGTCCGGGCTATGTGCCCCGCCGAGCGCGACAAGAGAGCTCCTTTAAGTAGGATCAGTCTTTCGGCTGGTGTTTGTTGCAATAGAAGCATTAGCGTTTTGATGGTAATATGCAGTTATTACACTTAACGCGCCAGACTTGTAACTTGTAATTCAGCGCTCGGCAGGGCACATAGTCCGGAGAGTAGCTGTTGGTTGCAGTCTGGTTATGTTCCTTATAGTAAAATAAGGATTTTATAGAGGAGTTTGCAAGTAAGAATATTATGTTTGACATATTATTTGTAATATAATCAGGAATATGCTCGATCATTTGTGGAAATGTATTTTTGCATAAAATCCAAGAAGACAGCTCCATTCACATTTCCCTAAAAAAAGTGAGGACCGACAGATAGATAGATATCTTTATTAGTTCAAATTTGCCAGCAATGGATAGGACAGGTCAAAAATAGTACTTAAAATATGGTTACTTATAAACTAAACAGAAGTATACAGTATGCGATAATAAAATACAGTAAATATAATATAGGGCACAAAAACAAAACGTTTAAAATCTACAAGAATGGTACACTTTCATGATAAAAGATGTTTAAGAATTGAAAAAAGAGCCAATAAGTTCATATAAAACTTAACACTAGTTGAAAATAGTTTTGATACAAAATTTTGCATATATTATGGTTGTAAGAGATCTAATTGTTGAAGTCGAAGGATTCTCATAGGCTATAAAAGCAGTTAGTTATAAGAAATTTGTGGCCACTATTTTGGACTTTTATTCTTTGTGGTAGTTTATTGTAAATGGTGGTACGAGTATAGTAAGGACTCTTCGTGAAAAGTATTAGTGAATAATGGTTTGTATGGATATCGTTTACCGATCTGGTGTTGTGAGAGTGAATGTTACTTTCAAAATTACTTTTATTGTCATATACGAAAGTAGCGGCCTCTAGAATTAATATGGATGCTAATGTCAGGATATTATTTTCTGTGAAAGGTGGCCTACATGAGTTTAAAGGGCCGAGGGAGAAAATTAATCGAATAATCCTTTTCTGTTGGATAAAAATCCTATCTGAGCAGTAGTTGTACCCCAGATAGTCACAAGGTATTTAAGGTGACTATTGGCAAGACTATAGTACACATTGTGCTAATGAGCTTGAGAGAGAATATTTTTAAAATTTCTAATTGCAAAAAAAGCTGAATTTAATTTATTACTTACTACACTGATGTGATCCTTCCAATTTAATTTTTCATCAATCACAATACCTAGTAATTTAATATTTGAAAATTATTGTAGCTGAAAGTCTTCTATTTTGAGTTTTATTTGAGGTTGTTGGCGTCTAGTCTGAAATAATATATACGTGGTTTTCGGTAAGCTCAGTATTAGTCTGTTTTTATTAACATAATCATGTACAATTCCTCCCGAAACATTTAAACTCCACTTGTGTTGGTAATGATTTTTCTGCACAACGTGAGGGTTTTATCTGTCATATTAATGAAAATTGTGCCTATTCACAGATCCATTACGATGAAATATTGATTCATCCGTGAACAACACAAATTTGAAAAATTCTTCGTGTTCTCCAATTCAGTTTTGAGCCCACCGGAAAAAATTTAATCTACGATTTAAATCCACATCTAAAAGCTCTTTATGTAGCTGTGCTCAATAAGGGTGGAACTTATTTTTACGAAGATATAGGAAAACATTGAATTTACTGAACTCTACGTCCCTACTTAACTCCCGAACACTTGCCATAGGATTTTCGATTACCGTTAAAGTTATTGCCAGCTCATTTTTTTCACGTAATACATTTCGTCGTCTCGCCTTCTTTTCATATGCAACACTTCCAGCACGCTCAAAATATTCTTTCAAATTTTCTAGAGACCTCACTGCCAATAAACAATTTCCATCACGTTCACCAATACTTAAAAATATTGATTCAACTTAATCAGGATAATCTTAAACACCTTATAGAAATTTTATGAAGTGAAAAACAAAGGCAAAGCAAAAGATCAAAGCATATTAGATTTTAATGCTAAGAATAGAGCATCTTAATTTACGCAAAATTTATTTGAAATTATATCTCAAAAACCGTTTGAAATAAAAATAAGGTATATGATGTTAAAATGTGGGAATTGTATGCTTTATTTATCCATGTAAAAAAATAGACATTCCTCTTTAAAAAAAATTGAGAAATATATTAATTATCAAGAAATGGAAAAACATATTTTGAACTCCCGGTATAATTTTCTACATTTACATTTTCTATAAGGGAAACATGACAAATGATCACTTAACACAGGTAATATTGCAAACGAATCACTCTTATCACTATAGTACACCACTAAATATTATTTTACCAACTAAAATAAATTACAACAAAAAAAAAGAAACAACCTATATGATTAAAACAAATTTCAATCAAGTAAAAACAAATCTGAAAAAAAAAATTGGGATGAGTTTTATACCGTCCAAAACGCAAATGATTTGTGTAATACGCAGGTGGAAACTATCCAACAAGCAATTGAAAAATCATCTAAGAAAATAAAAATGAATTTTACTCTCAAAAGAGAATCGTGGATAACGAATGGCTTGATAAATTCCATAAAAACGCGAGACCAACTTTATCAACTTTCACTAGGAAATCCAAATGATAACGAAATAAAAGAAAGACAGAAGACAGAATATACTGCAATAAAATTCTTATTAAAAAAGCAAAAAAATGGTTATTTTAAAAACTATTTAAAAAATGACGATAAAAACTCCAAAAAAATTGGCAATCTCTTAATAAAATTACAAACAAGGAAACGCAACATAATCTGAAATAAAACTTTCAAATAATGATATAACAACAGATAAAAAATTTATATCTATGGAATTCTGTAATTTCTTCACAAATATAGAAGAGAACATGGCAAAGAAAATACTAAAACCAAATACAAATTTTCCAAACAAAAAAATTGAAAACAGTTTTTACCTTAGTAATAATGTCACTGAACAAGAAATACGAAAGTACATACTAGGCGTAAAAAAGCCCCTGGTCATGACAAAATATCAGTAGATCTACTTAAAGAAGTAATCGACTTAATCACACCACTAATGACTCACATTGTAAATAGAATATTTGAAACAGGTGTCTGTCCAGCTCATTTTAAAGTAGCAGAAATAATTGCTTTATATAAAAGCGGTAAACAACTTGAAACACAACGCTATCGACCAATTTCCTTAATTTCGAACCCCTCAAAAATTTTTGAAAAAGCCTTGAAGTCAATAATTCTGAAATATGTAAATAAATTTAATATATTATGCCAAAGACAGTTCAGTTTCCGCGAGAAAACATCTACTGAGGACGCAATAAACTATTTAATCGAGAAAATTTATATCTCAATAGACAATAAAAAACCTTCGCTTGGCATTTTTATAGACCTAGCGAAGGCCATTGATACTATAAGTCACAGTCAAATATTGCAAAAACTTTGGAATCTGGGATTTAGGTGAAAAATATATAACATTTTAAAAAGGTATCTAACCAATAGAACACAAACTGTAAGGTTGGGCGACACTAAAAGTGAGATTAAAATCGTCACTTATGGATTGCCGCAAGGGACGGTCTTAGCTCCCTTGCTATTTATAATATACTTAAATGATCTACTTGCATTACCCATCGATGGTACAATCATCTCATTTGCTGATGATACTGCTATCTTCGTAGAAGGACAAACTTGGGAAGAAGTCTATCAAAAATCATCTAAATTACTCGAAACGATAAAAAAATAGTTTGATCAACATTTACTCACTATGAAAACCGCTAAAACTAAATACCTGCCATTCTTCTCATATAAAAATCTATTATCTGTTTACAAAAAAATAAAAACACAAAATTCTGACATAGAAATTGACCAAGCTGTTCACATAAAATACCTAGGGATCATTCTTGACTCACACCTGAAATGGGACCAACAAATTGAAAATGTATGCAAAAAAATGAGACATTTGTTTTACACGTTTAGACAAACGAGCAATATCCTCAAAGAACATCAGCTACACATAATGTACTATGGTCTAGTAGAGTCTATCTAACAGCCTGGGGAGGGTTACACCAAACACATCTAGCCCCATTAATATGGGCACAGAAAAGAATAATTAAAGTTATGTTCAAAAAAGATCTCAGATATCCAAGTAGATGCCTATTTCAAAAATACAAAATTCTCAATATCAGGCAAATTTACTGCAAACAAATATTAAATTATGTAATCAAAAACAAAAATTATCTCAAAAAAATCACTTATATAATACAAGAACAAGAACTAATGTAGTCATACCTAGAGCTAAGAAATCAATATTCACAAAAAGTTCAACATATCTAGGTCCAAGACTGTATAATCTAATGCCAGATCACCTAAGAAACGCCAATAATAAAAAACAAAGAGAAAACATCGAAAACTGGCTACTGAGCTTACCAGAAAATTTTATAGAAAACTTCATAAATACAGGGCAATTGTATACATAATTTGATATGATATCAGTTAACTTTTTTGTATCTATTTCTTTTTTTTTTTAGCCTTTCTTTTCCCTTTATCTATAATTATGTAAATTATCCCTTTTACTTATTATCTATTAAATTTCGTAAAACATAACTTAGATACATTTATAAAAAAAGAATTAAATGTTTACATAAATACCCACAGACAAGTCTTTCTCTAAAAACTTAGGTGGGGCTTAACTAAATATTTATGATCATGAATTCTTTTTAAGAAAAAAATAATGTCATAACATACATTGTAACCAAACAGATGAAATAAATATTATTATTATTATACTATAATAATAATAATAACAATAAATTTCAAAAACGTTTTTCAGTGCATACACCTTTACCAAATAACGTCCTATATTTTTAGAAAAAACAGTTAATAAATCACGGAGATATGGCAGTCAAAAGAATGTTTATAAATTGCTAAAAAAAAAAAAGGAAAAAATCATAACTTGGCAACCCGGCATCCGATTGGCGCCTTGAAGGCCCATTGAAGACTTAACTGGCGGCAAAAAATACAGAGTATTCCATTTAAAAAATGACACTTTATTATGTAACTCGCTTTTTGTGACAAAATTTATAATTGAAAATAATTTTACGTTGTAGTAAAGACAACATTGAAAGTTTCGTTAAGAAAGTTTTTTTTATAAAATTAACCGTTTTTGCACAATCTTTCGAGAGCACACTAACTGGTTAATATAATCCTCTTTAAAAAATTATTGTGGCTTATTTTCCAAAAGTAAAATAGTCATGTCTATTTAAGATCTAGATTGAACTTCCATTGATTTTATTGTTTGTTATTCCACTTTCTAATATATTAAAAAAATACAGTTTCTTAAAAATCCGGCAATATACTCAACGTTTATGTTGTATAACATAACGTCTTATACGTGACAGGCGTAAGCTGTGTCGGTAATAAATACATCGAGAAAATAGAGGGTGACATGACAACATCACGTAAGCCGTGTAAGTGTTTATAATACACTGGGAAAGCCTGCCGGCGTATTGGTGAAGGCGCTGGGATGACAGCACCAACATAAATATGTCATTTCCACTAAATGTATCGTTTTATTTTGTCTCACTTAGTGCTGTTTGTTTATTTCTATAAGATCAAAATTGTCACAGTTGGTTTGTTTCTTTAAATGTTAACAAAATGAAACTGGATGTAATAGAATAGATAAGAATTCAATTTATAGTGTTATTACTGTTAAGGGTCAGGGTGCGATAGTTGATTTTTAACACACATAATAAAACTTACATTATACCTACATATAATTTAGAGTAAGTTTCTAGTATACTATATCTATATCTGAACCGTAAGAAAACAAAATATATTGATGATATTATAAATGATATTATAATAGTAACTAACGCATAATATAGACAGTGAACAAATAATGGTAAGTATAAATATTGCAGATATTTTAGAAATAATTATAATTACCAACAATGTATTTAATAGTTTAAATGTGCTTTTAGAGGGCGGAATATTAAAACATAATATTTTTAGTCGCAAACTCCTCTATAAAATCCTTATTCTACTATAAGGAACGTAACCAGACTGCAACCAACAGCTACTCTCTGGGCTATGTGCCCCGCCGAGCGCTGAATTACAAGTTACAAGGCTAGCGCGCTAAGTGTAATAATTGCATATTACCATCAAAACGCTAATGCTTACGAGAGCTCCTTTAAGTAGGATCAGTCTTTCGGCTGCTGTTTGTTGCAATCGAAGCATTAGCGTTTTGATGGTAATATGCAATTATTACACTTAACGCGCCAGGTTTGTAACTTGTAATTCAGCGCTCGGCAGGGCACATAACCTGGAGAGTAGCTGTTGGTTGCAGTCTGATTACGTTCCTTATAGTAAAATAAGGATTTTATAGAGAAGTTTGCGACTAAAAATATTATGTTTTAATATTTCGCCCTCTAAAATCACATTTGAACTAGATTAAAATAATATTTATTATTATAACTAATCAAGCCTGGCGCGTTAAGTGTAATAATTGCATATTAGCATCAAAACGCTAATGCTTCGACTGCAACAAACACCAGCCGAAAGACTGATCCTACTTAAAGGAGCTCTCGTGCCAGTCGTCACACACCTCTTGCAGACTGCAGTTTCGAGCTGTTGGTTCTCGTCAGTGCATGGTAGGCATGTGTGATTGCAACAGACACTGGGCCGCTAGATGGCGCCTGCTGACTATTTTACATGTGGCTATCCCCAAGATATCGAAATGTACTAAATAGTCAAGTGATCGTCGTGTCGGTCGTCACATGCCTACCTTGCACTGACGAGAGCCAACAGCTCGAAACTGCAATCTGAAAGTAGTGTGTGACGACTGGCACGAGAGTTCTTTTAAGTAGGATCAGTCTCTCGGCTGGTGTTTGTTGCAGTCGAAGCATTAGCGTTTTGATGGTAATATGCAATTATTACACTTAATGCGGCAGGCTTGTAACTTTTAATTCAGCGCTCGGCGGGGCACATGGTCCGGAGAGTAGCTGTTGGTTGCAGTCTGGTTACGATCCTGATAGTAAAGTACGGATTTTATAGAGGAGTTTGCGACTAAAAATATTATGTTTATTATTTTAATCTGTTAGATTTGCTGTTAAACAATGTGCGATGCTAATTAAGTATAGTAAAGCAGATTCTTCAAATTTTCTGAAGGTGGATGTCATAATGGTAATGGATGTGCCGCTGTCAAAATGCAGCAGTAAGTATTTAGTAATTTTTCACGGACAGCTATTGAAACAACTTTTTTATTATTCTTTAAGTTCTGCTCGTCAAAGTTATGGAGATGATAACCTTTTAAATCACTATATTACCGAAACAAAAAGACGGAAAATCAAAAACAGTACTATGAGGTACCATATAACTGAAAAATACGATTCTATGTCCCTTCTTGTACAGAAAATTAATTTCATATCAACAAATTTGAGTAATAATGATCGAGAAATTTTTATTAACTTTTCCAAACAACATATGGATGGAGTTGCTTCGGAAGATTGAAAGAAATACCAGAAATCAGTCTAAAAGTAGCTTATGGTCAGTGAAGTTGTGAAATGCATTACTCTCATTAGGATGTTGGTAGAAAATATTTTGGGTGCAAAAGTTTTTCAAACAGAGGCCGTGAAACGAGGACTACATTTAGAGGAAGCTGTTTTAAATGTACTTTCAGAGAAAACTTCAAGAGTATTCCACAAGACTGGACTTTTTCTTTCATTCGGGAACTATACAGCATTTATAATTTTTCTCTTTGTGATCAATTAAATTAAAATACACTTTACGACACCTAACTGAACCGACGTCGATAATCAAAAGTATACTAACTAGTCTTTGCTCCGTCGCGTTACAAGTGCTGTCGTGAGATCCGATGACGTCACAACTCTGTCGACAAGCACCGACTGTTTCACAGAACACCAACATTGGTAATTTTTTTACCTATGAACATGACGTCAGAAAATGTAAAAATTTTTCATGGTACTAACTTAAGTAAACACTTTTAGAATATACAATTAAAAGAAAATGTAAAATGAGCCTGTTATATGATTGAAAGTTTTTACATGAATTTATGATTGAAGTTTGTTAATTCTTGTAAAATACGTGCACCCATTAATTCTTCAGCATTCTCTTAACAACCGTTATTAAATATACCAAATTACATACAAACTTCATTCAGAACACTTATTGTGAATAAAGTTACAAAATCTTAAAAATTTCTACTTATAGTATTTTTAAAACTTGCAAATACCTTTAAGAAACATCATTGAATCTGTTTTTGAAACTTTCGAAAATTTTACACGAAAATACTTGTAAATGTTTGTAAAAACTTGTCTGTAAATTCTTGTAAAATACTTGCTCTCTTCAATCCCTTCAAAATTTAAACCCTTACAAATGCATACAAAGCAATGTCAGTAAATACACAAGCCAAATTAAAGTTTACTAGATTAGCTGATATAATATTGCATTCATTGCAATATTAGAATAGTCATTTGGTCGTCTGATTGTTCCATCGATTAACTTTCTGATTATCCGATTGACTGATTGTTCCATATTCCTAATGTTTTACTGTTTGATTATCCGACTGTCCGACAATTTGATTTTTTGAATATGTGATTGATTGATTTTTTCTAATCTCTGATTGATTTGACTATTTGATTGTTCGATTTTCGATTGTTCGATTCACTGTTTCTCTCTTTTTTATTGTTTGGTTAATTGTTCGTTAAGTTATTTGATTACTTGTTTGATTGTTTCCTCAGTCAGAACCTTAATCACCAGAAATAATTGAACTGACTGGCGTTAATGTTGGTCGTCTGATCGTTCCATCGACTAACTTTCTGGTTATCTGATTGACTGATTGTCCGATATTCCTAATGTCTTACTGTTTGATTATCCTACTGTTCGATAGTTTGATTTTTTGATATGTGATTGATTGTTTGACTTTTCTAATCTCTGATTGATTGACTACATGGTTGTTTATTCGATTGTTCGATTCACTGTTTCTCTGATTTTTCTTTTATTGTTTGGTTAATTGTTTGTTAAATTGTTTGATTACTTGTTTGATTGTTTCCTCGGTCAGAACCTTAATCACCAGAAATAATTTAACTGACTGGCGTTAATGTTGGTCGTCTGATCGTTCCATCGACTAACTTTCTGGTTATCCGATTGACTGATTGTCCGATATTCCTAATGTCTTACTGTTTGATTATCCTACTGTTCGATAGTTTGATTTTTTGATATGTGATTGATTGTTTGACTTTTCTAATCTCTGATTGATTGACTACATGGTTGTTTATTCGATTGTTCGATTTTCGATTGTTCGATTCACTGTTTCTCTGATTTTTCTTTTATTGTTTGGTTGATTGTTTGTTAAATTGTTTGATTACTTGTTTGATTGTTTCCTCGGTCAGAACCTTAATCACCAGAAATAATTTAACTGAATGGCGTTAATGTTGGTCAACTGATCGTTCCATCGACTAACTTTCTGATTATCAGATTGACCGATTGTCCGATATTCCTAATGTTTTACTGTTTGATTATCCGACTGTCCGATAGTTTCATTTTTGGATAATCTCTGATTGATTGACTACTTAATTGTTTATTTGGTTGTTCGATTTTCGATTGTTCGGTTCACTGTTTCTCTGATTTTTCTATTATTGTTTGGTTAATAATTGTTTGTTACATTGTTTGATTACTTGTTTCATTGTTTCCTCGGCCAGAACCTTAATCACCAGAATTAATTGAACTGAATGGCGTTAATGTTGGTCGTCTGATCGTTCCATCGACTAACTTTCTGGTTATCCTATTGACTGATTGTCCAAGATTCCTAATGTTTTACTGTTTGATTATCCGACTGTCCGATAGCTTGATTTTTGGATATGTGATTGATTGCTTGATTTTTCTAATCTCTGATTGATTGACTACTTGATTGTTTATTTGGTTGTTCGATTTTCGATTGTTCGGTTCACTGTTTCTCTGATTTTTCTATTATTGTTTGGTTAATAATTGTTTGTTAAATTGTTTGATTACTTGTTCGATTGTTTCCTCAGTCCGAACCTTAATCACCAGAAATAATTGAGCTGATTGGCGTTAATGTTGGTCGTCTGATCGTTCCATCGACTAACTTGCTGATTATCCGATTGACTGATTGTCTGATATTCGTAATGTTTTACTGTTTGATTATCCGACTGTCCGATAGTTTGATTTTTGGAGATGCGATTGATTGCTTGATTTCTCTAATCTCTGATTGATTGACTACTTGATTGTTTATTTGGTTTTTCGATTTTCGATTGGTCGGGTCACTGTTTCTCTGATTTTTCTTTTATTGTTTGGTTAATTGTTTGTTAAATTATTTGATTACTTGTTTCATTGTTTCCTCAGCCAGAACCTTAATCACCAGAAATAATTGAACTGAATGGCGTTAATGTTAACTGGGTTCATAAAGAAATTAATTGGTAAGATAAATTGTAAAAAGTATTAATTGTTTCGTATGATCTGACTTAAAAGTGCTCTGACAATTGAATGAAAAATTGTTAACAACGTTAACCATCTCAACATCTTCTTTCTAATGAATTGTCTGAACATATATGTATATTATAAGTATCAAGAAATAAGGTAGTAATGGACTATTAGTTGTGAATTGTTAAGAGTTAATATTGACAAGTTCACCACTCTCTGTCATTTGTTTTAAGTTTGAATTAAAATTAACCAATTGCAACTGTGAATAATAAAATATTTTAGTGTAACTATTAGAATGTGAGAAAATGAGATAATCAATTATACATTGTTCTTAATTGTGACAGTTTCGTCGATTCTAGGGATGACATATTTAGATGAATACCATCAGCATCTTTAGCATTTGTTTTTATACTTATAAATATTTTTTTAACTTCTTCAATGGGATCTTCGACTATATTAAATTCTGTATCGGTACCAGCTTAAGTTATGGTTACGGTACTTCTTCAACATTAAAGTATTACGTACTTACAGTAGTGTATATTAGCAACTAAATAATCATTAAGTAAGATAACCTCAATAGCATTAGAGGAAATATTATTTTTCTTTATGATTAATATATACAGATTTTCAAAATTCTTTTGGTCTAATTTTAGACACATATTGTAAGTAAGTTTTATATTCTAATTCATCCACAGTAACACAATATTAAATGGTTACTTTTAATCGGATATTTGCTAAAATGTATGGACGTCCTATATCGGAAAT
The DNA here is from genome assembly GCA_963675555.1 of Leptura quadrifasciata. Taxonomy (NCBI): domain Eukaryota; kingdom Metazoa; phylum Arthropoda; class Insecta; order Coleoptera; family Cerambycidae; genus Leptura; species Leptura quadrifasciata. The sequence goes on along the minus strand of OY776679.1, from coordinate 34,261,772 downwards.
TTTAAATGTTCATGTATAGGTAATTTAGACAAATAAGGAGCAAAACAAACTCCACTACTGAACTCTTATAAAATAATAAAACTGAATGCGATACTACTCAAAATTTAATAGCACCCTCAAGTATTCATAGCCTAAACCATTCAACTTCATAGGAGCAATAGATATCTGACCAACTTACAACTTCGGAGGCCTGGTTTACCGAGGATACCAAATTTCTGTTAAATGGGTATAGAGAGCATTCTTCTTATTCATATATTGTTTAGAGATATTTATTAATAAATCTGTAGAAATGAAAAATCATGGGTCTGAATAGAGAACCTCTGTTAATTCTAAATGCGAGGTTGAAAGTAAATAATTGCCGTCAGGGATATCGTAGGTAAGGGATTCAACTATTTTTATATACATTGAAGTCATTGTTGATATTCCATACTTTATCATTGTATATACAGGGTGCAGCAATAAAAACTCCCAGACGTAACGTTTCGGAAAATAATATACATATTTAAGTTCTGCAAAAGCCAATTGCTAGAATGTGTAAATGGCTTCAGTTTTGGATACAAACTCTTTTTAATGTAGATAGCGCTGCATAAAATATTTTCGATGACAGGTGTCGCGTTTGTTTTTCTAGTTTTCTGTTTGTACATTTTTGTTTCTAAATTCGTTTCCATCAAAATTTCAAATAAATTATAACTTTCTTGGAATCCAAACTTTTAAAATCACAGTTTAGGCCAGCCTATATGCGGTCCGATGGTACACACCTCGCGGAAGGCTCCTCGTTTTAATTTGAAGTGCTATTGTCAACTGCGAAATTAAAAAGTGTTTTGTGCGAGAGTTCTCTAAAAGTTTTGTTAAATCTGTTTTTTGGATATGTTTTAATTGTATTACCTATTATTTATTTGTTCATTGTACAATAGAAATTTAGGTTTAGTTGTTTTTAATTATTGCGTTTTTGCCGACCGAGATCTGTCTCGTCCGACCATGCAACCCGCCACCGCATCAGCGCGGTGGTTGCACATTCGGCCCCGGGGCAGATTCTGGCTAGGCAACTGTTCTGTATAATTTAATTCTAATAAATCTATTTTGTTTGCTTGCTTGCTTGCTTGCTTGCTTGCTTGCACTTGTCTCTCACCCAAAAGTTCCGGGTTCGATCCCCGATCGTGGCAGTAGAAAATACTGTGAGAGGGATTTTTCCACTATACACGGATATTGGGTGTGTGTCCCTTGTCACTAAATGTGTAGCCCCCTCTCACACAAGGCTCTTCTAGAGCCTTCCGGGATAAAGGTATTTATTTTTATATTTTTTTATTTTTATTCTTTCAACCGCCACTCTTTCTCTGTACGGAGAATAATTCCAAGAGGCTGCTGTTATTATTTTTTTATTTCTTTATAATGTATATATTATTCTGCTATTATCTTATTAACTTCAAATTTTTGGTAGTCATGATGCTGGCGCTTATGATATTTGCACAGTGTTATAAGGTGCATGGTAGGTATTAAATGTCCATAATTTAATACTTATCATGTAATACGTCACATATTAGCGGACACTCTCCACCTCTCTCGTCCATCTTTGTCGCGCTAAGAACTACACCCTCTCCTTGATATGTGTACATAGTTATCGATAAAATTGCAAGTAGATACCACTACTGAAGCGCAAAAATATTACATTACATTCTGAAATTGAATATACTTACATCATTATATAAAATATGAAAAAATGACTTCCCATAAGGCCAACATAGCAACATAGAAAACATGTGGCAAGAATAAGCAACACTGAACAAATAATTAAAATTAACCATTTCGTTTTTTGTTTTTTTTAATGCCTTGTTTATATTTGATCATAACGAATATATATGCCATTGTCCTTAATCGCATTAACACACCGTATACCGGGTGGCCACGAGTCAATGTACGCCCCCAATATTTTGGTTGTTTTTGTATTTAAAAATTTGGTTTTTGGTACACAAGAATTAGACAATAATGGGCTACTTTTAGACTATAGTCTAGTATACTTTAACTTGGCGTGTGTATGTATGAGTTAATATTTCCGTATGATTTCATTTTCTCTTGTACACAAAGATCCAGAAATATTGTCCACGTAGCCAATGTTTCTGGACTATTGCTTTAACTTTGTGTACAATATGGGAGAAAATGAAATCGTACTGAAATATTAACTCATACATACACACGCCAAGTTAAAGTATACTAGACTATAACAGGAATGAACCGCAAGTGACATCAACTTTTTTATCTTAAATGCAATGACTATATTTTTTTATAGTTTCTCATTAAGCATATATTTCTTAATGCAACAGTTTTTTTAGATGTAAAAAATTCCAAAAAATAAGTGAGATACGAACAATTTTTTATTATTTTCAAAATGGCCGCGTCAAATGAATGCGTAAGAAAATTACTAAGTAGGCTATGAAAATTATTAGTAAAGTTATAGACTTGTCTGTAAAGAAGAAAATAGTTGTTTGAATTACTGATAGGTACAAGTATTTTTAGGTTTTTTTCAAAAAACGGAAATTAATTTTCATTTTCATTTCCGAAGGAGTCCTATGGAATTTTTTTAATGGAACTGTGCTATTTTGTTTATTAATCTGAAATAATGATTCATAAACTATAATTTTTTTCGCCATTAATCATTCCTTAACGATATGATATCCTTCGTAATAATAGAAGTATTTTTAAAAAGTAAGCGCCAACAAATCGTTCTAATAAGGTACCTATCTACACTTAAATCCAAAATTGCAGATAGCCATGAAAATCACAGACATTCGCAACAATTGAATTATTTTTGACTTACTCACTAATTTTCTCAAGCAAGTGTATTAAAGTTGTTATAAACAAGAAAATTGATATAAAATGGCTGAAAAATATTCAAGAGATGAAAAAGTTGACATGTTCATTATTTATGGAAAGACTCGACGTAATGCAACTAGAGCACAAACTCTGTATGGACAGAGATGTCCAGAAAGAACAACCTCCGAGAAACTATCAATTTAGAACTGATCCTAATATAGAAATTGAAGAAAGATTTATTATGGATGAAGAAACAGAAATTAATGTATTAGCTTTAGTGCATGTTGACCCAACCATTTCGGTAAGACAAATTGAATAGGAATTACCAGTTTCCAAAGAATCAGACAGGAAAATTTTAAAGAAACACGACTATCGTTCTTATAAATATCAATTGCATCAATTTTTGTATGAGAATGATTATCATCGAAGAATAACCTTTTGCAACTAGTTATAGTTACGCCAATTAAGAAATGAGAATTTTATCAAAAACATTTTGTTCACTGATGAATCAAGATATACAAACCTGGGGTTATTTAATCGAAACAAAACTCGATATTGGGAAATTGAAAATCCTCACATTATGAAACAGAGGCGGTTTCAGGAGCGGTTTGGCTTCAATGGCGTCTGGGCGACCATATCATAGGTCCAATAATTTTTGACGGAACTCTAACTGGACCAAGATATCTAGAATTTCTCCAAAATATAATAGTTCCAAAGATTAATCAAATTCCCAACACCAATATTGACGAGGTTTACTTCCAACAAGATGGGGCTGGACCACACAATGCTATTATCGTTAGGGATTACTTAAATCAATTATTTCCAGGTCGTTGGGTTGGGACCCATGGTCCAATCAGATGGCCTGCAATTTAGGTTTTAAATAGTTTTGTTGTTCTATTTATTCATGGTTGTAACGTTTTATTAAAATTATTTCTTGTTTAATTTGTGTTTACTTTTTAAAAATACTTCTATTATTACGAAGGATATCGTTAAGAAATGATTAATGGCGAAAAAAAATATAGTTTATGAGTCATTATTTCTGATTAATAAAAAAAATAGCACAGTTCCATTAAAAATATTTCCATAGAACCCCTACGGAAATGAAAATGAAAATTAAATTCCGTTTTCTGAAAACCTATCAGTAATTCAAGCAACTATGTTCTTCTTTACAGACATGTCTACAACTTTACAAATAATTTCCATAGCTTACTTAGTAATTTTCTTACATCGCATTCATCTGACGCGGCCATTTTGAAAAAATTTAAAAATTGTTCGTATCTCACTTATTTTTTGGAATTTTTTACATCTGAAAAGACTATTGCACTTAAAAATTTATGCTCAATTAGAAACTATAAAAAAATATAGTCATTCCATTTAAGAAAAAAGAGCTGATGTCACTTCCAGTTCAACCGGAAGTGATATTTTCATTTCTTTAGCCTAAAAGTAGCCCATTATTGACTAATTTATGTGTACCAAAAATCAAATCTTTAAATACAAAAACATCCAAAATATTGGAGGCGTACATTGACTCGTGACCACCCGGTATATTAGTACAAGCACGATATTAACATATTCTCACACTTAAATATTTTCTCAACCGCATCTCAAGTCACAGAGGTAATTTCTTCAAAATTCAGTAATTTATATGGTGTGTTAAATATAGAAAAACAACACGCCATGAATAAATTCATTTAATAAAATCAGTTTTTGATCAAACTTATTCATAAAAGGTGTTTAACGTATATAGCTGAAATCATTTAAAAACAGTACATAGCGTATTTCGGTACGAAGTTCCCCTTTTGTAATGAAAAGACTAGGCGGTGTCAGGTTACCGCCCTATACGGTCACAAGCAATCATAATATCGATGCACCCCTCGAACCGCCCTGTGAGACCTACTACTGTACCCTTATGTCGGTTCGAATAATATGATACTACTATTTCGTTCAAATCGGAGATTTTATACAAAGCATATTCAATTATTTGTGTACTCAGTGATGGTATATCGTAATATTATTATAAATACCGTTATAATAGTTTTTAATATTTCGTTAATAATTGGCAGACAAAGAGGTAAATCATATTGTTATAAAATATGTTATCGATTAGGTACTGCAAAAGGAATGACTAAAAGAAAGATTGATAAGAACTAATTGCCTAATTTGATGTTCGACCTATAGTGAAGTAAGTAACATTATTTAAAATATAGAAACAACATCATCGGTAGATGAATAAGAGTGGTTTCAGTTTTAATCATCTGCTAATGATGATGCTAATATACCGGGTATTAGAAAAGTATGGGAACGGTGGAAAATCTCGAACAGTTTGCATCAAATCGAAAAATAAAAAAATACGTGTCAAAAATTTTTCAAAAAACTATCTACTGTTACCAAAATGACCTCCTCACCCGCCTCCCTGTGGGTGGGGCGAGGGACAACTTTAAAATTTCAAATGGAAACCCCTATTTTTTATTGTGGAGTCGGATTCTACGGCAAAAAATACGTAAATTTTATTTCGGACATTTTTTTCGATTCTTGCATGGTGTCGCTGTAATCGCAAAAAATGAAAAGAAAACATTACTGTTTCAAGAGTAACCTCTTGTGCCCATAAAAAAACGTCCAATTCAAAAACTGAAAAACACGTATTTGTTATTTTTACGAAATCTATCCAATGGCATTTTATTTGACTCTCCCACCCCTAACCCAGTGGGTGGGGCGAGGGGCAACTTTGAAATTTGTAATGAAAATCCCTATTTTTTATAGCGGATTCGGATTTAACGGCCAAAAAATATCGGGCATTTTTTTCGATTCTCTCAAGGTGTCGCTGTAGTCGCAAAAAATTGAGTGGAAACATGAAAGTTTTGAACGCATACTTAAAAAAATACGAAAAGTAAAACTACTGATCTCAGAGTGAATGATTTTCCGAGCTATTTTGAAAACAGTAATTTTACAAGGCCGTGCGGAAATTACAATAACTATTAACATTCTGTAAATTTATTAGCAGCTAGTAATTTTCAATTTACATTTTTTACAGGACAATAAAAAACTCGATTTAAAAAAAAACTAACAGTGGTTTTAACCCTTAATTCAGCCACTTCAGACAAGTTCTTGATCCCAGCCAGTGAAGGCAAGGGGGTAACTCAGCCATTTAAGGCAAGGTGAGGATTTCGGTCAGTTGAGGCAATTAGTTTACAGCTTAACTGCTACACTAGCAGGTTTTAATTTCAAGATTACAGCAGGTGTTCAAAATACTGAAAATTGACTTCTTGGCATTGTCCGACACGAACGTAAAAATTTTCAATAGCGCTTCTTATCATTTGAGGTGGTATTTCTGCAAAAATGTTTAATATGCGTTGCATCAGCTCTTCCAAATCACGAGTTTTAGTGAAATAAACCTTACACTTCACGTAGCCCCAAACGAAATAATCAAGTGGCGCGAGGTAGGGAGATCTTGCTGGCCATTCAATAGTTCCTCTTCGACCTATCCATCGATTATCGAAAGTACCATTCAAATAGTCCCTAACAATATCCCGATAGTGTGGAAGAGCCCCATCTTGCTGGTACCAAACATTATCGAACTCATCACCAGCAATCTCTTGTATTGCGGGAACTATTTGATTTGTCAATATTTCCGGGTATTTTCTCCATTCAAATTTCCATCTATGAAAAACGGTCCTATGATTCGATCCCTGAAAACTTCCGCCCAAACATTTAATTTTTGTGGATACTACGTGTGTGTTTCAAGCATCCAGTGAGGGTTTTCGTCACTTCAATATCTGAAATTATTGCGATTACCTTTTCCACTAAATTCAAAAGTTGCTTCATTTGAGAAGACAGGTAGAGATGGCAAAAAAATTGGGTTTTGGTTACTCCTTTCTATCATTAATTCACTAAATTCAAATCGCCGATCAAAATCATCTTCATTTAACTCTTGGTGAAGGTGAATTTTGTAAGGATGAAATTTCAAAAGTTTCAAATTCTTATGAACTGAAAATACACTCATATTAAGCTGTTGACTAGCTTTTCTGATTGATAACCTTCGATTTTCAACAAATGCCTGGGCCACTTCCATTTGTCGAGCTTCCGATGATTCAGATTTTGGTCTTCCAGATTTTGGGCGATTTTTATTTGTCCTTGTGTCTAGGAATCGTTTGATGGTACGGGACACAGTAGATTTAGAAATTCCCACCTGATCTACACGGAAAGTTTCGTTGAATAAAATCACAACTTCATCATAGGACCTTTCTTTATCGCCCCACCCTCGCATCATTAGAAGAGAAACTCTCTCTTCCTCTGTTAAAGTAGCCATTATGCAGAAAAAAACGCGAGAACTAATGAAAAATGAAATAACTTTTCCGTACAAAAGTGCGCTCCTGCCTCTACAAAAGTTGGAAGGAACTGAACGTTCTCGTAGAAATTTCACAAAACAAATACTGTTATTAAGAACACTTAAAAAAAAACATTCATAAAAACCATGATATCACAGATATTGTTTTTTAAACTGAATGTTTTTTTGTCAACACGAGTAGCTAGAGCTTGTAAATATTTACAAACTTATGGACGCTTAAGGTTTATTTCAGTTTTGTGCGATTGCAGCGACACCTTGCGAGAATGGAAAAAAATGCCCGATATAAAATTCACGTATTTTTGGCCGTAGAATCCGAGTCCGCTATAAAAAATAGGGATTTTGATTACAAATTTCAAAGTTGCCCCCGCCCCACCCACTGAGTTAGGGGTGGGAGAGTCAAATCCAATGTCATTGGATAGATATCGTAAAAATAACAAATACGTGTTTTTCAGTTCTTGAACTGGACGTTTTTTTATGGGCACAAGACGCTACTCTTGAAACAGTAATGTTTTGTTTTCATTTTTTGCGATTACAGCGACACCATGCAAGAATCGAAAAAAATGTCCGGAATAAAATTTACGTATTTTTTGCCGTAGAATCCGATTCCGCAATAAAAAATAGGGGTTTCCATTTGAAATTTTAAAGTTGCCTCTCGCCCCACCCACAGGGTGGTGGGTAGGGAGGTCATTTTGGTATCAGTTAGTAGATAGTTTTTTGAAAAATTTTTGATCACGTTTTTTTTTATTTTTCGATTTGATGCAAACTGTTCGAAATTTTTCACCGTTCCCATACTTTTCTAACACCCGGTATAGTGGCCGAAAAGAGTAAATAGTAGAGTCAGGGGAGTGCGGATTTACAAATTTCGTAAATTCCATAATTCCATAATATTTCGAAAAAATGAAAACCTTCGGATTGTATTAATTATGCATGAGCTAACATGTCTTAAATTATAGTATCATGGATTCTCTATATATTTAAAAAAATGTTGTCCCATATTGCTCAAATCTGGCAACACGTTACTTCTCTCCACGTATTATAACAGCGCAGCTCTAAATATTTGGCCTTTGGCGTTGTAGCCGTTAATAATTTCAGGTTTCGGTGGCCTTTGTTTATGAATTGGACGATATTAATTCATTGTTTCTAAATTACGCATTTGTTTTATCATAGTGCCTTAAAACTTTGTGTTGTAAGTGCTTTAGTGAAAATAAGTATATGTGTATACTAATTGTGGAATGTCGTAATATTTTTAAATGTGAAAAATGGATGCAGTTCCCGGTTGTTCAAAACAAGTGGTAAATGTTCATATCCTTAAACATTTTCCATTGAGCTACAAGGAGAAGAAAATCATTTTGAACATGCATTAAAGAAACATTATCCGATGCTGCAGAAATCAGGATCAACAGGTTTAGTTAACATGACTTCAAGGTATACCGGTGTGAGTGAGTGCTCCGTTTACAAAATTTTAAGAGAAGAAAGAAATGAAGAGGATGTTTAGAAACCCAAAGCGAAGTCTAGAAGGAAAAAAATAATATTAAACGATTTTGAGAAAAATTTAATTCGACGTAGAATTCATACAATTTTTCTGTCATAATGAAATTCTTACTCTAAAGAAAATTTTACAGTCTTTGAATGAAGATAAAGATATACACAAAATGAGCAAATCGTCGCTTAAAAAATGTTTACATGATATGAACTTTTTATTTGCAAAAATAAAGAGGAATAGCCCCCTACTTGAAATGATATTATTTGTCGGCGAAAAAATTACATTCGGGCAATTAGAGCTACTCGTGAAAGAAAATGGTATTATTTAGATGTGACATGAGACGTGGTTGAGTGAAGGACATAGTGTAACGCAATTTTGGCAAGATAGAAGTGTAAAAAGTGTTCGTCAAGTCCATATGGAAGATTGGTCAACCGAATTAAAAATGCCAACAGGAAAAGAGAAACGCTGAATAATAACGTACATAGGAAATGATTCAGTATTCGTGGAAGATGGACTTCTATTGTTCTGTCGAAAAAAGTGGCGATTATCATGAGAACATGAATGCGAATATTTTCGAGAAATTATTTGTAAAAATTCTCACAAAGATAGATAGATCTGTCGTTATTATGAATAATGCCCCGTACTACAGCCGGTTACTGGAAATATTACCAACCAGTGCATGAACGAAAAGTGCAAATTTAAGAATGGCTAGATAGTAAAGGTACCCATTCTATCGTGCTTCGGTTAAAGCCGAACAGTATTCGCCGATATATAAGAAATATATTGTGGACGAAATGGATAAAGCTGAAGGTATTGAGGAGGAATTACGACTGCCGCATTACCACTGTGAACTGAACCAAATTGAGGTTATTTAGGTTGCAGTAAAGCACGAGAAAATAGAACTTTTAAATTAAAACATGTAATAGGCCTTCTATCTAGTGAGTTAATAAGAGTTACAGCTAATTATTAGCGAAAATGCATAGAACATGTTAAAGAAGTTGAAAAAAAAGTGGGTTATGGATATTCTTCCTCATCAGAATTATCTTCTAGAACTGCAGAAATTGATCAAAAATATACGATTGGACAAAAATGTACAATAATATTTACCTTTTAACACGAGAAAATAAATTCAATGGATAGAAAGATAATTACTATTCAAGTCAATTGAAACGTTTCGCAAACTGTTTTGTTGTTCTCATCAGGACACCTATATTTATTGTAACGTTTAGATTATTATATAGAATTTCAATACAAATAAACTTAAAACATCTTACAATTTCAATATAATTTCAAGTACTGTTTTAGAATAGGATAAAACTGTGTATTGATATAATAACAACAATTTCTTGTCCATTATTAATAACAGCACATTACTAGTGTATCTCTCCATATGGACAATAAATTGCTATTATTCTAAGATATGTTGTTTTAAGTTTAAGTTTGTATTGAAATTGTACATGGGGGCGAGCGTAGATGCGTTTTTACTATGTACATACTTCGATATGCGATATAGAGCAACGTTAGGCGCGGTTAATACTTGGATGGGCGACCGTTTCAAAGAAGATCGTGCCCTCGAATCACATATCTTCCAGCAGCTTGTATATCAGTGTATACGCGGAAGCTATGCAACCTTAGGCGAGGGTTGTGTAGGTGATATACCATCCTTCGGAGGGAATGTAAAGCCGTCGGTCCCTTGTCTATTAAATGTTAGGGAAGCAAAAGATCCCTACTCTTCTTAAGGGAAGAGGTTAGGCAAAATTCCTGGTAGGGAGTAGCTCGTCTACAGGCGTCGGTTGTATATAACTAATTTGAATATTACAATAAAAACAGGCTGCCTGAAGAAGACAACAAAACTGTCGTCGAAACATTGCCTAAAGATATTTGAATTGATTTGGAAAACGAGTAATTATTTTTCTACCCGTTAAAAAATCTATAATTGAACAAGAATGTAAAAAATGTTTGTACCTTCAATACAAATTTCTTTAATATTTTAATGCACTTCATCGCCTTCGAACCTTTAAAACTTTTTCCACATTTTTTTCAATGCTGAGTTCCAGCAATATGCATGCCATTTTTTATTTGAGTTTAAAACAACATTATTTTGCGAAATTCAAAAAGGCATGCAAAATAAATTCATAAAAATTTTCCTTTTTTTTTACAACTTTTTTTATTATTTATGATGTGATGGGCTTCTTCGACATGCATGCCATTTAAATTTTACACTATAAAATTTACATTGAACTTTATTTGCTGTTGTTTAAGATCACGTCAAATCGCTTGAAATTTTCGCAGAACTTTTCATAAATCTTCCATTTTCGGACCAACAAGGGCCGCATGCCAATTTTTTTACAAGGGTTTTACGACACAAAATTTAATTCTTTTCATCGGCATGCAGCACGAGAATGCGGAAAATTATATTTTTTTATTACAGGTTCACATGTCCGTTAGAATCCTGTGGGACCCTGAGAATCACATGCCTATAATTACTAAGACATTAAATTTGTTTTAACATTATAAGAGTATATTTTCAAGTTTTATATATTTTTATTGATTTTTGGAAGAAAAAATCATTGTCTACTAAAATTTTCACTTAGTGCTACAATTCAATTATAATGGTTCTGCAATCTTGCCTTACTATTAAATAATTAAATATTTGCTTCTGATATTTGAAAGTAGAAAATTTCCTGCTCTGTGTAAATGTTTAATAAATAAATGGGGATGAGTCTGTTAATTCAAAGGCAAATTTAACGGCTAATAAACAAAGTTATATACAATGTATACCTATAAAATGGTCTTAAAGGTAGAATGTTCTTACACAGAGCAAGGGTTTAACAAAGTTAAATAATAAAACGTTCGCTAATCTGACCAGTTAACTTTTAAAGTACGGCATGGCAGTCTGAAGTCAGGTAATATACTTTTAACATAAATTTACTTTAGGGGGCTTTTCCACGAGATCAAATTCGTTTTAATCACACATTTTCCTAAGTGATTTCATAAAACAGGCAAAGTGCTGCCTCTTACGATGTAAAATCATATTAAAATAAATAATCCCCTCATTTGACGTCAGCTTTTAGCTAGTAATGTGTCTTTTGAACGTTCCGCGATGTCTAAATCTACTTATTGTTGCTCGTAATGCATTTTTAAACTTGATCTTATTTATGGAAACATACTTTTAACGAGTAGTGAACTAGAAACGGTTATTTTATGACAGAAAATATTCGCTTCTTAATCATGAAAGTGCTACCTCTCATTCGCAAGTTATTTAAGACAATTATGTTTATCTGCTATCTGTTTTGATGTTATTTAAATAATGCGTATTGTTTGCTGTGTTGTACATTCTCTAATTTTGCACAATAAATCATATCCACAACATATTATACATAGTATGCTAGTATTAGAATCAATTTTTACAAATATTTATAAAACATAATAGTGCCTTGTATACAGAATACAGGAATGTGTTTAGTTAATTCCAATATACAGGCTGTCCATTTTATCAGGGCACTCAAGATTATCTCACTTAATATCGGTCGTACAAAAAAAATATTTTTACGAAAAATTGTGCCAATTTATATAAACTACAAAATGGTTTAAACACATTTGAGATCCATGGCCTACTTTAAGAGTTATGGCGGAAAATATCGAAAATGCGGAAAACGTCTAGGCCAAATATCTCCGTTATTTGAAGAGATACGAGGAGAAGAAGAAGAAGAAGAAGAAGGCGAAAATGTTTTGCAAAACAGAGTGTTTCAACGAAATTTTATCTAATTTTTTTCAAAATAGCTGTATTTTGAGATTTACTCTTCAGGCTGTTAAAAAAATTATTTTGAAACGGGAGGGAAATGGCGCTATTAAATTGAGTATTTTCCTCCCTTTTCAACGATATATCACATGCCATATTTATTCATCTGTATTACGTTAGTAATTATAAAAACATTTTTTTAAATCCAGTAATTTTTTTTTTAACAAGCATTGTACTTGCCGTGGAGAAGTATGATTAAATAAAACGATAAAATAATTCAATAAGTTGTTCAAATCTTTGCTATAAAAAAACATTAACACAATTAAGAGCATCGTTTTATTTAATCATACTTCTCCACGGCAAGTATAATGCTTGTTAAAAAAAATTTATTGGTTTTAAAAAAATGATTTTATAATAATTACTAACGTAGTACCAATGAATAAATATGGCATGCGATATATCGTTGAAAAGTGAGGAAGTCACTCTATTTAATGGCGCCATTTCCCTTCCGTTTCGAAACAATTTTCTTAACAGCCTGAAGAGTAAATCTCAAGATACAGCGGTTTTGAAAAAAATTAGATAAAATCTCGTTGAAACACTCTGTTTTGAAAAAAATTTTCGCCTTAGAACTTTTCTCGTATCTCTTCAAATAATGGAGATATTTGGCCTAGACTTTTTCCGCATTTTCGATATTTTACTCTTAAAGTAGGCCATGGATTTCAAATATCTTTAAACTATTTTGTAGGTTATATAAATCGGCATGATTTTCGTAAAAATATTTTTTTTTGTACGATCGATATTAAGTGAGATATTCTCGAGGGCCCTGATAAAATAGACAGCCTGTATAGTCCGCTAGCAGGGTAGTTTTACCTTGAAAACGGTGGAATAATTTTTATCATTGGATATTTTTTTGTTTTATACATTAGGGTTCTAATGAAAAATATGCACTCCCATTTGCGCCCGCCCCCATCTTGGAAAAATTACTATAGAATATTGTTTTTTCAAGATACCTCATTACCAGTGGATTCTACGATAACGATATTATTATATTTTATAAATATAGTTTATCAACTATTGTTTTACCTGCTATTAACTAATTTTTGCTACTTAGTTACTAAGAAGACTTTTAAAAAAGGTTGAGATTGAATCAATTAATATACATATAATATTTTTCACCATACTTTATTAGAATTATTATTTTCAAGCTTTGATTTGAATAGAATGGCATTGAATGAAGCGAAATGGAATATAGTTACCCAGTCGGTAGAGATACCCAAAAGGTTATTCCATAGCAATTATAAACAGATATGGAGTATTGTTAGTGAGGTTACAAATGGTAAAAATAATAATGAAAAAAAAAATACTATTGCAAAATGATATAATGGATAATACTGAAAAAGCAAATACTTTTAATAATTCCTTTATAAATATAGGTAAGGAAATTGCACAAAAAATACATACTGGGCAAGAAAACTTTCCGTCAAGAAATATATCTAGTAACTCAATATATCTAAAGACCCGATCACAATGAATGAGCTTATATTATGCATTGCATCTTTGAAAGAAAACTCTGCACCGGATTCTGATGGAATATCTACATTAATAAAAAATATTCATTGTTATATCCCAAAACCGCTATTCCATATCATTAACTTCATTTTTACAACCCCTATAGTACCTGCAGAATTTAAAGTTTCCGTTGTTACGCCCGTATATAAAAATGGCGACCCTCAAAATTTATTTAATTACAGGCAATCTCGATAATAAACAACTTTGCTAAGATCTTCGAAAAATATTTGAAAAAAGGGCTTAAGTACGGATTTTCTTTATTTAAAAAATATATTTTGCAGAAAGCAATACGGTTTTAGAAGTAAAAAATGTACTGAGGGCCGTTATGATCTACGTACTGGAGTATAAATAATCTAAATAAGAATAAAAAAGGTCTTGTAGTATATACAGGGTAGACCATTAATAATAGGCTATAGTTCAGGGGTAGATTCTTTGGGTCAAAATATGAGGATATAACCAAATGTTTTAGTAAAATTTTGCTGTGGAAAAAGATACAGGGTGTCAAAGTTTTTCGTTTTTCAACAGCCTCTTGACTGATCTTTGCCAAATTTGCTAGAGGAACTTTTTTTATTCTAAAAATTAATAATTTATTATATCACGTTAAATCATAGAGGGCGCCGCAGGACCTGTATCTAATGATGAATTTTTTTATTTTTTATTTTTTTATGAAACGTTGTCGTACTTCTGACCAGAAAATCTGATGAGGGCGTCATTTCCACATATGAAAGGTACACTTGGTAGAACTTGATAACTACCACCGTTTTCGAGGAAAATGCCGTTATTCAAGAATTTTTTTAAAGACAAATTCAAATTTAATGAAATAAAGTGTATTTATTGAAAAGTGTGATTTGGTTATGTTTTAGTTCTGTCATTTACGTCATTTAATCATTTTACTTTTGTTTGTGTTCCTCGAGGTAATTTCTTTACCTTTTTTATTTACAATGCCTAGAATAATTTTAGCGGACGTGCTGCGAGGAGATACTCATTGCAATATCCAAATAGAATGCATAAGACCATAAGACTTTCAAAGATCTGTTTCGTCGTTTGGGAGAAACGGGTTCATTTCGCCATAAAAACGATGTAGGACGACTGAAACGAGTTACTCCAGATCAAGAACTAGTAATTCTAGTTCGTGTGGATCAAGATCCTCAAGTCAGCTTAAGTTGTTTAGCAGCGGCAACAGGGGTGAGTAGTTAGGGTTAAGAGTCTTACATAAAGAACGCTTCTACCCATATCATCTCACTCCTGTACAAAATTACTTCGAAGGGATCTTCCACAAAGGCTACAATTTTGTCAATTTGTTCTAAATAAACACAACAGGGATTTAAATTTTGTTAAGAACACTTTATTTACGGACGAAGCAATTTTTACTCACCGAGGCGTTTTTAACTGGAGAAATAGGCATTACTGGGAAGTAGAAAATCCTCATGCCGATAAAGAAAGGCATTTTCAGCAAGAATTTAAGATTAACCTTTGGTGTGGTATCATCGGCGATCAATTATTGGGACCATTTGTCATTCCTGTCTTATCTGTTTTTTTTTCAAAATACTTTTGCTGATATATTACATGCTTTTATGCTAGATATACGGAACAGAATGTGATTCATATAAGATGAACCTCCCCTCATTTCTCCATTGAAGTCAGGAATTACCCTGATGAAACTTTCCCACTCAGATGGATTGGTCAAGGAAGTAAGTTTGCTTGGCCATCAAGGAATCCTGATTATAATCTCTTGGATTATTATGTGTGGGGACATATGAAGTCCTTAGTCTGTGCAAATAATATCAACTTAAGAGAAAAACTGTGTAGAAAATCTTTTATGACCATTACCCATTAGGAGAGGCATAGAAGTAAGTGTAGACTATATCGAACAATTACTCTAAGTTGAAGCAATGGGGTTTTTGCATGGGGGAAACGTTTATAATGTCATTAAGTCAACTTTTACATTATTTTTTGGTCTTCTAAAAAGATTAGATACTTATTTTAGGCAATCTTTTGATTTATGTATTTATCTGCCATGAAAATAATCCGTTAGTTCATAAGAAAGTGAGAAAGAGTTTACGCTTTTATTGCGATTTTGTTTTCCCTTATGTTTTGTACTTTTTTCAATAAATACACTTTGTTTCATTAAACTTGAATCGAGAAACACAAGAACAAAATAAAATGATTAAATGACGTAAATGACAGAACTAAAACGTAACCAAAGCACACTTTTCAATAAATACACTTTGTTTCATTAAATTTGAATTTGTCTTTCAAAAAATTATTGAAATATTAACGGCACTTTCCTCGAAAATGGTTGGAGTTATCAAGTTCTACCAAGTGTACGTTTTATACGTGGAAATGACGCCCTCATCAGATGTCCTGATCAGAAGTACCACAACGTTTCGTCAAAAAAAAAACATGAAAAAAATCATCACAGGTCCTGGGGCGCCCTCTATGATCTAACGTGATGTAATACATACATTATTGTTTCTTAGAATAAAAAAGTTCCTCTAGCAAATTTGGCGAAGATCAGTCAAGAGGCTGTTGAGTTATCGAAAAAAAAAAAACGAAAAAATAATTTAAAATTTGATACCCTGTATCTTTTTCCACAGCAACATTTTACTAAAGCATATTTGGTTATATCCTCATATTTTGGCCCAAAGAATCTACCCCTGAACTATGGCCCATTCTTAATGGTCCACCTTGTGTAAAAAAGTTCTGTTATTCATTTCAGTGTAATTCTGTACGTAAGTGTTTGCTCTGTTTGCTTCATTATTTTGTAATATAGAAACATCAAGTAACATTCAAAAAATGATCATTGAACATTTAACATTTCTACCAAGTTGTCGGTATTTAATTGTATTTGGCCGTCATTAACCTTTAGCTTTAACTCACCCAAAATAGAAACTACCCGACCTTTTGAAATACCTTATTTAAATTCCCTGCTACTGAATTATATTTTCATCAATATCTTACATTGCTAGGGAGCTGGTGGCAAAATTTTGTATATGATTTTGTCGTGTGAGTGAAGTTAAAAAGTATAAAAACGTCATAATGAAAAGCCTGAGAAACCATTTCAGTAGTCAGTATGGCGTTGCTGAGATTTTAATTAACAGTTAATTAAAGATCCAATAGAAAAACATGCTTCTGTATAATTTTATTGCGTCAGCCACTTGTTTTAAATATTCTAATGTTTTTTACAATTATTTCATTTTAAATAATTCTGTAGCAATTCAAAATATTGGAGTAAATATATCCGTAAGTAAATAAGTCTCAAGCAGATTTTTGATCTTCCAAATGCCACGTACTGTCGTGAGCAGAAAAATATATTTATCTAATGTAAATCTGTCTCTATTTGAATATGTAATGAATAGCCGAAAATAAAACAGATATCACTTTTAATTTATTTTTTATTTTAATGCTGTAGTTATTGCTATAGTAAATGATGGATTGGTAATGAGACAAGTTGCACTACGTAACAGAAATTTGGTGTGTAACATTTTAATAAAGTGGAAAATAAGCAGTACGATTAGTAGAAATTCTGGAAGGACAAAGGATATCCTACTCAATAAGAAACTAACTATTAATATTTCGTTATTGCACCATTTCTATTTACAATTTCTATAAGTCTGTTTGGCATTGAATTAAATAACCTTATACAATAATCAGTAATTCTTCGGCATTCCGTGGTCTCACATTTCGTTTTTGGATACTTCTTACGAGTAGTCCCCATACTTCTTCCACAGGGTTAAGATCTGGACTATGACTGGACCAGTTAAGAACATTGATGTTGTTATCTTGAAACCAGTTAGTTACGGTATGAGCAGTATGAACGGAACAATTGTCTTGTTGAAATATGAACTCATTATTACGAAATAATTGTGACACAGAAGGGAGCGTAATGTTGTCTAACATCTTAATATACGTTTCACTACTAAATCGTTCCTCAATATGCCACAAAACACCAGGACCACGTGCCGATATCCAAGCTCACATATTGACGGAGAATCTACCACTTTTATCATTGTTAGATATATATGTCTCATCGAATCGAGTATTTGGAGGGCGGTAAACATGAATACGACCGCTGTATGTTGACTGGAAAGTTTTTTCGTCTGTAAATATTACATTGTTCCAAAAATTTACATCATGCGCTAAAAATTCAAGCGCAAATCCTACTCGAGCTTCTTTACGTTCAGCTTTAACTAAGTATTTCTGTGCTGCTGCATGACAGCGTAGCTCGGATTCGCTTACTCGCCGGCGACCAGTACTACTCGATCCAGGAAAATTCGTTTCTTTAGCAGCCTGAATAACTCAGTAAAATGGATTTTCTACTAAAGCATTTACCAATTGCAAATCTTGTTGTTGAGTTGGTATCCTTCGTCGCCCCGATCCAGGATTTCTACTAATCGTACCGTTTATTCTCCACTTTCTTAAAATGTTACACACCGAATTTTTGTCAATATTATAACGCAGTGCAATTTTTCTCAATGACCATCCATCTTCTGCTTTAGCAATAACTCAAGATTTAACTAAATCGCTTACATGAGGCATATTAGTTTTTTGTACACTTGCAATAAATTATGACAACTAACTGACAATATCATAGAAATTAAAGTTAGATGTACACAACTAGATTTTAGCAAAAGACCGTTATAAGACTTGTCCTACTTTTTTTTGCTCACAACCGTACTGTTACGGCCGAGAATAAGTAATCGACTGATTTTCCCATTGTGAATATGGTTCTCATCAGTGACGCATCGCTCATAATATATATATATATATTTTTTATTAGTGTCAATGTAATTGTAATACCCACCAATGATTTCTTGTCAAAATAATTTAATTGTCACGACTGACATAAAATCCCTATTTACAGCAGACCTTTTTTTGCAACTGTTGTAGTGACATTAACATTGAGTTCAGACGCTTCGTTTTTGACATTACTGTAAGAAATTCAGCAGCAACCAAACTCGGTAGCTATTCCAATCGGTCAGTTATATCAATACCTTCATCCCATATTATTTCCAGCTACAATAAAATCATATACCCGTATTGCCACCACCTACCTAGCTAATGGATTTTTTTTAAGTAAAAATTCATAAGTGAAATACTATTAACACATAGAGTGATATTGTTTGAACTATGTTTTTTTATTTACACTGAAACTAACAATAATAACTTGATACATAAACGTTAATGAATAAGCCAATACAATACAATTAAGTAATCAGTCTAATATATCCTGCTATTTGAAGAGCCGTTCTTAAGCAATTATAACTGGGTATGTTATATCAAAATAGGATAAGCACCCTTATCTGGAATCGTATTGACGGGTGTTACCATACTCGTTATTCGCTTGTTAGAGACAAATGAAACTATACATTCGCACACCATGGCACTCTCGATCAATTGTCATTTATAGAATTTACACGGTTGGGGTGCCGCCTAATTACCCTATTATTTACCCAGCGTCAGCATTATTGAAATGCAATTGGGTTTTCTGAATGATTTGGCAGATTTTATATTTGGTTTGCAATTACATTATGGGTATTGTGTACTTAAGTTGTTATTTAGTTAATATTTTGTAACCACCGGTTCAACTTGGGTAAAAAACTATCAAAATTTTCAAAAAGTCTGCCAATAATGGAAAAATAAAATAATTAAGTAGCAGAGAGCCGTCTATAAGAAATAGCAAATTCCTATTATCACAAGACTAGCGTTAGGTAGTTTAGAACAGCAAAATTCATAATAATAATATTTAAATAAAATTTAATTGTTTTTTACAAATAATTAAAGCGATAACCAATTAGTCTGTAATTAAGAATACCGCACTGAAACGACTTAAAATTTTGACTATAATCCTATATTACAAAAAATGGGTGACCCGGAGACCATAGTACATACAAAATTATATCAGTGTCAAAAACAACTAAAGTATTCTGCAAAATCTACGATATTCGAATATGCAATCAAGTCATAGACAATTAACTAAACTAATACAGCGGATTTTATCTCAACCAAATTTACAAAGGTAATTTCGCACTTTCATAGTAACAAAAACGAACATGCAAGCATCACAAAATCTGGAGTATACAAAAAATAATTAGATACTCCGACAGTAACACATATTATAATTCTTAAAATCTTATTTTTGGTAAAAAGCCGAAAACCATCCAAGGAAATTAATTGGAACGTACTTACATTCTCGTTGCAATTTTTCACTGAAGACTAGGCACTGACAACAATCTTCCCACTTATCAAATACCCACTTGAAGAGTGTATAGTTCGAAAATGCACAAATTAACCTTTAAGGCACTAAGAGTTTCCACACTTAACAAGGGATATTTCCACAGAAAGTCTTTATTTCGCTGGGAAAGTTTCTAGGGTTTACACTTTGATAATATAGTACAGTATCGGACTAATACCGTAAATGTACATAACAGAATTGAACATGAAATTTTCGTAATAAATATGGCCGATGTGCCGTATACAGCATAAAATCATGGCGTTTTTTATTAGCCAAACAAACTTCTCGTTAAACTGGAACTTAAGTAAGTATTCTTTAAACGATCAACACAACAGAGAAATTATATTTTATTGTAGATATTAATAAGAAATGATACATCAAAAGCTTTCATGTAACGAAAAACGGCATGCAGTGCATTAGATTAATTACATTACTAGTGGGTTATTACGACGTGGGTCTCATCTGTTCACGTCTACCTAGGAGAATCTTTTTTAAATAACTTTAGGTATATTTGTACAGATCGAATTCTGGGCTAGCAGATCTAGGATTGAATCCCCCTTCCCCCTCCCAACCCACATCCTTTTCCTCTGTTGGGAAACTCAAACTCTATACTTTAACCTATATTTACAATGTTCTTCTGATATCTATGACACATAGGAACATATTAAATCGAGGTATACCAGAACATAGGAAAATACAGACTCGTAGGAAAGCCTAAAATTGCAACCCCTAAAAATAGCTGTATATCGGGAATAGCGGGTATGATTTAGGTAAAATGGTGGGAGTAGTGTGAACTGACCGCTTATCTACTTAAGCTTCCAAAGAATCCTCGAATCTGTCTAAGGATCATGTTTTCTACTTCTGAAGGTGTTTAAACTACCTGTTCTAAGTGTTCCAGTCTTTGAAAGTTAAAACTTTGCGTAAACAAAAGATATATTCACGATAACGGTTGGCTCCATACAGACGCACCATACTCTGCCCTCAGCTTTACCCATTAATTTGAGATTATATTTGAGTGAACAGTAACCGGCGAGCTCTGGTCCTTTTTGGTTTCTGGCAATACGTAGATGAAAACATGTGATATGTTTCTTTCGTTCTCCTAATTTAAATACACGTTTTATAAGATTATGTCAATGATAGAATTTACAAAATAGGTCATAAAATGCAGGTGGCCTAGGTTTAGCTCGAAACGTTGTTTCGAGTTGACGACATTTTCACGGACTTCTAAACCGCTATGCGGAGTCACTCCGTCCTAATGCCAAATCACTCTAGACAATACGTCCATAGGGAATTCTTGAATTAAACGATCTACCTCTGGTAAAATTATTTCGAGATATGTTTAATGTTTGTCGTTTCAAAGTAAAATCATAAAATATAGGCAGAACTACTTTGTTTTGAAAAATTCCGTACTGAACGTGGATCGATTTTCTATCCGATATTTTTATTTGCTTGACCTTTCTCTGTCTTTGGTTTTTATTCTCCCAGGAACGTCTGTTTTTTCTATTAAAAACTCCCGCCGTGGAAAAACTTGACTCATCTGTCCACATAATTTCTCAAAAAAAAATCAGCAAAATCATCATTCATGGAGCATGATCTGACAAAACTCCAATCTTCTACGTTGTTGGTCTTCATTCAGTTTCTGGACGGGTAATATTTTGTATATTGATGCTTTTTCAATGTTCTTTGAATCTTGGAAAAACTTTCTTCCATTTTACGACAAGCATTTAATAAACTATTAACAGAATTTTCTAAAACAAATATTAAAATAAGGTATGGATCTATTCTTATAATAAATATATAAAAAAATATAACAATATATCTAGATCTTCCTCCTCGTTTGCTATAACATTACGTCGTTTTCTTGAAAAGCTCTAGGTCCTATTTACATGAAGATAAACATTCAAAAATGTGTTTACACTAGGAATCGCTCGATTCGGATACAACGTCATGTATTCTCTTCTTGTGGCACACTTATTTTATCTTCACTTTTATTATCTCGTATGTTTAATTTTCCTCCAAGTAAACTTTACTTAAAATTGTTAACTGCTTATTAGTTATATTACTAATTTCATTAAAAGGAAAAAACAATATTAACGGCTCTTTGCCATATTCAGGTATATAATGCATAGCCCTTCTTTTAGCTTAACTATGGTAAAATATTCCAATTCACCATACCATAATTAACCAAGTATTATTATTTATTCCGTATAGTATGACATTATGTCAGCAATTTGACGAGGGGTACCTCCAGATTTTGGATATAAAACAAAAATTTCTATACTGCAATCATGGCACGCCATATGTAGAGCTCTGCCCATTACCTCGTATGGTTAGTTTTTCTCCAAATAGACTTTACTTACAATTATTAAATATTTTCATTTATTTCGTGTATTATTAATTTCATTTAAACGAAAAAACCATATCAATGGCCTTTTGCTATATTCAGGCATATGATACATAGCCCTTGTTATAGCTTAATTATGTTAAAATATTCCAACTCACCATACCATAATTATCCGAGTATTATTATTTATTCCGTATTGCTTGGTAAATACCAGCGATTTGCGACGAGGGGTATGTCTATATTTCGGACTGAGCCAATATTTTTTAGACTACAATGGCACAACATATATCGAACAAATTTGTTTGATATACTATGAATTTCATTGAAAGGAAAAACCCATTTTAACGACCTTTTACCATATTCAGGCATATAATGCATCGCCCTTTTTTTGGTTTAATTGTATTAAAATATTTTTATCACCATACCAATCTACGCCTCTTTATTGTATTTACATATTCATTTTCATCGCGCTCATCGTACTCATCGTCATCATCAATATTATTTATATTATCTTAATTTTCTATCTCTTTTTCGATACTTAAATTACTAATTTCTCCATATGAGTCAGTCGAAAGATCATCATCCATACCATCGTTTTCATTCAACATACTATTAATCGATACTGCACTTGCATTTGAACAGTTTTTCCCTTCGCAATTAGTACACAAATTTGAACATTGTAATCCATGCTTCCTACATCTGCATGCTCTCAAACAACCTGTCGTACACCGGCAGGTTATTATTTTCCGGTACCAGAGGCTCTCACTCTTAATAGGCCTCAAGCCAAACTGACTCTTCTCCCAACCCCATTGTTTCAGATATATTTCATTTCCTAACCACTTCTGGATTTGTTGATATACGCTAAATGAATGCTGGATCGTTGCTCCTTCTGTTGAAGGAAGTGATTCCAATTTAAAAGCCGACCTATTTGTAAACTTTTCGTAATTAATGAAACGAATTTCATGCAAAGATCCTTTGTCTTTTTTTGTACTGTACATACGCGCGACTATTTCATAACCATTCTTGCCAATCCTCTTTCTATCATTTAGACCAGTGCGAGCCCATGAGCGCGTCTATCCCCTCTTCTGCCCCCCCCCTCCATTGACGCACATTAATGCTATACTTCCCCATGCATTATTATTAATATATTTATTCGAGGGAAGTTGAAAATACTGTCCAAGTATAATTCAACTAAACCTCTACATACGGGTCAAATTTCAGCTTCATATAAATAAACATGGGAGCTATGATTTTTTTTAAAAATGATGACATTTTTAAAGATCGTTTGAAAAATGTATGGTTTATGATTATTCCCTGTAGCTTCTTATATTCAATTTTATATATCACTAAAGCAAGAAGAACTTTTTTTATACCGTAAAAACTACTATCGTTTGCCCTATCTTGAGTAATGGCGATACTTCTGAAGTAATACAAAAAGCAAATTATTAGTTTCGATTTTATTAATTTATGTAATTAAAGCTAATTAAGTTATGAATTTTACTTTGAAATTTTCTAATTAAAACACGGGGTCAATGTCATAGTTCATGGGGCAAACACCATGGAAAGTTGCGCATTAACTAAGGGTTCCATACTGCTGCTGTTGAAAACTGAAAATTGTGGATATTTAAAAAGCTTGTTAACATATATTGTCGAGTATCTTATTTAAAATAATTGTCGTTGAAAGTGTTTATAAAGTGCTACTATCTTGATTTCTTTCAGATTTTTTAATCACAAGGTTGGAAAGTTAGAGGGGGGGGGGGGGACTTTAGGAGCTTATATTTCGCGAAATATTCACCTAAGGAACAAAGTCACTTAAGGACTTTTATTGTATTTTTAAAGACCTGTTCAGCAATACTCCACACAATGCGGTGCGCCAAAATTAAAATTTTCATCCCTCTGTTCTATGCATGGAAAGCTAACTGTAAAGCATTTTTTTGTGGTTTCATTACACGATTTTGTGGCGGTTCACATAAGACACCCGCCTGTAAAATTTCATCAGAATCGATGGAAAGATGGCGGAGTTATAAGGCTGTGTTTTGCGATTTTCCTTCAGAACCCTAATAAAAAAACCGTTAAGGTTAATAAACACATTTTTTACAGCAATGTTTTCTTTGAAAGTGTGGATTACACTACATTCGATTTCTTCCTTGGCAATAGCGTCAACTTTATGCTAGACAAGATTCCAGATATTATTATATGGAATAGTTTTTTAGTTATAGCGCCAAAAGACAAACATGCCGACGAAATTGAATAATCCTTTATTGTCGTAATCTACATCATTTCAAACGTAAGAATGCACTAAAATTTCGGAATGTGAGCTCGAGCAAAAATTAAGATCTTCTACTCAATGCTCTATAACAAGAATATATTAATTTGAAATCTATGTCAGCACGACATTTTTATAAGGAGGCCAACATAACCTCACTAACCGATCAAACCCTATACAATTCAACGTTTTTGTCACAATTGATACTTATCCGACTACTTAACCAACGACACAAGAAATACTTATGGACTCGCCTATAGCAAAATAAGCACAGTAAAACAATGGCACAAAAACGAGCACAATAATAACAGCAAAGCGAAGTGAAATATTCACGGTAAAAGGAAGTGTCGTTTCATAGGTTTATCTGCTTGGTACAGTCGTTTGGAATTTTATTCTGCAGATAAGAAAGACAAAAAAAGCTTTACGACCTCATTAAAATACTGTTACTCTCTGTAATATTGACCCGCAAATTGAATCACTTACCTTTATAGGGTTTTAATTTACGTCGGCGTGCTTAACATCATACCGAATGGTTCAACGATGTTAATAGTGAGCTTGTAAACGTTTTGTTACCTTTTTTATCTGCAGAGCAAAATTGCAGACGACTATACTAGAATTACGCTGTAGAGTGACAGGGCATGTCGTCGAGTATAAGTGAGTATTATGATTCTACTTTAAATTTGTCACTAAAGTTTTCGGTACGCCACCACTATCTCCCAAACTGCAATTTTTTTATATGTTTACTTTTCGAATTGGTAAAAATTATTCCTTGAAATATAACATTATAGATCATGTTTTTAAGTGTAAGATTAATGTAGATATTAGGATATATTTATTTAGGCACTAAAATAAGATCTAAAAATAATTTAAACGTCTAAGACGAATAACTAAAACGCTGTGCTTGGTTTCATTTTCTATATTATATATGCGTTTTAACCGGACCCACGTTTCTCCGGAAAATCTAAAACCTTATATTATCGTACTCTACAGCCACATTAGTACGATATTATATGGTTTTCGATGTTCTGTTGAAAATATTGTTCAAACTACCCTTTTTTCAAGCAAAAGATATTAACTGAATTGCCTATGCGCATAATATATTTCAACAAAATGGCAGTAAATTTCCTCCCGATGTCCCCTGTTTCCTCCTGATTTCGCCTAATTTCCTCCGATTTGTACATCTGACTCCCCAGCAGTTTGCCCCTTGTCACCGGAATCCCTTTTTTCGGAATTTTTGGAAGTTTGACCTGACCACCTTGCTGCCAAGGGCAATGCAGGAATTTTCAGGATATTTGAAGACATATATCACATGAACATCAAAATAGCCCTTTAAAAACCCGATGCCAAAGTTCAATTCGAATTTATGACCCTACTCCCCCCCTCCCCCTGCCATTGACAAATAGACAGCAGAAAAGCTAGTGACAGACATTTTTGCAGCGGTATCACGTTTTTATTTTTAATTTAATATTCATAAAAATACATGATAATTATGCGTCTTCACCACCAGCTGGAGTGAACATAGTTCAACAACAGGAAGTGATACCAATAGTGGAAAGTGAAACTATAAATCAAAATCTCAGTGATGAACATTTTTTAGACAAACATTTAGAGATGCCCATCACAACAATAGATTAGCTATTAATAATACAAAAATGGACAAAGGTAAAACTCTTAACGTTTTTCACTTAAATGTTCAATGTTTGCGTAATAAAGCCAATGAATTAGAAATATTTTTAGATGAGAACAAACTTGACTTTTTGTGCATTAACGAGCATTGGTTCTTAAATGATGAAATATCTTATGTGTGCCTAAAAAATTACAAACTTGTAACTCATTTTTCTAGAACGAAAAGTATACACGGGGGTGTTGCAATATATTGTTTAAAAAGATTTAACTGTTCTCCCATTAAACAAGTAAATAATTTATCGACTGAATTTCATTGTGAAATAGTGGGCATAAATTACTCTGATTCACAAATTTTAACTATATACAGATCTCCAAATGGAGACTTTAATATATTTTTAGAGAAATTATCACTGGCTTTAAACATAATTACTAGAAAGAATAAAAACAAAACTAAAGAAAATCATTGTAACGGGTGATTTCAACGTGCATTTTAACACGAATGAAAACAATACTCTTTTGCTTTTGAACACTTTTTTATCTTTTGGTTTAAATCCTGTAAATAATAAGAACACCAGAAATCACTCTTGTCTCGATAACATCTTTGTTAACTTTAATGAGATCAATTTCAACTGGACAATACTGAACCCAAGATTGTCCGACCATTTAGGTATTTTATTGAGCCTACATGACCCTAAACCAAAATCAGCATATAAGAGAATAAATTATAGACCTATTAGTGACACTGGTTTACATTACTTAAATAGTTATTTACAAGAAATAGACTGGAGTTTTGTAAATAACAATAACATAGGGATTGCCAACAAATTTGAACAATTCATTAATTACATAACAACAGCTGTTGAAAAAGCATTCCCTGAAAAGTCAAAATTAGTAAATAACATTGAAATATCTAAAATTAACTGGTTTAATGCTGATTTACAACACATGAGAGACACGTTGCATTTCTTAGAGGATATATGTAAGAGAACACATTCAGAGGACTTGAAAAGACTAATAAAAACTCATAGGATTTATTACAGGTCACAACTTTGTAAAGCAAGAAGAGATGCCCACGATAAATTTATTTCAAGCTCTAATGACTCCCATAAAGCTATGTGGCAAATCATTAATAGCAACAAAAACCGCCCAGAAATTAAATCAGAAATATCCCCCAACGAATTTAATGTACATTTTGCCAATATCGCTAAAAATATAATAGATGAATTGCCAGCTACAAATTACACACATAACGATTTCCTAGGCATGAGGACAAGAAATGTTGAAAATCAGTTTTCATTTAGAGAAGTTACTTATATAGAAGTCAATGATATTATCAACAATCTCAAAAAGACTACGTCTAAGGATGCGTATTATTTAAATATGAAAATCCTTAACGCGATAAGATATATAATATTGATACCGCTAACCAACCTAATAAATATTTGCATCCGCACACACAAATTTCCAGACGTACTTAAGCTTGCTAAAGTCATTCCTGTGTACAAAAAAGACAGCATAAATGATGTTGGAAACTACAGACCTATTTCCATCATACCGTTCTTTTCTAAAATCTTAGAATGTGTCTTAAAAATTCAAATAACACATTATTTTGAATCCGAAAATCTGCTTAGTTCCAGTCAGTTTGGTTTTAGAACTAACCTGTCTACTACTTTAGCCATAAACAAGTTAACAGACATAATAAGTAACGGGTTTGAAGACAGTGAATATATATATGCTCAATTCCTAGACTTATCCAAGGCTTTTGACTGTGTGTTACATAATATCTTAATAAGTAAATTGAACTTTTATAACTTCAGTATAAACAGCAGTAATTTAATAAAGTCGTATCTTAGTAACAGATGTCAGTACGTCATGTATCAAAATAATAAATCAAGTGTGCTATATATGGAATACGGAGTGCCTCAGGGCTCCATACTAGGGCCAATTTTGTTCCTAATTTATATAAATGACCTTACTGATATCACTTCGTCTAAATTCGTCCTGTTTGCAGATGATACCACAATTATCCAGTTACATAAAGAACTTGACACCCTACTTGCTAATGTAAATAATGCCCAGGCGAAAGCCCAGGACTGGTTTATAGCAAACCAGCTTAGTTTAAATAAGTCCAAAACAGAGACAATGGTCTTTAGCCTAAGAAACGTATCTGAAAATGACAAGAGTAGTATTAAATTTCTTGGGGTATATCTTGATAGCAAACTAACATGGGCGCAGCACATAAACCACGTCTGTAATAAAGTCTCCACAAATATGTATCTATTAAGAAACCTTGCAAGTAATGTCTCTCAGAAAAGAGTTATCACCGCTTATCATGGTCTCATTCACTCCCGTCTATCTTATGCAATTTTGGTTTGGGGACATTCATCTCACAGTACCCATGCTTTCGCGATACAAAGAAAAGCCATACGGATTGTATATGGCTTAAAATATCGAGACGACTGCAGGCCTGCATTTAAAGAGCTAAATATATTAACTTTACCCAGCACGTATATATTACAATGTCTATTATACATTAAAGCAAATGAATCAAAGTACAACTCTCACAGTGTAATTCATGGATACTCAACAAGAAATCGAGATAATATTTGTCCGGATTCTTTACGACTTTTAAAATCACGTAAAAGCACAAATTTTTATGCCATAAAATTCTTTAATTGTCTACCTTTGACAATCAGGAGACTGATTTGAAATGTGCATAATTATCTTCTACACACATTTTATGTTTTTACTAAATTTTGACCTTTTACAATTTTTGTATTGTAGTGTTATTATTTAATTTTTACTATTATATACATTAATTGTTTTTTATTTATTTACTTATTTACACACACACGGTAACTACTGTGTATAACATGCTATGCTACTTCTATTTATTTGACCTGTGTGAAATACTTTTGTATTATTGGCACTAATAAATTATTATTATTATTATTATTATTATTATTAAACATGATTGCAATATACGTCATAAAGATTAATTTTTACCACCACCGTATAATGTGTTGTATCAAAATAATCTTTAACATTCATGTCTTTTCCTTGTATTAATTATAATTTATTTTTCTAATTCTCCGTTTTTCTATTCTATATTTTTATTTAAGGTTTCTCTTTTAACTAGTTCTATTATATCGCTAACGCACCGATAAAACTAACTGAGGTGGCTAAGGTTGCGCCTTTGTGAATAAAACTAAAAAATATAAACCTCCCAACAATGTAGCAAGACATTGAACATTAAGTGACGGTAATCTGACACCGAAAATGACCGTCTCGGTCGTTGCAAATAACCCAAGGGACCTGTTTTACCGACCAAGAGGTGCTGCTTTATAATACTGCCACGCGTGCGGCCCATCTTTGTTTCCGTCTCGGGGGGCCGTAACATTTTCGGCTAGAAATCAAATTTATTTTTGAACCGGAAAACGTTCTCCTCTTTCACTAGATTTTATGGATCTGCCACTTTTTATTTAATAAAACAGATATTTTTCGACGTTTCAAGTCGGAGAATTTTATTGAGAATGTTGAGGGTCCGCCTTTTAAGCCGTTTAAACGCGAAGTTTATTAAGTTAGAGCCAACGTGCCAATCATTATTACATATTTTTCGTGCAAAATACAAATTTAGTGAACTGTTATGTTTGAAAAGTTTTATATATTTCTTTAGCGCACCTTATTAAATGTACAAGAGACGTATACGTATTTATCTATTATAAATCCAGCAGGCGCCCAATGGAACAAAATTACAACTACAAATGAAATAAAAGCGTATTAAATATAAAGACAGTTATACATGTACAGAAGTTATATAAACTTGTAGTATATAACAGTGTATGTAATATGTAAGAACTATTTTGTATGACTGATGGTCGAGAGGTGAGCGCACTTGCCTCTCACCCAAAAGTTCCGGGTTCGATCCCCGGTCGTGGCAGTGGAAAATACTGTGAGAGGGATTTTTTCACTATACACGAATATTGGGTGTGTGTCCCTTGTCTCTAAATGTGTAGCCCCCTCCCACACAAGGCTCTTCTAGAGCCTTCCGGGATAAAGGGGGTCGTCATTACCTGTGGTGTATTTATTTATTTATTTATTTATTTGCGTCATAAAAAAATGGTATAATTCCCACCGAATACTACAAAAATTTTAAAGAATTTCTAAGTCATAAGGCAAGCCAAAGAGATGTATTTCGACAACATAATAAAAAACTCTGCAAATAAACCTAAAACAATATGGAAAATAATTAATAGCTCTTTAAAAAATAACTTAAAAGAGAACTCAAACGAACCCGTCGAAATAGAAGTCAATGACCAATTAAGTACAGACAAACCAAAAATTGCGAATGAATTTAATTCGTAACTAATAAATTTACCAAAGACCTATAATAACACGTCTCAAAGTAACATAACTCAAATTCCAGATTTACCTAATAATGAAAATTAAATATACTTACAACCGATCACGGTTTCAGAAATGGTTAAGACTTTAAATATTTTAAAAGATTCAAATTCATTAAGCCCTGATGATATTTCTACTAAAATAATAAAATTCTGTGCCCATCAAATAGTTGCACCACTAACTCATATCATCAACCAATGCTTTAAGAAGGGCACTTATCCTAGCTTATTAAAATTATGACCGCAAAAAAATTGTAATTATCGACCGATAGCAATATTATCAGTATTCTCCAAAATATTCGAAAAGTTATTATCTAAACGTATAAAAACATTCCTAGAATCTGGCAACATTTTATCTCCAAATCAGTATGGTTTTAGAGAGGATCGGCCAACAATAACATCATTATTAAGCATTTCGGACTGCATATATAAAAACTTAGATCAAGGACATAAGGTAATCGCATTATTTATAGATCTCTCTAAGGCTTTTGACCTTGTGGACCATGACATTCTTTTGAGAAATATTGAATGTTACGCATATACGAGGTCAATGTAATATACTCTTGAGATCATACTTAAAAAACCGGAAACAGTATGTAGATTTTCTCGGTGCTAAATTTGAGAAGTTGCCGGTCAAAGTAGGCGTTCCACGGGGTAGTGTTTTGGAACCACTTTTGATTATTCTTTACACAAATGACTTAGATAACTATTTTTCAACATTCTATGGCGCCTTTGCTGATGATATTACTATTATTGCAAATGATCAACTATTAAATGATTCTGTCCACAAATTGAACTTAAATCTTCTTGCGTTATCCGATTATCTCAAAAACAAAAAATTAGTAATGAATCAGGATAAAACTTTTATTATGCAGTTTCATCCTATTGGTAAAATATATAGATATACTAATTAAGAACAATAAGAAATCAATTCAACAAGTAAAATAAAGTACACATAAAGTTTTAGGAATTAATATAGATCTAATCTTAGATTGGAACACACGTATTACGTTCATAAGCAAACATTTTGCAAGTATTTGTTTTGCATTAAAACGATTGCGCCACATCACCAGTTTAGATACTCTTAAAATGTACTATTTTTGTAGTTTTGAATCACGAATTCGATACGGTATTATTTTTTGGGGATATTCAGCATCCGCGATTAGACTATTTATTTTACAGAAAAGAGCCAAACACTCCATGTTTGGAATGAATATAAGAGAATCTTGCAGAATGGCATTTGCCCGGAATAAAATTTTAACATTGCCTAGTTTGTGTATTTTAGAAGTACTAAAATTTGTAAAGAAAAATATGAATAAATTTAACACACAAAATATGTTTCACGATTATTCTACACGTCATGGCTCCGATTTGCAGTACGATAGGCATAGATTAGAGATATATAAATCCAATCCATACTATATGGGATCTGTGTTATATAATAAATTAAGTGCAAGTATACGAAATATTGTAAATGTGAAAAAATTTTTGTCAACTTTAACATCATTCCTTGTGGCAAATACATTTTATTCTGTGGAGAATTTTCTAAATTATAGGTACTAATTAATTTCTGTTATTTGAAACATTTGTTGGTGAATAATACAATTAACAATTACTTGCTATTAACCATTTTTGGTAGTTTAGTGGATGTGTGTGAGAGACTGTATATATAAGTAAATAGCTTAATGTAAAATAATTATCTACTATTGTGTTTAATTGACTTGTCCTATGTCATAATGTATGATCAATTGGATTAATAAACGTATTCTATTCTATTCTGTTCTGTTCTGTTCTGTTCTGTTCTGTTCTGTTCTATTCTGTTCTGTTCCGTTCTATTCTATTCTATTCCATTCTATTCTATCCTATCCTATCCTATCCTATCCTATCCTATCCTATCCTATCCTATCCTATCCTATCCTATCCTATTCTACTCTATTCCATTCCATTCCATTCCATGCTATTCCTTTCCACTCCATTCCATTCCATTCTATTCTATTCTAGTAATGTAGTATATGTAAGTGGCGAGAAAAAAAAGCAACTGTGAAACAGCAAACAACGCATAAGAATTCTAAGAGAAATAATCGTTAATGAAAATTATCTTTCTTTTTATTTGCGATGGGTTAATGTAAAACTAGTCAAGTTAACTTTCCAGGTTTGTCAGTTAACATTTGATACAAGAAGATAAGAATAATTTGTCTCTAACACTATTTTAGAAAGTACACATTCCACAACTAAAGATTATGTTGGAATAATATGTCATTCTAACACGCTGTGTTAGAATGCCATTCCAACACACTGTCTTAGAATGTCATTCCAACACACTATATTGGAATAAAACTATTGTATAAATAAGCAACTTTTTTGTGTGTTAGAGAAAGTATAGTCTAAAACACGTTTAGAATGGCATATTCCACACTCGCGAAGCGTAGTCCTCATCTTCGGCGCGGACTACAAACTTTTCGTTCTTCTGGAATATGAGCCATTCCACAACTTGTCGAATATACTATTCTGCTATGTCTAATAAAGTATAGAATAGTTTCCAGTGTCTTGGCAAAGTTGCAAATAATAGGGGTAGGTATAATCAGGAAAATTGTTCCTATCACTTCTTTTCAAAATATGGCAAACTGTTGATATTTTCAGTTTTTCCGGAAAATAGGACGTCTTTAGTATTTGTGTGTGTGTGTGTGTGTGTGTGTGTGTGTGTGTATAGGTTTCAATGGCACTGGTTTGCCACCAACTAGCCAGTCATTTTTGGTAAAGAAAATTATAATTAGGTATATACCTATTGTGTATACTATTTTCTTTTCCCGTAGTTACTAATTTGAAGTTACATACTCCTCTAGTTACTTTATCCAATGCCAGCAATGATACGGTTTTGATTTTTTTAGTACACTTGAGGAGCATTCGTGCAAAACCCGATAATTCCACTTTTTACATTTCTCAGCAAATCGACGAAAATGTATACTACGCAATCGGTTGAATATTTTTAAATACATTTTTCACCCAAATATGTCTCAGGGGTTAGATTGAGGAATTAATTTTCGACATTTTGGCTAAATTCAATGTACAAAACTCTTTCTAAAAAACAAACATCATTAGATTTATCGGCTTTTGCACAAAATTGTTGGATTTATCGGCTTTTGCACGAAATTTCTGAAATGATACATTTTTTTCTCTTGATTTTTCTTTAGTTGACTACATAAATTTATTATTTTAAATCATTACAAAAACTGCAAATGGCAATATAATATAAATGTTTCAAGTTTGTCTCTGAATATTGGATTTATCAGTATTTGCTCGAAATCTTAGATTTATCGGTATTTGCTCGAAATGGTCAAGTTTATTTTATGCGGTAAATAGCGATTTTTTCTCGAATCTGGTTTCATATATCGATAGAAGACCCTTCAATTAGCAAGAAACGATGTATAACTTATTTTCCTTCCAAACTGGATTTATCGGGTTTTGCACGAATGCTCTCACTTGCTTTGAAAACTTTCGCGTACTAGGTATATTAAATCAGGTTTGCAATTAATCAACTCTGACATTTGAACTTTTGAACACTCAAAATGCCTCGACTGACAGAGCCAGACAAAGTTTTAATGCTTTCTAAACTAGAAAAGGGGTGATACATAATAAGGGTTTCTACACTAGACTAGACTAGATAAAAGCGCTGTTCACGAGTAAAGAAGAAATGAGAACAAGAAGGGACCGTGTTCTGGTAGACCCAAAATTTCAAACGCTGAGCAGGACAGAGCATTTTTGGATAATTTAAGGGAAAACCCTTTCAGTACGGCCAGACAAGCGGTTTTTAAGACCAACTTACTAGGATCGTGGGTGACAGCGTGCCGTCGTGTTAAAAATTCAGAAATTATAAATTTCGCAAGTGCAAAGAAAAATATAACAGAAGAAAATAGGCAGTCTCGGATAATATTTTGCCTGAATTATATACCGACTTATACATTTTTGGAAATTTTCTGACGAAAAAGTGTTTAAATCTTGCAATGATGGTCGTTTACGGGTGTATCGACTAGTAAGTTCAAGATTTTCTGAACGATATGCTTCACCACGAAACAAGTCTGGACGATTCTCTGTCAACGGTCAGACTTGGATAAGTATTCTCTGCCCAGGAGTAGCCTGGCGCATTGGTCGGTTTAATGCAGTAACTTACCTTGATATCTTGCAAAATGTTATGTTTCCTTCTGTGGAACAATTATATTCCAATGATTTCATATTTCAAAGGATAATTGCGCTATCCACACCGCCCGAATAATAACACAGTGGTAACAAAATAACAATATTGAAATATTACCATGGCCGTCCTGTAGTCCTGATATTAACCTCTTAGAAAATGTTTGGAGTCTAATTGTCAAGAAAATTTATAAAAGGAACTTTAGACCTGCTAACGCTGAAGAATTGTGGGAAGTTATTCAAAATGTTTGGGAAGAGTTGAGCGAAGACCAAAATTGTTGGCAAAACCTTATAGAATCTATGTGCAGGAGATTGGATGCAGTGCTAGAGTCTAATGAAGCCATGACAAAATATTAAAACCTTTTTAAATATATTTGTATTTATTTTTATGTTCGTTTTATTTAAAATTAAATTAAATGGCAATGCCATCATTAACCTAATCTCACAATAATCCGTTCACAAAGCTAAAATTTTGCAAAATCGTTGTTAATTAATTTTGAATGCGTACGCAAAAGTTTTGAAAGCAAGTGTACACTATTCAAATATATGATATTAATGTAGTATACCGGACTCTTTAGTATTTATTCTTCAGTTATTTCTGTTAGGGCCAGTAATGTGTTATTATTGGATTTAAGATTAAGAGTTGATGTAATTAATCAGTAAAAGTATCAACGAGTGTTTGTAGATCTATGAACCGGATAATTTTAATTTCAACAGATTCAAGATAGTTTATATGAAATGTTAATTTTATGCTTAATTTGTGCCAGCAGTTGCTTAAATTACTCGAATTTGTAGGCACAACCTGCCTGTTAAGATTCATTTTTCAATTTTACATTATAAATAATTTTCCAATTAAGTCATAGTGGGTGGGATTAGTAACCTACGAATTTTTGTCTAATTTAGTATGAAATGTTAATAGTGAATCCTTTACAGCAGTGGATTGATCAAACCCAAGCGGCACTTAAAGTATTTTCTACTTGGTGGCTACCATCGGGAGAACTGTAAATGTTTCCGTAACTAACGAATGTTACGTATTGGGAATGATAATTTTACGAAGTACTAAAATGTGGAATAGGTATTACGTAAAAATTACTATTCCGCAACTGCTGCTATTATGTGTTGACGATTCGGTTATTGCGTAACCGAAATGCACCACATAGTAAATATTACTAACTTCTGTGATCTGCAACAGCTCTGATCTGTTTTGCTCTCTCCCATTCGAATAACAAATAATAGTAGTGCTCTGTTAAATCTGGAGTTATTGCTAAAGCAGAAGATTGATGGTCAATGAGACAAATTGCACTGCGTTATAATATTGACAAAAATTTGGTGTGTAACATTTTAAGAAAGTGAAGAATAAACGGTACGATTAGTAGAAATTCTGGATCAGGGCGACGAAGGATATCAACTCAACAAGATTTGCAATTGGTAAATGCTTTAGTAGAAAATTCATTTTACTCAGTTATTCAGGCCGCTGAAGAAACGAATTTTCCTGGATCGAGTAGTACTGGTCGCCGGCGAGTAAGAGAATCGGAGCTATGCTGTCATGCAGCAGCACAGAACTTATTTAAAGCTGAACATAAAGAAGCTCGAGTAGGATTTGCGCTTGAATTTTTAGCGTATGATGTAAATTTTTGGAACAATGTAATCTTTACAGACGAAAAACTTTCCAGTCAATACACAGCCGTAGTATTCGTGTTTACCGCCCTCCGAATACTCGATTCGATGAGAAATATATATCTAACAATGATAAAAGTGGTAGATTTTCCGTCAACATGTGGGCTTGGATGTCGGCACGTGGTCTTGCTGTTTTGTGGCATATTGAGGAATGATTTAATAGTGAAACGTATATTAGGATTTTAGACAATATTATGGCTCCCTTCTGTGTCACAATTATTTCCTAATAATGAGTTCATATTTCAACAAGACAATTATTCCGTTCATACTGGTCTGGTCGATAGCCGAGTGGGTTAAGGCGCGAGGTGGCAATCGCGATTAATCTCACACGGACATCGCACCACCGGGTTCGAATCCTGGCTCCGGTACTGGCACTGTCGGAGGAAATGGTTGTATGTCCGCGTTTTTTCAATGTGTAACCCCCTTCCGCACAAGCCCTGGCTTCTGGAATTGGGGGTTGTCTAATTTCTGTGGTGGTGTTATTTATACTGCTCATACCGTAACTAACTGGTTTCAAGATAACAACATTAATGTTCTTAACTGGCCCAGTTATAGTCCAGATCTTACCCCTGTAGAAGAAGTATGGGGACTACTCATAAGAAGTATCAAAAATGAAATGTGAGATCACGAAATGCCGAAGAATTACTGGAAATAGTAAATAATGCATGGGAAAATATTATTACTAATGATTATTGTATAAGGTTATTTAATTCTATGCCAAACAGAATTATAGAAGTTATAAAAAGAAATGGTGCAATAACGAAATATTAATAGTTAGTTTCTTGTTAAGTAGGATATTCCTTGTCCTTTGATCCAGGATTTCTACTAATCGTACCGTTTATTCTCCACTTTCTTAAAATGTTACATACCAAATTTTTGTTAATGTTATAACGCAGTGCAATTTGTCTCATTAACCATCCATCATTTACTATAGCAATAACTACAGCATTAAAATAAAATAAAATTAAAAGTGATGTCTGTTTTATTTCGGCTACTCATTACATATTCAAATAGAGACGGATTTACATTAGAAAAAAAAAGTCGTCCTATTTTTTTCTGCTCACGACAGTACAATATAACCAAGTTAAATTGATTGGTTTAAATGTGAGTAATACAAACCTTGATGTTTTAAGTTTGCTCAGAGTGTAAAAATTAAAACTATCATTTGTTTTTTGTAAAATGCTACTATGATACTTTGATAAAAAAATACGCGCCCTCTAGAAGATTATTTTTGGGAAAAAGAAAATCTGTAAAATTGAAATTATAAATTATTTTGTCAGAAGCATGTCTTTATTCCATGTATTATAAAGTAATAATGATCTATTTATAAAACATGTTTGTAAATGACCATAATTCCAAAAATAATGTTTGATAAAATTATATTTTTATTTATATCTTTATTCAATATCAGAAAAATGGTGATTTTATTTCAGTCACTTTACAGTCTCATTGTTAGTAAAGCTAACATTACTTTTACTCAAGATGTCACTAATAAGTTACAAAAACTTCTAGGTTCCAGAAACTGTCCTAACAACGTCACAGGAACTTAAGTGGAACACTTGCAATTATCATTACTATGAAGTGATTTTTTGGTAGTGTCGTGCAGTCGGCATTACTACCAATCTTCACCTTGAAGTTGATGATGCTTCAAAGTAATTTCGCGTAGTATCGACGACGTTGCTCATACTACAGCACTTACTTGAATGTATAACAACTATATAGTACCAAATTCAGTAGCATCCACTTAATTATTACTCCACGGGCATATCATAAGGTGAATTTTACACTAGTCATAAATTTAGCGACAATTGTGTAACGCTAACTATATTAGTCCCGATACCATCCAACTAAAATAATTACAAGCAGCTGGCACTTCCGCTTATACCGTAAGTCCATACCAACTTGCTTATTTCAAATGGAACACCCTATATATTTTAGGGTTTTCGAAAAGAACATAAAATTCTGAGTCGAAGATATGTAGCATATCCTATACCTAAACCTAACCGTTATAGAAACTTTGACAGGTGCAACGGTTTGCAAGAACCGTTATAACTTTCTTCCTGTAAAAGATCCTTATTTGCTTCTTGCCACGTAAAAAGAACACAAGGAGAACTACGTTTCACAACTGAAATAAATTCAATAATATCATACCAAGTGTTCCGTTTTTCGCGCTACATTTTGTCAACTTCAAACCGCGAAAACTTGTTTAGGTCAAATGAAACCTGTATTTTTTTTACGTCAAGTTGTGTAAAATTGAATTCCCTTTTTTCTGATATTAGCATTGTGGGGGTTAAAGTTACAACTTTTTGAAATATTTGAGATTTTATTAGAAATTCATGAATTTCAGTCAATCAGTCATTATCTTCTGTCAAAAAATGCCAGCACGTTTAAATTACACACACGAAGACTTTTTAAATTTGTTTATTATTTATGGAGAATGTGATAAAGTAATATCAAGAACTTGCAGCACATTTGCTACTCGATATCCAGAAAAACGGAAACCGTCACCAAACACTGTAAAACGCATACTGGAAAATTTTAAAAATTATGGCTCTGTCAAGGCAAACATGCAAAGAAGAAAGCCTATTGTTGATGACGAAAACATTGAAATAGTCATTCTGGGATATTTTCATGCATGCTCTGAAATCGGGACTATGCAAGCATTCAATTCACAGAATCTTATTAAAACATAAGTTTAACCCGTTTTCATTCCATATGGTTCAAGGATTAAAAGAAACAGATTTCCTAAGAAGACCGAATTTTTGTGAGTTTATTCTAATAAGGTCTGAGGGTCACGATTCTTATTTGAGAAGTATTATATGGACAGATGAAGCAAAATTTACTAAAAATGGACTTTTTAATAGACACAATTCGCATTATTGGAGTGACTCAAATCCTCATATATTTAGAGAGCGAAACTGTCAGGAAAATTGGCAGTTCAATGTTTACTGTGCCATCAGAAACGATAGAGTCATGGCATTACAATTTTATCAGGAAAATTTAAACGGTAAATTAAATTTTCTCTTCTCCTAATATGTATAGGTAAATTTTTGTTTTTTTTTTTAGGTTACCTCTCGCCGAACATAGAGTCAAATGTTAAATATCTCTGAAACGGTTAGGTTCAGGTATAGGATATGCTACATATTTTCGACTCAGAATTTTATGCTCTTTTCGAAAACCCTAAAATATATAGTTTATTCCATTTGAAATAAGCAAGTTGGTATCGGTTTCCGGCCGGTATAAGCGGAAGTGCCAGCTGCTTGGAATTATTTTAGTTGGATTGGCCACACCGACATTAGTAATTACCTAAATTTTCAAAATTCTCTGATGCGTACTTTTCTCTATATCGATTGATTCAGTTCCCGGTGAGACACCCTGTATAGTTATTATATATATTATATAGTATTATTGGACACGAAATATGAGCAATATTTATAGAAATATGAAATTTTGAAAGGCGTTCTGTAAAGATTTGGGCAGAGTGTTTTTCAAATATTTCAATTTACTCCTACTACTACCACCACTAGAAATGTTCACAACGTATGTGGATACTTTCAGTGTATATTCGAAAAATAATATATTATTCCATTTACATCTCCATACATGGAGGTTCTCTGTTCATTAAAAATAACACCTGTCCTCTGTAATAGCCGAATTATATTCAGTATTTCTACTAAATCTGGGCACGAATCCATTTGATCAATTCCAAAACAAACATATATTTTTCTCGTACTGCAGTTTCTTCGGTTAGAAATGATTTTTAAAGGTTGGATTTATTTGGAAGTATGTCAAGATGAAAGAAAACTAATGACAAGAGAATAGTGGAACATTGTGCCTTACTCAACTGATTTTAATTTATAGAATAACCTAATGCATAATATGTCGATCAAAATAAAATTTCGACAAAAATATAACTGCTTCAATTACTTTTTAAATTCTTTAACTGGAGATGTATGTGCAAAGTTGTATCTTGTTACAGCGTTTAGTTTATTTATGGTAAAATTTTGATAAATATCTCGTAGTGGTCAAAATTCAACCACAATCAATTTATCAAGTCTGTTTAAAATTGAAACATTATCCATTACACCAAATAGCTTCTAGTTATTTGCCTTGTAATTACCGAGCCATATTTGTAAATAATAAGAGCGTGTAATGACTTCATTGATATTTATTAGCTATATTCGTTTGCGAAGGGATTAGATGTTCCAAGGGGGTTGTTTATATGCGGCCGCAGGTTGAACGGAGGGGTTGGGACTTACTTGTAACATTGTATAGCACAAAGGGTAACATCTGTTGTGGTTTGCCAAACAAGCTATCATAATTGTGGCCTATAATCACTTTGCCTTAGGTTACTTTGTTATGATTTATATCGCTCTATGTACTTTAAAACATCTATTATTGTTTGGGTCTCTATATAGATATAAAATAAAGTTAATGAATAAATATTAAACTATGTCACATTTTGTAATACTAATTATTGACTTAAGTAGGCACAGAATAAAATGTTGGTAAGGGAATGTTTGATTATTCTCTATACAGGGTGATTTATGTAAACATACGGAAAATAAAATGGTATAAAAGTCTGTTATGCGGGAAAGCCTCTGTAAAATTTGAAAGCGATCCGAGGTAATTTATTATATTTTATTGCATTAAAACCTGCAAAGATACACTTCTGAATGGGTAAGTTATGCTATCTCGACGCGTTCACACACGTGTCGCTTGTTTGTTTAGCAGGTAATATCAGCTGTCTTAGTTGTCTATGGTCAGTGCGCCACGCGTTCACTGTTCAGTTCAGTGACTCTTCGACGTCCGTTTAGAGCATTTCTCATTTTTGTTAAATTTTAAACTGTATTCGCAAATATCGATTATGCCAGAGTTCACGTCGCAAGAGTACTGCGACATGATATTAACCTATGGTGCAATGAATGAAAGTTTTGCAGGGGCTGTACGAAAATTTCCCCATAAGTGCAAACCTAATGAGAGAAAAAAATTAAGTGCAGTGCAACGAGTTCGTAACACCGGATTTTGTTTACCAGGCAACAGAGAACATGTAGTAAATCGTCCTGTTGAAGTAGACGAAGAAGTTCTAGAATTACTAGAACAAGACCCTTTAATAAGTACCCGATATGCGAGAATCGTTTTTACCCCATACCACGTAAGGAAGGAAGTCATTTCGTTGTACCGTATTACGTCAGATTGGCTAGTCATGATGCGACATGATATTAACCTATGGTGCAATGAATGAAAGTTTTGCAGGGGCTGTACGAAAATTTCCCCATAAGTGCAAACCTAATGAGAGAAAAAAATTAAGTGCAGTGCAACGAGTTCGTAACACCGGATTTTGTTTACCAGGCAACAGAGAACATGTAGTAAATCGTCCTGTTGAAGTAGACGAAGAAGTTCTAGAATTACTAGAACAAGACCCTTTAATAAGTACCCGATATGCGAGAATCGTTTTTACCCCATACCACGTAAGGAAGGAAGTCATTTCGTTGTACCGTATTACGTCAGATTGGCTAGTCATAGGCGGCGCACTTCTACAAAAAAAAAAATAAGGTAATAATTTTTTCCAAATTTTTTAAAATTTTTTTGATGTGGACAACCCCTGAATAATTTTCCGTATGTTTAGGTAAATCACCCTTTATAAAGCTCGTTTATTTTAATTTCATTGACGTATAACAATATATATCTATAATAATAAATTTATTGCCCAAGATACATCGTATAAATGTCTAAGGTTGTCAATAATAGAGAAAACAATAAATGTATATTATGTATATATAAAATTTAAATATTAAAATAATTAAAATTGTATATTAGACTATACAGACATTCACATTATATGATTAGTTAAAACCTACATTTGAATATAATTCTAAATAACCAAAATCTAAATTCACACATTAAAATTTACACTAAAATGAATACATTCAGTTCCAAAAGTTGCATTAATAGACTAGATTTTTATATAATATTGTGAACTGTATTGAAATCAAAATCAAGAAATTCTTGTATACTGTAGAATGTTTTTTCAGTTAAAAGTTCTTTCAGGAATATATTTAGTTTGTTTGTTGTCAGTAACTTTAACTGATTTGGAAGTTTGTTATATAGTATCACAGATGTATAATTTACTGTTCTTGTCAGTCTGTGATACGGAATACTTAAATTATTTTTATTTTGAGTGTTGTATTCATGATAATTAGAATTTCTAGGCAACAAGGAATTGTTTTATGTGCATAATGCACTTATGTATAACAATATTTGGGAGTGTTAGTATTTTCATATTTTTAAAAATTGGCCTACAATGTTCATTAACTCCTGCAGAAGCCAAAACCCTCACAGCTCTTTTCTGTATTTTAAATATTCTGTCACTGTCAGATGAATTTCCCCAAATAATAAGACCGTAAGTTATAAGACTATAGAAATTTCTGTAGTAAAACGTTAAAGCTGTGTCAAGAGTGGTTAGATTTATTAATTGCCTTATCTGATATACTACCTTATTTAGATCGATTGCTAGATGATCAATATGTTGGTGCCAATTTAATTTTGGGTCAATGTATATACCTAACAGTTTCACGTAATTCGATTCAGAACTTAAAAAAGTAATTTTTTGCGTCTTTTCTGAATTCATTTTTAATTTGTTTGCCTCAAACCATCTAGCAGTGTCGTTTAAACTGTCCTTTGTTTGGTCGAGGATTTCAATACTTTTTCCTATATTTATAAAAGTAGTGTCATCAGCAAATAAAACAGTTTTGTTGGACGTCACATTTACAGGCAAGTCATTTATGTACACTAAGAAAGAAATAGGTCCAAGTATTGAACCCTGAGGGACACCGACTGTGATTAGCTGCTTTGAGGAGCATTGTAGTGAAGCTGTTTCTACATACTGAATTCTATTTTGCAGATAGGATTTTAATAAATCTAGACCATGGCCTCTAATGCCATAAAATTCCAATTTCTTTAGGAGATAATCATGACTTACACAATCCAAGGCTTTGCTTAAATCTATTAAAGTTGCACATGATGTTTTATTATTATCAATTGCATCTAGAACAGTCTCCAATATACTAATTATTGCTTTTGTTGTTGGTTTGTTTTGCCTATAGCCAAACTGTTCAGACGCAAACAAGCTATTTGTCTCAAAATATTTTACTATTCTATACTAGGTAATATAGAGATTGGCCTATAATTATTGACGTCTTGTGTGTCTCCTTTTTTATATACGGGTACTACTTTGGCCACTTTCAACAAGTCTGGAAAAGTGCACTGTTCTATGCATTTATTTATTATATGTCAGTATTTCAATCAAATTATTT
This sequence comes from Leptura quadrifasciata, assembly GCA_963675555.1. Lineage (NCBI taxonomy): Eukaryota > Metazoa > Arthropoda > Insecta > Coleoptera > Cerambycidae > Leptura > Leptura quadrifasciata. The sequence continues at coordinate 34,217,770 of OY776679.1, read as the reverse complement.
TTTATATATTTTAATGTTTTTGAATTTAAACCATAAACATCTGCACTGTTGGTGTTTTTTAATTTCATTATAGCTTCTTCAACCTCATATATATTAGTAGGTGTTATATAAAAGCAATTTGCAGGAGAAACATGAACATTTTTTAGAAATTCTTCAAAATTACAATGCGTATCTGGAATAGTGCCTACTACTTGTTTAGCTACATTTATAAAAAAATTATTAAAGTTTTCTGCTGGTATGCTAATTTCCTGGTTTTTATTCGATTTTACCTGAGAATGTATTAATTTCGATGTAGCTTTGCTTTTATTTGACGCCTTTTTTATAAAATTTGAATTTGCTTTTTGTTTTGCTAGTGCGATTTCTTTTCTGTATGTGCTTCTTAATTCATTATAGGTTATTAACTTCTGCAGAATTCACGGTATTTTTAATTACAGACACAGCCTCAAGTTTATTTCTCATGCTTCTTAGATCATTATTAAACCAATCAATTTTAATATTATTACAATTCCTTTGTTTCAGGTTTAAAAAATTACATTTATTAATAAATAGTTCAAAAAACCTGATAAACAGTTCATCTGCATAATTAATTCTATAATACCAAAGTATCAATCTGGTTTCAGAATAGGCCATAGTTGTACCACAGCTCTTCTTAAAATCACAAACGACATCGTCGAAGGATTTGATAATAATAAATGTACAACTATGGTATTTTTAGACATGTACAAACCTTTTGATTCAATCAACTTTGAATTGCTATTGGTAAAATTAAGATACTATAATTTTGGTGCAAAAATTTCTTTCTGTTTACAGTTTTTAGTGCCGATATCAATAAAATACTGCAATTTTCATATGTACGCTGATGATCTCAATATTTACATGTCATTTTATTATCGATAATTTGAAACAGCAAAACAACTTATAAACTTTGATCTTTTAAATATAAATAATCGAGCCAGTAGCAACTCACTGGTAATTAACGCCAATAAAACTAAAGCTATGTTATGGTTAGTGAGGCAGTAGGGGTTGCAAGATAATACAAACGGAAAACACACTTAGGCTGCTGTATGTAGCAGAACGTGGACACTACCTAGCAAGTGAAGTAGCGTGCCCACGACAAAAATTTCACTAGCTCAGAAATCTTAGGGCGTTAAGCCCAAGTTTAACATAATCTATTAAAACTTTTTAGTTTATTTAACATAAAGTTAGTGAGGGTTCCATTCTTAGTAGTCGCAGACAAAATAATGACACTATCTCTCAACATGAAATGGACTATATTACTGTATTTACAACTTATGGTTTTCTAATATGAACCTGGCGATGTGTAGTTATATGGCTCTATTCTGATAAATATGTTGCAAAATAAATAAGGATAAATTCCCCTCGTATAGCTACTCTTGGTTTACAAGCGTGAGGATTGACTATAATAAATATGGCCGCCATGGGTTACATTAAAGAACGTACTTATTTAATAATAAATGAATAAAGTCTTTACAAAAGTAAGTTAAAAGAAAATCAAATATTGCTACGCGGAACCACTGAAGGTGGTTGCCAGGTAGAGGAAACAATAACACTTTTCTAGGTGGTACGATACGTCAGCAAGCGGTGAAACTGCAGCCCTACGGTGGTGACTTCGGGGGCCAGATGATGGTGGTTGGTTTATAGCCTCCCCAGCCGTGGAATGTTTTAGCTTAGTCTGCGGAACGTTTTGGCCTAGTCCGTGAACCCTCTGATCCTTCGAGGATACAATCCGGATAGAACTCTGGCAGAATGCTACAGCTCAATTAACACAATCGAGTTTGTCACTCTAGCAAACGAGATACTTCTAAGGGAAAGTGGTCGACCAGACTGTACACCTAAATCCCGCACAAATTCAGATAAGACTCCCTTCGTAACCCGTTCGATAATCCGCAATGTACGCACAACTAATACCTTTTACCTTTCCTTGCAACAAGCCGGAAGTCACACGACCGTGCCTAACAGCTCTAGCGGACAGAAGTCAAATCTGTGTGACCAACGGGTCGCTGCTTGGTGATATGTGGCCCGCGAAACATAAATGTGTGTTGCGGGTCGCATATGCATTAAACCCGTAACATCTGTAATAATTAGTATAAATAATGTTGATACTTCAAGCCACAGCATTCGCATTGATGGTATAGATCTTACGTGGTGTGACGAGGTAAAATATTTTGGTATACCCCTTTAGTTGTCATCTAAATAAAATCTGCCAAAAATCATATTTTGCCTTAAAAAATATATTATGAATATCGTGATTTCTTGCCAAAGTTAGTAAAACTAACTTTCGTCGAATCATTGGTTCTATCAATACCTAACCACATGAATTATGAATATATGGACCATTTTTAATTTCTTTTAATAAGAAGTATCGTATCCAAAAATTCAAAATTCTTGTATTAGATTTGCCTGTCGGTTAAATAGATATGATCATATAACCCCGCATCTACGTGGTGCAAAAATTTTAAATATAGGTGAAAGAAGATTTGTGCACACGAGTTGTCTAATTAATACAGTTATGAACACTAACTGTCCGGGATATTTAAGTAGACATGGTGATATACACGACGTAAATACTAGGCATAGAAATAATTTAAGTATACCTATGCACAAAACAAGCTTTTAAGAGCTCTTTCTCCTATCAAGCAGCTCAGATATATAACATATTACCTATTCGCTCATCGAATACCAGAAGTTTTAAAGACAAAATAAAAAGTTTATATTGGATTTAGGTTTGTAATTATTATTATTATTATTATTATCATTTGTGACAAAATATGTTTGTTTTGATATACACATTTGTCTTCATTTTAATTATGTAACTTTTCAAATTAAATTATTCTTATTTTTATTATACACGTAAATAGGTACACATGAAAATATGTTTTTCAGTACCGTGTACCTTTAGTAACAATTTACTTTATTGATATAAGGACTATTTTATTTTTTATCTTAAAGTGTAAAATAAAACATTAAATTTCTGTAGTTACGTTCCGTAAGTATGTTCTAAATGAATAATTCTTTGAATAGGTCATGATTAAACAACAACTTGGCGTGCAGCGATTTTGGAGGCAGCATTTAAAAAATGTTTCTTTGCTAAATGTTGCTAAAAGTTAATATGTCGCGTCCTCTTAATAATATTTCCTTCTTTTTGAAATTGTCTACCACATAGAATACTTACATAAAGTATGTACATTTGCTAATAGAATCTCACAAGGGCAATTCTGAGAAAAATCCTCGGACGGATCAATGATTTTTAATTGCTTATTTTTTATTATAACAATAATTTTTGTGACATCATCATTGTTCAGGTTATCACGTCATCGACACCTTTTTTAAATGGCAAACCCCATTTCTTATAGTGCCATTTGAAAAGCTTTCTTTTTACATGAAAGGTTACGGTACATTACATAACAATATTTTTGACAAAAATAACGTTTTAAGTATTCAGAACAATATATTATACTACTTACTTCAACGATTATAAAATGATAATTTGGAGACAAATAAGGTAGACTTTCATATTTGATCAGCTCCTGATGATGTTATCATGATTAGTGAAATGCGCGTCGAGTAGTGTATTCGAGGACAGCCCTCGAATGTTTGAGCGGTTTGTAAAAGTAGTTTTTAAATACCAAAGATTATTGATTTGTGAAAAATAGCCCTTACATATAAATACCCCCACCGTCAGTACATCAATCAGCGTAGGATTATCTCTGTAAACAGGCCTACGCATCATAAAAAGAAGGATCACGCTTATTGAAAAATCCAATAGCTCTAATATATAAAATTTAAAGACCTTTTTGATGGCTTCTTCAATGAGGCATTTTGTGGTATATTCTGTTTTTGGCGAGAAAGATGTCTTTTATGAAAAATTTCGTCATTACTCCTTCCGCTAAAAAAAGTTTGCTCACAATCCCGATCCCTCTGTCAAACTTATTACTACAGTAGAAAACTAGTGCGGTAAAATTACTTTATATGGGGACCATTTCCAATATTTTGCTTTGCATCGAAGATATCGAAAAATTTGTCCAGATTCTAATTTTGTGCCACAGTAATAAATTTCATTACGAAATTCGCATTTTTAATTCTCTTCAATATTTACCTGAAAGTCCATACACTGCTACAATTTTGGTTATGTAAACAGAAACTATTAAATAAATGTCATTTAGATAAATCTTTTGAGTTCTATTGTGTAAAGTTCTTAGTTTACAATCAATTTAGTGATGGTGCTGATAGTAGCAGAGAAATCTGTAGCCCCCTCCCACATAAGGCTCTTCCGGGATGAAGGGGGTCGTCATTACCTATGGTGTATTTATCATTTATTATTATTATAAATCAAGCGAATCCAAAATTGATTCTACGAGATTCAGGGTGTCAACTGAACATCGACGAGGAGAAAATTAGAAGATATTTCAGACGTCATAATATCAAGCCTTATCAATCAAAATTTCTAAATATTTTGAAAGAAGGCGATGAAAATAAAAGATTAGCTTATCGTTATTGGATCTAGGGAAATTTTTTAGACGACCGGAAATTTATAAGTAAAATGTTGTTTACTGAAGAGGCTACATTTTCCACTAATTAGATGGCATCTTCTCAAATCTATAGATACTGGGCTACAAAAAATCCTCATTGGTTTATTAATTGTAAAGACCAGCATTCAAAGAAAATTAACGTATGGCGTGAAATTTTAGGAGGCCTTATATTGGCCCGTTCTTCTTTAATAACTCGTTAAGTGATGAGCATTTACTTAACTTTTATGAAATGCAATTGACAATCTTCCTCTTAATGTTCGACATGAAATGTTTCTCCAGCTAGATCGCGCCTCAATTCATAATTCTATAATTGTTGGTCGATGGTTGAACGAATATTTTACAATGCACTGGATAGGAAGAAATAGCGCTTTTGAACTCTGGCCTCCTAGGTCCCCCGATATTACACCAATAGATTTTTATTTATCGGGAACAGTGAAAAATAAAGTTTACAAAACAAAGCCCAGAACTCGAGACGAACTTTATGCTAAAATAAGACGGGCCTGTCGCGAAATAGGCATTCCAGACCTGAGAAGAGTAGCCAATTAAAGAAGAAAAAAATTAAGAAATGGATTTAAATTGAAGGTGGATTTGTTGCTAGAAACTATATCTGATGATTTATTAAAATTTTTATTTACGTGTAATGATTGTTACTTTAAATTGTTGTTTCTTTAATTATTTCAATTACCAAAAGTAAATTGTTTGTTTTCTTTTCTCTTAAAATGTGTTTTTTGTCAAATCGACACTTCTGCTGAATATTTTTTTTCCATTTCAATGGCATCCTATTAAATTGAAAACCAAAATTGTAACCGTGTGTTGACTTTGCGAAAAAATATCGAAAAAACTAAAAATGCGAATTTTGTAATGAAATTGATAGTGGACTCACTAATAACTTTTTCTAATAACATCTTCAACGCGAAGTAAAATGTAGGAAATTGCCCCATTTAGGGGGCTACCGTTGTTTCAGCTTATTAATAGGTGTAAGTTGATTACCTCGAACTGTACATCTTATATAAAACTACAATATTGTGCCTAAACTCAAATCCGGATTTCAAAAAGTGATGACAATATCCGGATGTCTTCATTTTAAATAACACACCGTAGAAAAAAATGCCAAATTTAAATGAACATTTCGAATGAACTTGGCGTACCATATCAATAAAAAAAACTGTTTTCTCCATTGAAAATATCATTTTTTATCGCATAAAAAATATATCATCAGACGGTGTTTGTTGTAAAACCGAGTATAGCAGCATGACGTTCAAGTTTATGGAGGTGTTAAGTCCTACTCATTCGACCGATAAATTCCAGTCAAACGCAACCCCTAACTCCATAAATTCTTGCCTTCCCCCAGAACGTGCGTCCAGAGTGTCCCTACGCATGTAAAACGACACGCAATTGACATGAGAAAATGTATTTGCGGGTCTTTTTATGTAGTTTTATGTAACCCTATAGTTTAATGATAATTGAAGCACTGCTTCCAAATCAAATTTACTCCCTTTATCCTGTCTCTCCGATAACGCTTATTAGATTTATTAAATTAGTTTAATTGGAACATCAAAAGTTACATGCAACTAATGCTATTAGGAATTAAGTAGAGTGTCACGGATAACTTTATTAATAAGTTGTGATGATGATCGTGAGGTTGCTGAATAGAGAGGCAGAATTTGGTTTTTAAATTTTATAAATGCGAAGAATAGGAGCGAAATTTGAGTACGACAGAAATTTATCGAACATTTATAACGATAAATATATAAACTTTATTCTTCACTGTTCCCCATACATGGAGCCTGCAGAAGAAGAAGTTCATTTCTGTCACATGAAAAAACAAATATTTAATTTGTTTTTCCTTAATGACAAATAGGTACATTTGTATAGGAATAGTTGACATTTATCTTAACATTAGAGATATCAATTTTTATAAAATTGACTTAAAGTTTAATAACAATAAGAATAAAATAAAAAGTATATATCATTCAAGGTCGAAGAAAACAACAAACAACAAATTTAAGACTTTCTTATTGAAAATGATCTCTACTTTGAAGAACACACTATTATTACAAGGAGTAAAATATTACATTTGGATTTAGTGTGTATAAGACTTGGGTACAAAATCTGGATGTGGGAGTAGTGATTTCTTGGGCAGCGGTTTTTAATATAGTGCAAGCCAGTCGAAATCGAGCGCGAGATCGAGACGAGATCAGAACGGGATTAATTTTAACTCTCGGTTAGACCTATGTCTCGAATATATCAACTATTACAGTTTGGAATCCAATTTATACTATACAGTTTTCGAGCCTTAAGCTTTAATAATTGTTATAATGAGAAAATTGGTTTTAAGATAAATATTCTATATTAATCGTTTGTATATGTCTTACCTGCACCCTAGCTTCAGTCAAATTGATTTTCATAGCTAAATCTTCTCTCGTAAAAACATCTGGGTAATGCGTCTGCGCAAACGCACTTTCTAATTCTTCTAACTGTAACTCAAAAAGTTGAAATTTACCAGCTGTAATATGTGGCTGTTATTTTTGTTATCTTATTACCTGTTGTAACGTAAATGTCGTCCTATTTCTTCTTTGTTTCCTTCTAACGAAAGTGTCGTCGTGGATTGCCGGATGATAGGAGTAACTGGTATCTGAAATAAAGAATGTTGCTACATTTTCATTGCTTTATTGAAAATAATAGGCTAATCCTTGGATTTATATGCCGATAATCAAGATCATCTTAAATATTTCTCGAAAGTTGGTTTCAAATAAAATAGTATCAAGTATTTGACTATTATATTACAATATTTATCTCAAATCATAACATAGATAGATATAAGTGAGATGATTAAAATTGGAATCCATGTCCCGGTGGTGTCAACAAAGTTAGTGAAGAGCCCTTTCCCTCCATTTACACACTAAATTCGTGTGGTTTGTAAAAGTGAAGAATTTATTAAATCCATCATTTTGGGATATATCCATATTTACCAGGTTTTGTGATTTTCACGGTTATAATTTGTTGCTGCGTTGGGATACATCCGGATTTTGTGAAAATCTTTTCATTTCATAACGATTAATTTTATTTATTATTTTATGAGGTCTTTCGTGATTTTGAGCGATTAATATGAAACTTTGGAGAGTCACTTGATCAGATCAAATCATGTGGCGCCCTAGGTGTATATACACATAATATAACTCCTCTTTAGCTCTTCTAGAGCCTTCCGGAATTAAGGGGTCGTAATTATCTGTGATGTTATTAATTTTAATAGTTTAGCAGATTTGGCTTTGGAATAAGGAAACGTCCGATTATAACTTATTTTTACCAATAAATAGAGTTGGGTCCCCCTAACATTCCGACACATTGGTGCCGCGGATGTCAACAGGGGGGAGGAAGAAACGACATATTAAACTTATGGGAAAATGGTTTTTCGGATATAACTCAGCGGCTTTTGATCTGACGAAAAAAAATCTTCAGGCCAAAAATGAAGAGCTATCGGTTAGTAATCAAGCGAGATACAGGCGTTCGAGCATTCAAAAGCATTTCAGAGCGCGCCGTTCACGCATGTATGTTCGAGAGGAGAGAGAGAGAGAGAGCTGGAGAGAGTAGGCTCTGCCTCCGCCGCTCAACTGACTCGCTCGCCTGTTTTCAGTTCGTTTTCTCTTTCTTAACACGCTCGCGCGAGGTATATATTGGTGCCACGGGCTCTCGACACGGCGAAATAAAAAGAAAAATGTTTTCCCGAAATTTTCATTCCCGCCGGAGCCCCCCACTCTTCCGCTATACAGCAAAAACTCTGCCGTTCTCTATCTCCCTTCCTAAACATTTTATCGCGATCTGGACGGGCGGAGATTAAAAGTTACTAAAACAGCTATAAAGCGACGAAAAGAAATTTTCCCCACCCTTCCCCTTTGTACTAAAAAAAATGTTTGAAAAACGTGCAATTTTTATTTCGCGTACCAAGCGTTTGTTTGAAAGAAAAAAAATATGTGAGTGCTATCTTATAGTAAATAAAAAAAATTAAAAAAATGTACCTCGGTCTGATCGCGACAGGCCAATTACATTGGGAGTTATCAGCATGTGAAATATTTTCGTTTTTCCCCTCCCTCTCCCCTCCTAATTATCCCCTTCTATTTAAAAAAAAATTCAGTCCTCAACTTCTCTTCTTCGTGAGAAAAAATAATAATAATTTATTTTTTGCATCTTATTCTCCAGGGCGGGAGAAGCACTCTAAAATAAAGTGGAAGATATAAGTACGCCAACGGTGCTGAGAACAAAAAGAAATAGAAATAGTTAGTCATATAATTACAATAATTAATATTACCTCTACTGAGGGCCTGGAATCTGGATTGATGAATTTTGATGGCAAGCAAAATAGAGTGGATCGGAATTAGTCTAGTACACCCTAAAGAATAAAAATCTGTCATCAACGAATTAATTTTTCTTAATGCACTCGCGGTTGAAGAATTGGCAACATTAAATCCTCTTGAAGAGAAAATATTTTCACAAAATATGGGTGTGCCCTAACGCACCAAAAAATTATAACCATCACAAGCACAAAAGTTGGTAAAAATGGATATACCCCAAAATGATGGATTTAATAAATTTTCCACTTTTACAAACCATGTGCCATTCTATGCCACGTTCTAGAAGGAAGTGACGAAAGGGAAATCTGTCTCCAAAACTATAAAAAAAAAAATTCGAAATTCGACAGCCAATACCAACAAAGTGACAGAAAATTTACTAATTGAAGAGTTGAACATAAATCTTCAGGAAGCTAACGACAGTAGCGTGTACTAGGTTGAGGAAAGCGGGTTTTGAAATCTAAAAGTATTTACAAAAATAATAAACGTGTAGTAAAATAAAAATACCTACTACAAAAGTCCAGTATTCTACTGTTTTCTTTGACAAGGTGCACAATGTGCGTTTTCAAATCAATTGAAAATAATGTCCTATAACTTGCAACATACTACGTCTTCAATCGGAAAGCGCAAATTAAAATCTGATTACAATAAGCCCCCAGCAGGTAGATTAATCCTAAAGAAATGACTCCAGTGCAAGGCTGTCGTGCATCACCAGTTGTAGACTAGTTTCGAGCTTGTTAGTTCTTATCAGTACGATTGATAACTAAATATAATTGATATAGTCAAGATCAACGCTTCTAGACAGTCAAAACCGCAAAAACTTTACGAGCTCATTAAAATTTACGACCTGTCAGCGTGCTTCCCACCTTATCAAATATTTTAGAGAGTTTACTCAGAAGTATGTCTTTCAAAATAATGTAGTGCCCAACTCACAGTCAGGTTTTAGGGAACAGCTACAGTACGACTACTGCTCCAGTTACAATAACTGATGATCTAATCCGAGCCACAGATGAAGGCAAAATACCCAAGTAACACCAAATGGTTTAATAAACGTTTTGATTTCCTTTATACGACTGGTATATATAATGTTTATTGCAACCTATATTCAACGTTTGAATATCCACGCTACAAACGTATATATTTGTCTTATCATATATTGAATATAGACGTTTTAAAAAAATGTATATATATGGTACATCATATTCTAAATATATACGTCTTAAGAAAACGTTATATTGTTGTCACATCATATACGAGATATATACTTTTATGTGGAACCTCAAATAAACGTATTCCATATACATCGATAATACGTATGATGTAAAGGTTTTTCTCACGGTTATGAAAAACCTTTTCTCCAGTTGCTGGTATACGTGTAATAAACCTTTATTATTCACTGTAATTCATACATTACATAGGGTATCCCTGTATGGAATATCTAATACTTACAAACTTTTTTATTTTAAATTTTTTGAGAAAGTCATTTTTTATAGTGTTGCTTCAGCTTATCAAACTTTTTTTGGCAATGCTAAAATTTAGGTAATATATTCAGAGAATATAAATATCTGACTTCGCGTAAGGTGAACATATTTCAAATTAAAAATATAGAAGTTTCAAAGCCTCATAAAGCTGGTGGACTATAATAGTTAAAAGGAAATTTAGATGTAATCGTAAATTATAATTGTTTTTATTTAATTTTTTTTCTTTTGAAAATCTGAACTTTTTCTGAAGAATTTAGTTTTTCTCAAAAAATTTAGAATAAAAATATAGAAAATATCGAGAGATTTTTTAAAGGGAATCCACCCTTTGTTAATGAATATACGCTATAAGTTCTTTAGACCTTTTTTTATTAACTAAGAGCTTATTTAATAAATGATTAAATAGTTTCCATCACTTTATTTTTCCCAAAATTACCTCAACTTTCAAAATTTAAATGGGAAATTCTGTTATACAGTATTATAGACTAATCGATTTCAAGTCAAATCGTGTCTTAAATCAGAAATCATTTGCTACTTATGGTAAAATTGTTAATATACAGGGTTACTGGTAATTCGATACATTCATTTGGAGATGTGATGGGGCATGATCTAAGAAGTAAATTTAGCCCTAACATATATTATGCAAAACTCAATAGTTTTTTGTTTTTCTCAAAAAGTAGATCTTAATGTCCTAAAAGTTAATTTTCGAAAAATCTATTTGACATTTTTAAATTTTTTTTTACTGGATTACTTGTCCAATATTATAGGTATCCGTTTGGAATGAAAAATATCTGGAAACATTTCGATCATGTGAACATCTGGAATAAAAACTTTAAATTTTTTTTTAATCAGCTATGAAATTTACCTATTAGGTTTTTTCAAAAAAATATTAACGTAACACGCGTATAAATTATTATAAAAACTGCCTTATTTCAATAGCTATCTAACAAGGTACAAATGTTCAATGTACCCTTAATAGTTCTAAGAAAATACTAGTAAAAATAACACAAGTAGTACGAATTTTATTTTTAGATAAACAGTAAAAACATTTTAAAAGCAGAGCTTAATTCTTCATTAATTTCAAAGTTGTACTTTATTTTTATATGTCTTGCTCAAAATGGGAGCCCCTATTCCGTATACAGACACGGCAGCGTCTTCTTATTTCCGTCCTTGTTACTCTGGTTGTCAGATTATGCCTTATGTGTTGGGCAGCATCGACTATCCTTTGTCTAAGGTTTTCTATAGTATTGACTGGTGTGGCATAGATCATCTCCTTCATATGACCCCATACGTAATAATCAAGGGGTGTTAAGTCAGGGCTTCGCGCTGGCCAAGGTATTGGGCCCGCTCTTCCAATCCAACGGTTAGGGAAACGTTGATCAAGTAACTGTCGTACTGTCAGCCGATAATGTGCTGGACAACCGTCGTTCTGAAACATCATTCGCTGTCTGACGGTGAGAGGAACATCTTCTAAAATCACCGCCAGATCATTTCTTAAAAAGTTTTCATAGATTTCCCCGTTTAAATTTTGAGGAAGAAAGTGTGGCCCTATTAAATAGTGGCCAATGACTCCCATCCACACATTAATAGAAAACTTCATTTGGAAACTAGTTTCGCGTGTTAACTTGGGATTTTCCTCTGCCCAATAATGTAGGTTGTGGAAATTTGTTATACCCTCGCGATTAAATTTCGACTCGTCCGTCCATAAAATACTTGTTAAAAAATTTGCACTTTCTGCATCTGAATTTAACATAAAGCGGCAGAATTCCACTCTCCTTCCAGGATCACCTTCCTCCAAGCCTTGGATAGGGGTATAGTGGTAAGGATGACATCCAACTCTACGTATCGTAGACCAAACTTTCCATTGTGACGCTCCGGTTAGTCTTGCGACTTTATTAGTTAAAATAGTTGGGTCTTCCTCAAAATACCTCAATATTTCTTCCTCATCATCTGGTTCATAAACGGGAGGAGCACCAGCGTCACTTCTTCTACATTTCACGGAGCCAGTTTCAGCGATATTTCGATATGCCGTACTGAATACACGTACATTTGGTAAGCGGCGGTTAGGGTACCAAAGACCATATTCTCGGCGAGCTTCAGCAACGTTGCCGCCACAGTATCCATAGACAAACAAGATATCAGCGTATTCTGCGTTGGCATACGCGGCCATGGCACAAAAAATACAATAACAACAACTAATAAAAACAGCTACGAGCAAAATCAAAATCTTCGATAACTAATTTAATAAGGCCAACAAACTTAAGGGACACGGAGATAAAAATGTCAGTTAATGACATATATGCACAAACGTCAAAGTCAAGGACTGATTGACTTAAATGAAAATGAACGATTAGTCGTTTAATAAATTCCGCCACCAGCATTATCTTTACTAATTTTTTATTAGAACTATTAAGGGTGGTACATTAAACATTTCTACCTAGTTAGATAGCTATTGAAATAAGGAAATTTTTATAATAATTTGTACGCGTGCTACATTAATATTTTTTTGAAGAAACCTAATAGGTAAATTTCATCTGATTAAAAAAAAAAATTTTTTTTATTTTAAATGTTCACATTCTGCGGGATTGGCTAAATACCTAAAACTATTTTATCATTTACTATTTCACCTTTTGGGGACCTTGGATGTTTGACAACAATAACAAAACACAACATTGTTCATTACTCTTTACTAAAATCCAAAAATAGAATCTATTTATTATTGTTATTGTAACTATAGCGGCTTTTGGCAAGCTTCAACCAATCTTGCATCGTCCCTCTAATTTTATTGTCACTGGTCTCACCCACGCCTTCAACATTAGCCATTACGCCTTCTGTGATAAAAAAAATCCAGTTACTATGAAATCGCTCAGATAAACAATAATTCTTACCAATCACAAGTTGGTTCACTTGTAACTTTAACGCACTACAATGTGATAACACAAGGATAAGGGCGGCTCATCAACATACCACTTGATTAATTTCAATCAAATAATATATACGCAAAAACAAACAAGTAAATATTCCTTGTTTCGATCACAAGGCCACGCTACTAAGGTTGACTACCACCAGACGAAACAGCGATTAACACAACGATCCGCGATTGCTCATCAGCTGTACTGTTAAGACAATGACAGAGATGCATATATTTATGAGAAATGCTTATGTATTCTGCAATAAAGACAACAATACTAACCCGGTTGCTGGCGACTGCGCAATCGATGCAGATTGATATACGTTTAAAAACCGTATATTATAAACATTCATTCATTCATCATCTATCTATAACAAATTTTGATTGATGTAAATATTTTACTCATATTTCCAGATATTGTTATAATCTTCGAACTTTTAGTTGCAATTGTTTATGACACGCCTATAGAAAATGTAGCGCAAATACATATTTATCGTATACATTTAAAAATCGTATATTAAAAACTCTGATATGGCTGAAAAAATGCAAGTAGTGTCAATTTCACGAATTTACAATTTAAACATTTGACGGAAATGTAGTCTCAACTCTCAATTAATTATTTTTCAAATATTCTGCGTTACTCCAAAAATTTTCTGAGAAATACATTTATAATATACGTAGAAAAATCGTTTATGAAATAAACGCTTTTCATAGACGTTGATTAAATATACGATAACGAAATTTAAACCGTAATTTCATATAATAAATGTTTATTAAACCATCATGTGTTGCTTGGGATAGCTGTTCAGTGTTGTTAGATTACAGCAAGGCGTTTGACACTATGGATTCCAATGAAGAGCTACTTACACAACAGGTGCCAACGTATATTATACGGTAATCACATATCACAGTCACGTCGTGTTAATTTAGGTGTCTCTCAGGGATACATACTTGGACCCTTGCTGTTTTCAATATACACATCAGATTTCCATAAGGTAATAAAAAATTTCAATATGCATAATTATGCTGATGATACGCTTATTTTTCCTTCACCATTGACGACAGCTTACCAAGTAGAGAAAAAATAAACCACGACTTAGTTAAATTGATTGATATATCCGCAGCTCAATCTTAAATTAAACGCAAGCAAATCTTCTGCTATGCTGTTTGGACCAAAGCATAAAAGAGACCATGTAAATATTTTTTTCAAAAAAAAGATAAGTGGGGAAGACCTACCCATTAAAACCGAGGCAAAGAAATTAGCCTTGTGGATTGATTCAGATCTAAGATTTACGGAATCAACTAATGAAATAATAAACCAAGTACGTACTGTAACTATTCTTTTGAATATTTATAATTATTCTATACCTAGACAGTCCACTGCCCTGTTTTAACGATGATTTACAAGAGTAGCATAGAAACTGTATAACGGTTTACCTGCGTGATTCCAAAATTATTCAATAGTGATTTTCAAGAAAAAGTTAAAAGCTTTCTTTTTGGAACAATAGTTGTTTTTGTCATACTTTATTCCTCTCTTCGGTTGCTTAAAATTAAATTATTTTGATATGGGACGCTTAAATAACTAAAATTTAATAACAATCGTACTGTATTTGCAGCTTGAAGTTGAAAAACGCTCACTGAGCGATATTTCGCCATTTCATGATTTTTGTACAAGTAATTTGTGGACAATTTATAAATTGTGGTATTATAAATGAATAAAGACGTATTTTTATTATTAATTGTTAAATAAATCAAAGATAAAACAATTTTTGTTTGAAATTATCTCTGATGTTTTACTACCTTTTTTATATTTTAAAGCATTTTCATGAAGTCGTATATGAGCTTAATAAAGCAAAATATTACATTTTTAAATCGACATAACTGGTATATAATCAAATTTAAAATGAGTTTCAAAAAATTCTGCTTAATGAGATTCAATATAAAAGTTTTAAAAAATTCAAAGGAGAAAACGAGATTAGTATTTCTGTGTGCTTTCATCATCTGAAGAGGCCAGCGGTAACTTTTTGAGCAAAATCCGCCGCATCAAAACTTTAATTTCAGTTATGCGTAATATAATTACCGCCATGCTGAGGATATATTAATTAAAATCTCATGTTTAATTCAGAGAAATTGTATATTTAATCTTATAATCTGCTCAGCTCTCCGCGAATTAAAACCGCGCGCAAACATCGCTTATTTCAAACTCATCAAACATTTAACGCTTTATTGATTTAATATTAACATTGGGTTTGCTACAGCGCTGAAATTAGTTTTTATTGTAATCAAGCTTTCTACCACCCTTTAGCGCTATATTTGCGTTATTTAAAATCAATGGAACAATTTCAATTTTTGATTATCTACAGTGAGGTCCATAACTAACGGATACATTCATTATCTAATTAACAATTCATGAGTAAAATCCTAAAACACGTCAATTTTCAATTCTAAAGTAATATTCTTTGAGCATAATTTTATACCTCCCCATCCCACCCCTTTGGAGTACAGCTACCCCTTTAAAATTTTTAAATGGAACGATGGTGCGTGTGATAGCTCATTTGAAAGGGATTTTAATTCTCTATCCAGTAATATAAGATTTTTTGGATTTGGTATATTCTTTATCAAGAAAATTAAATTTGAAAATTTTGAAACAATCCAATGCATCTTAAACTATTTTGTGTATCAAATATCTGTCAAATCTGACTTTTCTAATTTATCTTGTGTCATAACATTCAATTAAAATGCATCGTTTTTCTGATACGCAGGTGGTAAAATACCCAACAAAAAGAAAGAATTAAAAAGAGTTTCTTTTCTTCTCTTCTTATTTTCCTAGTGCCTGGAACCACGCTAATGTTATTCCACTGCCTAAAATTAACCTTCCTATGGAATTTAGTCATTTACGTTCAATATCAATTCTCCCCACGCTGTCTAAAATTCTAGAAAAATTTATGGAAATGCAAGTTATTCCTTTTTTGAACATTTATAATATTATTCCTATGAAACAGTCTGGCTTCAGACGTGGATTTAGCTATTCTATGGCACTATCTGTTATTACCGATGATATTTTTAACGCATTTGATAATAGTAAAGCCACAATTCTTATTTTGCTCGATTACACAAAGTCCTTTGATATGCTCAACCGTGAAATACTAATAGCAATCTTGCATTATATAGGATTTGATAATTTTGCTTCATCATTTATTGGCTCATTCCTAGCTGACAGAAAACAGCAAGTACTATTAGAAGATAAAAAATCAGATACGCTCAGTGTAACTACAGGAGTTCCTCAGGGAAGTGTATTGGGCCCACTTCTCTACTCCATTTACACACTGAATTTAATTAAATCCATAAAATATTGTGATTATCATATTTATGCGGATGATACGCAGCTTTATTACTCCTTTCCCATTTCTGAAGCAGCAGTAGGCAATTCAAATATTGATAGTGATCTCGCCGCACTATTATCTTCATCGAAAGATCATTTACTTAAACTTAATCCAAAGAAATCAATTGCGATCCCTTTTTGTAGCGAAAATGTCAGAAATGCATTGCTTGGTACCATTCGGCTTAAGATGGGTAATGATCATATTCCATTTAAAGACTCTGCAAAAAATTTAGGTGTTGTGATAGATTGCAAGCTTAGATTTAAAGAACATGTAACTGGTCTCTTGAGAAAAGTGTATTCAACATTAAAAATGATTTATTCACACAGACATTACTTAAATACAAATATTAAAACAATGCTACGTGACTCTCTTATACTCTCTAAATTTAATTATTGTGATAATATCTATGGACCGTGCTTGGACAGTTTCAACATTAGGCGCATTCAAAAATTACAAAATTCGTGTTTAAGATTCATGTTTGGTATTAGACGCATGCAGAGAATATCGCACAAACGAAAAGACGCAGCATGGTTAAATATGTACAATCGAAAGATACTACACACAATTTGTTTTTTTTATAAAATTTTAAAGTTTAAATCCCCTCCTTATCTTCATAATAAAATTATTTACCACACTCACATTCATAATTTGAACATACGTAGAAGACATATTTTAACTATCCCTGTACATCGTAAAGAAATGTTTCAACGTTCCTTTTCATACAACATAGCTTCTTACATTAGCAAGTTCAAAATTACCGATTTCTCAGCCTCCTGCCTCTCATTTAAAATAAAATTAAAAAAAGTTCTCCTTGCGCAGCAGTGATCTCATTTTCATGTGTGCCCCCTCTTATGTAGATATACCTTTCCTTGTGTCGTCATTCTGTACGTTATTGCCTCTAAATTCTCTTCTCTAGTTTCTCCCTTCTCTTTTTTTCTAGCTCTCTCTTACTATTTATTCGCTCTATATCTTCTCTCTATTTCCTTTTTATATCTTTTTCTCTCTTGAGATAAAATTATTTGTATTTATTTAAACTTTTTGCCACTACTAAATTTTAAATTTAAATTTATATGGCCTTATCAGCATCTGTTCTCATCAGTAAGCTGCCGAAATGGCCCTTTATCTTCAACAAAATTCTGTGTATTTGTATAACTCGCCTTGTAATTATGTGGAAAATAATCAACTGATTATTATTATTATGTCAGAAAAAATTATAATTTCTTTATTTGCTACATCTGTGTAAATTTATGGTTTTAGTTATTTATCGCTGATTGTTAAGTTGATAATTATTTTAACAATGAGTCTCTCGGTTATCCAAAGAACTCCTTTGATATTATTAGGATGTGGTGATAAAACAAAAACGCAAAAGCAGATATGCGGAATGTTCAATACTAAGTACCCTGACGTCGCATTTCTCAGTCTACGGTTAGTAGAATAGAAAACAAATTTCGTGAATTTGGAAATGTCAAGGATATTTTTAAATTTGGTAGGAAGCGCATTTTAGACGATGAAAAGAAACTAGATATATTCAGATATTTAAGATAATCCACATAAACCTATAAGACAAGTTGCCGCCGATAATGATGTTAGTAAAACGTCCATATTGAGTCTTTTAAAAAATGAAAAATACCTCCCATATAAAATTCATTTGGTTCGAGACTTTAACGACGATGACCCTGATCGTTGTCCGTTATTTATAAAAAACATTCATTCTTCTGATGAAGCAACATTCATCTTAAATGGAACAGTCAACAAACAGAACTGTAGATACTAGAATACAAAAAATCTACATTGGATGATGCAGGCCAATACTTAATATCCTGAGATGGTGAACGTTTGAGTTGGATTTTTTTTAATTAGCTGCTTTTAGCCTTGGAAACAATGTCTATTAGCCAGACTGCATTGGTTTTTTTTCTTTTTTACTTTTTTTTTAAATAACATTGCCCTTACAAATCTAATACATATGCAAAACTATAATTATTATTATTTTTTTTGTTCCATTTTATATTTTTTATTTTATTTTATTTTTTATTTTCCCCCCCATTATATACACATTACTCTTAATATAATAATAATAAACGTCTTTATTAATGAAATAATATTATACATTTCATTAAGGGCGACGTTTGTAGATTAGTATTTACATTCTTCCACTTAACCCTTACCTTGAAGGTTTTTACAATATTAAAAAAAAATGACATAATAACATCATATATGTAAGGTCCACCCAAATCCAGCCCAACTAGATTACAGCAGACCAATGCACGGTATAACAAGATTACTATTGTAATAAATTAGATTTTATCCTTGTTCTAAAAGTGTTTAAGCTAAACTTTTTTAAACCATAGTTCAAATGTGCTTTTAGAGGGCGGAATATTACCTCTGAAAGCACATTTAAACTATGCTAAGCCCAGTCAGGCTATTTATTTTTCGATTGCAACAGACACTGGACCGCTAGATGGCGCCTGCTGACTATTTTACATGTCGCTATTGTAAAAATACCGGGATGTACCAAATAGTCAAAGGATCCTCGTGCCGGTCGTCACATGCCTATTTTGCACTGACGAGAACCAACAGCTCGAAACTGCAGTCTGCAAGTGGCGTGTGACGGCTGGCAAGAAAGCTTCTTTAAGTAGGATCAGTCTTTCGGCTGGTGTTTGTTGCAATCGAAGCATTAGCGTTTTGATGGTAATATGCAATTATTACACTTAACGCGCCAGGCTTGTAACTTGTAATTCAGCGCTCGGCTGGGCACATAGCCCGGAGAGTAGCTGTTGGTTTCAGTCTGGTACGGTCCTTATAGTAAAATAATTTATTAACATTATTATACAAATAAACTGCATTATAGGAAAAAGACCTTCAAATATTGCTGTATAGTGTTTTGGCATTGTGAGAGTTTGACAGGGCCTAATATCACGATTATGAATTTCATCCCTAAATAACAATTTCTTTCGCAAATATACGGATATAAACGTAAATAATAAACGATGTACAAAGGTAAGTAAGTGATATTCGTAATTATTATGTAATGTTTAACCATTTTAATTGACGAAATATATCAGTTATCTGATCAAATTTTCTAAGATTATAATGAACCGACAGCAGGTGTTCTGCATTCTTTGAATGCGATTTTTTGTGTTCAAGTCTAGGCATGGATAGTATACAAGATCAGCATAGAAGAAAATTGGCAACACAAATGATTCACACAGTTTTTTTCCTGGTTTTGTAATTAAGAATATGATTATTCGCATACAGTAGCTTTAAGCTTATATAAGACTTCTTTATTAAATTATTAACATGTTCATTGAATCTTAAGTTGACATCTATCATAACTCCTAAGTTTTTTGCTCTGTCAATAAATGGTAATCTTTCTTCATTCAGTATAACATTTAAATTAGACTTAAGATTTTCATATTCATTTTTTGGACAAAATAACATTATAGCTACTTTTTGTGTATTAAGTTTTAATTTATGTTTTTTACAATTAGAAACTATTTTACCAAGATCCTCGTTAATATTTTTTTGGATACTAACTCATATTCTTGGCAACTAAACTTAGTGTAAATAAGTTGACTATCATCTGCATAGCAATGAACTTCTGAAAATTTTGTAACGCTATATACATCAGAAGTGTATACTAGAAATAATAACGGACCCAATATGGAGCCTTGCGGAACTCCAGATGTAACTAGCTCAGAAGAAGACGTACCTAAGTTCGTGCGGACAATTTGATGGCGATTTTCCAAATATGAACAGAAAAACGTTAACGACATATCATCTAACCCGCAATATTGCAATTTTGCTATCGGTAAGTTATGATCTACTGAGTCAAAAGCCTTTGAAAAATCTAACAGAACCAGTATGCTCGCCAGTTCCTCATCGAGAACTCTGACTAGAGTATTTAAAATATTTACCAATGCCGTACTCGTGCTGTGTCCAGCTCTGAAACCTGATTGATTTTCTGGTAGTAGCTTATATTTATTGAAGTAATGCGTTAATTGAAAATTGACGATTTTCTCTAAAATTTTACTTAAAATAGAAAGTAAGCTAATAGGACGTAAATCATCGAGTGCTTTTGAACTATTTGTCTTAGGGATAGGAGATACAATAGAAATTTTCCATTTGCGCCAGAAAAAATCCTATTTCCGAGCAGCAGTCAATAATATGGGTAACATAATTTTTTATGACCGGCATGTATAGCATTAACATTTGCAAGCTAATTTCATTATGTCCACAAGCATTTGATTTAATTTTAGAAATTATTTTTTCTATCTCCACCGGGGTAGCAAGTTGAAATGAAAATTTTGTATAAATATTAAATTTACTATTATTATAAAAACTTAAAGTTTGGTCGTTAAAGGCTGCTAAAAGACTAGAGGGATTTTGCAAATTTTCAGATATATCAATCTTCTTTTTGGTCTGAATATTCATAGTTTTTAACTTTTTCCATAATTCTTTAACATCACCATTCCTAGTAAGTTTTAGGTATGCTGCTTTTTCCCGCCTTATTGCAGCTGATGCAAAATTACGCATATTTCTATAATTATTCTAACTAGCTATAGTTTTAAACTATTTATATTTTGTAAAGGCATTATCTCTATCCTTCATAATTCTCCTTAACGTCTAATTATACTTTTATTTTAACCACTGTAACAAACTAAGAACTATAATTATAAATATTATAATTGTTTTGTGTTAGTACGTATCCCAAATTAAAAGGTTGACCAATTTTCTCTTCACAAATCCTTTGGAGAAGAATTTCTCTGATAGCGTAATATCGTTGGCAGCTAAAAATGATATGTTCTATTGTCTCCTCCTTCTTGGCATATATCACAAGTGCCGAATCTTCCATGTTAATTTTACATTTGTAATGGCAATGATATAATCTATTATACTTTCGGATTCTCCTTGAATGCGGGACTTTACTTTTTCTTCCAGGTTAAGGTTATAATCTGCAGGTAAGTAAAATGATTTAAAGTCTGTAAGAAAGTTATTCCATGTCATCCAAGCACTTTTATTATTCCGGTACCATAATAAACAATCGCCTTGCAATAATTCTGGCAAAGCCCGCAACATTTGTTCATTAGAGAAATTGTAGCCATCTTGTAGTTCTTGTACTCTTTCTAAAAATGAGATAGCATCTCTTTTCCCATCAGAATGGACATTCCACTTGCGGACTTGGTCGAGGACGGCATTAACAGATGTTAGTTGTGGATTCGAAGTAATGAGATTCGGGCTAGCGGCCGGTTTGTTTTCTCGAATAATGTTTTTTAGTCTTGAACGTAATTCTTCGACCGTTCCGGTGCTTTTTCCACCATGTTTTGAAATTTCTTGCTGTAGTTCATCCTTCTTAAAATATTTATCTTTTTACTCCGTTACTATGATAACGTAAAAACTATGTAATGTTGACGATTTCTGTACAAAGTTGTCCTGGTTGTGAAACGTAATAACCGGCGTATCTGGATTAGATTGTTGAACTGCTCGGGCGCCAAAATGTGATGCTTGTTTTGCTCGGGTAGCTGGTTTGGAGATTATTCCAGGGTTCAATGTTAATATTAATTAAAATCCAGATCCAAAATAAGACATTTATTTTCCTAATAATTATATGTACAGTGTGGCCATATCTTTTATAGCTTAGGTTGCGACAATCTTGTTATTACATAAGTACATCATAGTAATCGGAGAGAGAGAGAGAGAGAGTGTAACATATTTCCTCTATGTACGTCGTCGTAACCCCAATTCTCTAATCGAAGTTCCAGGACATAGCAGACGCCACTAAGAAATCTGTTTCAGGAGAGATTCAGTTCAACACACTCGAATCAATCTGACAGGAGGTCCAGTTCAACGCACTCGGATCCTCCCTAACAGATACTTGGCCAGCGACTGCCATGACGCCGGAGAAACTTGAGCTTCCGGTTCTCAGTTCAACACACTCGAGAAAGGTGAAAGTCAAGCTCTGAATTTACTGGTTTTTGGCTAGCTATTTTATACCAAAAAATCACGGTCACGTGGTTTTGCACCCGGCACGAAATGCACACGGCACGCAAGTTGCGGCCTGGTGAAGTTAGAATTAAAAGTTAACAAAAGAACTAATCAGGTATTGAACTAATCTAAAACTGAACTACTTGATCCATGCATGATTAAAATAAGTTAATCTGGAATGAAAGTATACAGTATTCCTGTAGTATTGTATACTTCATTACAAGTTTACATAAACAATGACCTGATCTAATTCTTGATATGGTTCTTATGAAGTTTCTACTATTATAAAGCATTTTTGCAAATCATGTTTGTGTAGGCACTGTGCATTGTAAACTTTTGTAAAATATACCCTTTCCACTATTTTTAAATTGCTCCGTTGAAATCTGCCATTATTCTAGTTTTATCACACTTGTATAATCGTCATATGGTATCTTATATGTATTTTCCTCCCCATATCGCAAGCTTTCTTCGCCCATTCATCTGTTTTTTCATTCCCTTCTATTCCAATGTGGCTCTTTATTCAAGCCATGCTAATATTTTTATTTTGTCCTTCACACTCCCTTATTAGGCAAGGAAATATAACACAAAAATAGCCTCAACCTTGAGTTTTTTTTTGCATAAGTCGGATTGAGATGTGGCTTTCGCATTCGCTTCTTCAACTCGTCTAGAAACTTTGTGCCATATTTAGGACTTGTACTTTTTTTATATTGCATTGCTGCATCGAAAAGTGCTTTCTGATAAGTGCATCTTTTCAAGCGATGAAGAAAAAAGTCATATCTTCCACAAAAAACAGCCGAATCATACGAATTTTAGTACTCGGGGGTTTTTTGAGTCGCTGGATATGATGTCCAAATGAGCCCTGTGCACCTGGTGGTCAGGACGGCACCAGGAACGTCATCACCTGGAGTTCCCTGTAAACTCATGGAAAATCGATAGAAACTCGTTACCCGGGGGTTTTTTAGGTCGCTCGTCCCGAATATGACATCGGCAACCTCCCCCGGAGGACCTAGTGCGCGTGACCTGGCTAATAACGTCATCTTCTGGAGTTCTACTGAAATTATTTATCAAATAGATCGAAAATATATATATATATATTTTTTTCTTTCTTTTTTTAATTTTTTTTTAATTCTTTAAACATATATTTTTTGTTCCTTTTTATATTTTTTTATTTTATTTTTTTCCCCAATATATGCACATTACCCTTAATATCCAATTATACTCTTATTTTAACCACTTTAACAAACTAATAACTATAATTATAAATATTATATTTGTTTTGTGTTAGTAGGTATCCCAAATTAAAAGGTTGACTAATCTTCTCTTCACAAATCCTTTGGAGAAGAATTTCTCTGCTAGCGTGATACCGTTGGCAGCTAAAAATGATATGTTCTATTGTCTCCTCTTCCTGATATACCCTGTAGTGCCGAATCTTCCATGTTAATTTTATATTTGTATACCTTACATAAACAAGGGCCTGATCTAATTCTTGATACGGTTCTTATGAAATTCCTACTATTATAAGGGATTTTTGCAAACCATGTTTGTGTAGGTACTATGCATTGTAAACTTTTGTAAAATGTACCCTTTCCACTATTTTTAAATTGCTCGTTGAAATCTGCCTTTATTCTAATTTTACCACACTTGTATAATCGTCATCTTATATGTATTTTCCTCCCCATATCGCAAGCTTTCTTCGCCCATTCGTCTGCTTTTTCATTCCCTTCTATTCCAATGTAGCTCTTATCCAAGCCATGGTAACATTTTTATTTTGTTCTTCACACTCCCCTATTAGGCGAGGAAATATAACACAAAAATAGCCCCAACCTTCAATTTTTTTTGCAGTAAGTCGGATTGAGTGTGAACGATCCATGCTTTTGATGGAAGTCTGAAGGACGTATTTTCTGTTCGAAAAACTTAGAAAAATTGAAAAAAATAGGAAAAAGAAAAAATTAATTTTCTTTTTCCTCAACCTTTTCTAAATACTAAATAAAAATATTACGTTCACAAAATTTTTAGGGTTCAAAGTGACTGTTTCAGACGGAGATTAATGGATAAATCATACTTACTGTCGTTTATGCTTAACTGCGGCTCTGATGGTACTAATTGGAAGACGTCGTAACACTATAAATCTAACACTGTCTGTTTTACACTCTCTTAAAATTTAAATCTGAAAGGGAAATTTTGTTAGAAAACACAAGTAAAAGACAATATAAAGTTCAAAAAATGTATATTAAATCTTTAAAAAATTTATGTTTTTTACAACAACTTCTTCAGAGAAAATGTTAACAAACAATGGTCTGACCCGTGTACAACACATGGTGAGGAACGGGACGATTCATACGGTACCAACTACCATCCAACATGCAGTTTGAAAAGCTAACGATGCACAAAAAGATTCAAGGAGCAGTTCATGTAACTGAAATTTTGGTGGGCTTATGCTTGCCTGTCTTTATAAACGTATTTATTAATTCACATAAATTTTGGTCGCTCCTCGGAGCTTAAAATTGCTTGAAGCGTCTCTACTTCGTTTGTATTATGCAATAACAAATTTTACGTTCAGGCAAGGCAGATCCCATGCACGTGTGAGTACATGGTATAGATACTTTTTTGACTCCGAATCACTGAGGAACCGGTTTAGGGCAAACCCCGTCAAAACGCATCATTTCCCCGTCAAATCCGACTGTTAGGAAATGATGGGGGTCCCATGTCGCTAAGGGCTATTTTAGCTATAACTTCCGATATACTTTGAATAGTCGTTGGACTAACTTGTCCTCATATTCAATACCTCGTAAGAGTTGCAGTGCTTGACAACGTGGATTCGTAAAAGGGTTTTTAATCTTGGAAATTTGGAAGTTCAAGTCCAATTTTAGTATACTTTCTAAAATTGGGTGGTCGGGGCGACATTACGTCCCTGTGCAGCGACATTTACTACACTTTCTAAATTAACGTTCCTTGAAGAGTTAGCGATAATTTGGCATAAAAAATGCTCCGAAGAGCAAAAATATATTTCCAAGAATTAAAAACCTCCTCCACGGCGTTTTTACGTGAAGCACGCTTTTCTTACGAAGTATTTCCTAAGTCGGATTTTGTTACAACGTCGAAAAGTATATCGGGGTTATAGCGTTCTTTAACACTCCCCTCCTTTCCGTGAATCTTTTTGTGTAACGTTTGGTAAATTGGTTTTTGAAAATAAAATGGATCATTGGATGTAGTCTCCCATGTGTTGTATTCGGTTATAGTTCAGACCGGCCTATCTGAACATAACATAGATGCAAATCTAAAAATGATTATAAGTTTGAACATATATCGATGCATAGCATTCGATTGAATAATTGAACATTGGGTTTCAAAATGGCATAAAAAAAAGAAAAAATCGAAAATCCTCAGATTCTCGATGACATAACACAAACACTTTCGACGCACTTATCTTTCTTAGTGTTCTTCCACTAATGCGGGCTTGCGTCTGCTCCTCCTCGTGTCTATGCCTCGTCGATCACCTTCGGTGTCGAACTGCCTTCTGGAACAGCTTAGGTGGTCCTCGGACTGCTTGGCTCCAGCTATACTATGGCTCTGCTCAGTTTATATGAAACAATATAAAACAAAATTTTAGTAAAATGTTTGTTTATATCCCGTCTGGGGATCTGCGACCGATAACATATCGTCGTCTTTGAGAATAGGAACACTGAATTTTGTTGACTTATATTGATTGAAATGGTTTCCGTGTAGTTAAAAAAATCTCTTCTTGGGAGAAATCTGCGACCGATATCACATCGTCGTCTTTGAGAATATGAACACTGAATTTTGTAGACTTATGCTGATTGAAATGGTTTTTATTAAAATCTCTTCTTAGGAGAAATCTGCGACAGAATCTGCATCCGTCGGATCGTTGCATCTGCCCCTCCAGCAGACGTGGCGGCATCTCGCCCTTGAGTTGCTAGACTCATCTGAATCGCGCTCTTGCGTCAGAGTCGTCGTCTTTCCATGCCGTGCCAATGGAACATTTGTTTGGACCCTTTGGGTCGGACTCTGCTTACAGATGTATATGTTTTAAACATATGAGGACTTAGAAAAAAATTATAAAAAATACCAACTCTGCCGGACACGGTCAGAGTTGCTGCAGTGAATTTGGAAGATTTGTTTGGGCGATACAATATCCTCGATAGAAATAACTTGTAAAAAATGCATAAAAAATACCAACTCTTGCCTGACACGACAAGAAGTTGGTATGGAAATTTTGATATAAAATAAACCTAGCACTAAGTTAAAACTTAGCCTAGGTTGAAAAGTGTTATAAAAATATAATTGAATCTCCAGAACTGGATTCTGAATCAGAAGTGGAAGCATCTCGTGGCGGTGCATGGATTTGTACAACCGTTTGCTCCGGCGGTGGAGGTTCTGTGGAATCGTCTGAGAACGGGGAATCATCTCCATCGAGTGATGTTCCGCCTGGACTAGCATTTTCTTCATCGGAAGATTCGATTTCCTCCTCTGGCGGGGCTGGTCTCAAATCATTCACATGTACTCTTGTCGTTACATTTCCCTTTTGCACGAGATACACTTCGTCTGAAAACTTCTTCAGAATTCTGGTTGGGCCTGACCAAGACGGCGTGAAGGTATGTACCTTCCTTTTTCTTTTACTCATAACTCTGTCTCCTACTTTGAAAACGATCGGAGTGACGGCCTCTTTCGGCGCATATTTTTGTTTATAATTTTGTTGGGCCTGACGGGCTTCCTTGACTCGCTCGTATCGTGGAAGCGTTTGTTGCTTGGCTCTTTCTTGCCTCCAGGCATACAAATCCCATTCGCCTCTTTCGGCTGGATCATATCCTAACACGATCATGCTAGGTGTTTGATTTGTAGCGGCGTTCCTACGATTTCTTAAGATGTATGTCATCTGATGCACGTAGCGATCCCAAGTGTCGTTCGGCTTTTTAAATAAGAGAGTATTTAAAATTTTCTTACACTCCTGAACCCGTCGTTCCACGGGGTTGGACTGTTGGTGATATGCCGGAATTAAGTATCGTTCGATACCATTTCTTTCGCAAAACGTGATGTACCATTCGGAATTGAAATGACCACCATTGTCGGAAATTATGACTCGAGGGACTCCGAATCTTGCTACTATCTCTTCGTCAATAAATTTGGCTATCGTTCTGCCATCGACCTGAATGTATGCCTTTGCCTCTATCCATTTACTGAAAACGTCTTCGACGATAATCATGTATCTGTTTTCGGCGTCTTTAGTCCTCTGCAGCGGGCCAATTACGTCGACGCTCAAAGTTTCAAATGCATTTTGTGGTGCATGACTTCTAAGTGGAGCATTGGGTTGGGCTTGTCTTGTCTTTACAGACTGGCATATTAGACAGTCGTTTATGTATCTGCCTACGATCCTGGCCATATTATTGAAAAAGTAGCGTTTTGCTATTTTCCTGAGAGTCTCGTCTCTTCCTGGATGACATGCTTCATCTCGGTCATGATAATGGTAAATCAATTCCTTTATTTTCCTCTTTGGCACTATCAATTTAAAATTTCGATCGCAATCTTTATAAAGTACATCGTCTTGGACGTGAAAATTTTTCATAAAAATAAGATCCGCATCGGAACGTTGTTCCTGTTGAAATAGATCATTCCAACGGCGGATCTTGTCTTGAATATCTCTTGAACTCAATTGAGCCTGTACGATATCTTCGTATATTTCTGAGTGCGTTAAAACAAAAATACGTTCTGGACACTTATAATTTGGTAGGAACATTCTTTCCTCTTCATCGTCTGTCTCGACATACTGATTTTGTGGGTTACGACTTAGAAAATCTGCTAATAAATTCTCCTTTCCTGGACAGTGTTCAATTTTGAATGCATATTCTTGCAATAGTAATGACCATCGTGTAAATTTTGTTTTGTCGTCCTTATGTTTGTTTAACCAAAGTAACGCCCTGTTGTCCGTCTTCACCAAGAACGGTTTGTCTGCTAAGTACATCTTGTACTTTTTAATATAGTTCACATTCCAGCTCGTTTATGTGGTAACGTCTCTCTGCTGGAGATAACGTGTTGCTTGCATACGAAATTATATATTTCTCGCCGTTGTCGCCTAATTGATATAATACGGCCGAAAGGCCTTGTAGGGATGCATCTGTTTGCAAAATGAACTGACGTGAAAAATCCGGCCGATGGAGTTCCAGCGGTCCGGATAATAATTCTTTTAATTTTCTAAACGCTTCATCGCATGTATGGTTCCAGTGAAAACGATTTTCCTTCGAAAGAAGTTTCGTTAGTGGCTTCGTGATCATCGCCACATTCGGTAGATATTCTCGTACCCAGTTGCAAAGTCCTAGGAAACTTTGTAGCTGCTTTTTGGTGACTGGAACGGGATAATTTTGAATTTGTAAGACATGTTTTTCTAATGGTTGGGAAGTATCAGTTCTAATGGTGTGGCCTAAATATTGAATTTCATTCGTCGCTATTACACACTTTTCCGGTGACACTTTTAGATTGTGCAGACGTAGTCTTTCAAAGACTAACCTCAAGTGGGACATATGCTCCTTCACGTTTACGCTGTAAACGATTATATCATCTAAATACACTTTACAGAAATGGTGCAGGTAACCCGTTAAAACGTCCTTTGCCATGAATTTCTGAAAGGTACAGAGAGCTGTCTTGAGGCCGAAAGGCATGACATTGAATCTGTAAGCTGCCCCATCAGGAGTGGTAAAAGTCGAGAAATCTTTAGATGCTTCATCGAGCGGTATTTGCCAATATCCACTTTTTAAATCCAACACAGAAAAAATCTTCGAATTGCCTAAATCTTTAATACTTTCGTGTATTTTTGGTAAGACGGAAGCCTCGTCTTCAGTCATTTCGTTCAAATGGCGATAATCGATGCAAAAACGTGGTTTCTTGTCTGAGCGTTTTATTATCACGGGTGGTGAACTATATTGGGCAGTGCTAGGTTCGATGACGCCAGCTTTCAACATCTCTTCGATTTGGTCGTACATAATTTTCTTAGTACTCGGAGACATCGGATATGGTCTGATATTAAATGGTTTCGTGTATTTTACTATAATTTTGTGTTTCACAGTCACTGTGGTTGCTTGAGTCGGTTCCGCAGTGAACAGATCGACAAATTCTTCGAACAGCGGCCGTAGGAATTTGTCTTTAATAACAAGCTCTTCAGGAAGCTTTGCCTGCTGTCTCTCCCTCTGAGAAGCTTGATTCCAGAAGACGGTAATACGCTCTTCCGTGCCGGCATATAGGCATTTTCGGCCATAATCATATGCGACATTGTTCATATATAAGAATGGTGATCCTAATATTATCGTTTCGTTCAAATTTTCGATTACTTGAAAATCAATTTCAAAAGAAGTGCCTGAAATTATTACTTTTAATTTTGTCGTTCCAAGAGAGTCCACCATTCGATCTCCGCACGCCATAGCAAATGATCGACGTGTCGTGAGATTTTTAAAATTATCCAACATCCTCGGATGGATAACGTTTCGCGTCGAGCCTGAATCAATCAGTGCGTCGACCGCATGTTCATTTATCTGAACTTTTATACGAGGCAAAGGGAACGCTTCGCTCATATAATTTATTGACTCCCTTGTCTTGTGCATGGGAGCGTCGTAGTGGTCATGAGTATTAGAAATTTTTAATGGACATTGCTGCCGCCTTGGTTCGGCCGTTGTGCCGGGGATCTTGCAGATGGACCCTGGCCTGGGTCTCTGGCCCCTCGAAAGTTTCCCGGTCTCCTGTTGAGATGAGGGTTATTCGGGCATTGACTATGGAAGTGCCACTGCACTGTGTCTGTACAGTATCGGCACGGGGTTGCCGGTCGGTCGGGTACTCGGAATTTCCCCGATCCGCCATTAAAATTGTTTTGCCTGCGGTCAGGATTCACTGATCCGCTTGAAGAATTAGGCATAAAAAAAGGACGACCAGGCGCTCTGCCTGGACCGTCCTGTCGAGAGACATCCTCGCGGAAATGCACCCTCGGTGCTGTCGGAGTTGGGCTTCCATTGCTCCTGTTACTAGAATTTGGTTGACTGATGTGTCCCGGCTCTCGATAGTAAGACGCGCGGGACAGACGTTGATCAATAAGCTGGATTAGCGACGTCTGTTCGTCAGCTGAATCCCGCTCGACGTTAGTAGCCGCTGCTATTAACATCTCTGTGTTTGAAATTAGGTTGCTTCTCAAGCGTGACCTAATTTCTGGACGCAGTTGGTCCATGATGACCCGAGCTCTGATGGCTTCGGATTTAAAGGGATCAATACGATCGAAAAGACAGGTTTTCCTTGTGATAAACACTGCCGTGTCGTCTAAAGACGTTTGCTTGACGGCATACAGTTGAGCAATAGCTCGTGACTGTATGTCGGGAGAATTAAATCTCGTAAGGAATCTTTCCTTGAATAAGGCATACGAAGTAGTCAACGTCCTAAATTGTTCGGACCATCGTTGAGCTTCGCCCTTGAGTTGGCCGGTTACGTTATGGAGGCGATCATAGTCGTGGCTTATGCGAGCTCTGTCGAAATATTCCTCCATAATTTTCAGAAATGCTTCTGGATCTTCATGATCAAGCCCATGGAACGTCACGTTCGGACATCTTTGTCTCTCATGGGGCGTACAGGTCGACACGTTCTGTATCGCCTGCACGAAGCCCTCTGCCATTTTCAGAAACATACTCTCCATCGAAGCAGTTTGTGGCTGTGAAGCTGATAAATTAACATTATCTCCCTCCGGAAACAGTCGCTGTGGTTCTATCCCTCTAGAACCGTCGTCGACGAGCGGTGCGGTGACTCGCTCATAAAATTCTCTTGGGGTCGACCCCTCGGAGTCTTCCGCCATGAATGAGAAAGGATTTGTTGGGTTTGGGGACGGCATGGTCCCTGTTCGGGCGCCATGTGAACGATCCATGCTTTTGATGGAAGTCTGAAGGACGTATTTTCTGTTCGAAAAACTTAGAAAAATTGAAAAAAATAGGAAAAAGAAAAAATTAATTTTCTTTTTCCTCAACCTTTTCTAAATACTAAATAAAAATATTACGTTCACAAAATTTTTAGGGTTCAAAGTGACTGTTTCAGACGGAGATTAATGGATAAATCATACTTACTGTCGTTTATGCTTAACTGCGGCTCTGATGGTACTAATTGGAAGACGTCGTAACACTATAAATCTAACACTGTCTGTTTTACACTCTCTTAAAATTTAAATCTGAAAGGGAAATTTTGTTAGAAAACACAAGTAAAAGACAATATAAAGTTCAAAAAATGTATATTAAATCTTTAAAAAATTTATGTTTTTTACAACAACTTCTTCAGAGAAAATGTTAACAAACAATGGTCTGACCCGTGTACAACACATGGTGAGGAACGGGACGATTCATACGGTACCAACTACCATCCAACATGCAGTTTGAAAAGCTAACGATGCACAAAAAGATTCAAGGAGCAGTTCATGTAACTGAAATTTTGGTGGGCTTATGCTTGCCTGTCTTTATAAACGTATTTATTAATTCACATAAATTTTGGTCGCTCCTCGGAGCTTAAAATTGCTTGAAGCGTCTCTACTTCGTTTGTATTATGCAATAACAAATTTTACGTTCAGGCAAGGCAGATCCCATGCACGTGTGAGTACATGGTATAGATACTTTTTTGACTCCGAATCACTGAGGAACCGGTTTAGGGCAAACCCCGTCAAAACGCATCATTTCCCCGTCAAATCCGACTGTTAGGAAATGATGGGGGTCCCATGTCGCTAAGGGCTATTTTAGCTATAACTTCCGATATACTTTGAATAGTCGTTGGACTAACTTGTCCTCATATTCAATACCTCGTAAGAGTTGCAGTGCTTGACAACGTGGATTCGTAAAAGGGTTTTTAATCTTGGAAATTTGGAAGTTCAAGTCCAATTTTAGTATACTTTCTAAAATTGGGTGGTCGGGGCGACATTACGTCCCTGTGCAGCGACATTTACTACACTTTCTAAATTAACGTTCCTTGAAGAGTTAGCGATAATTTGGCATAAAAAATGCTCCGAAGAGCAAAAATATATTTCCAAGAATTAAAAACCTCCTCCACGGCGTTTTTACGTGAAGCACGCTTTTCTTACGAAGTATTTCCTAAGTCGGATTTTGTTACAACGTCGAAAAGTATATCGGGGTTATAGCGTTCTTTAACATGAGATGTGGCTTTTGCATTCGCTTCTTCAACTCGTCTAGAAACTTTGTGCCATATTTTGGACTTGTACTTTTTTTAAATTGCATTGCTACATCGAAAAGTGCATTCTTATAAGTGCATCTTTTCAAGTGGTGATGAAGAAAAAATTCTTCACTTCAAATTCACACTTCTTCATCACTTGGAAAGACGCACTTATAAGAATGCACTTTTTGATGCAGCAATGCAATTTCAAAAAACTACAAGACCAAAATATGGCACAAAGTTTCTAGACGAGTTAACGAATCGAATGCAAAAAACCCCATCTCAATCCGACTTACTGGAAAAAAAATTGAAGGTCGACTGCTTTATTTCCTCGCCTATATATTTTGAATGATCTCCGCTGTCAGATTTGATATTTGATATCACTCAGTTTTATAAATTTTGTTTGTATAGTTGTCATTTTCGTTATGAAAGGCGCATCCATTTTCCCATTTTGCTTCGATCCGTCGGTGTAAATTACATTAAAATCTTTCCATTTTTGGTGTGTCATATTTTAAAACAAATCGTATTAGTTTCTGGGGTATATTTGTGTACTTTGTTTCAATGAATATTTATTGTTTCTTTAATATATCGTAGTCTTTTATATTATATATTGTTAGGTTTTCATTTTTATCAATATTCTCCAGTCCAATTAGGTATTTAATACAGCTGTCTACTAAAGAGGGGGACGGAGCTACATCACATTTTGCATTGGAAGGCTCTTCCTGCCAATGCAAAATGTCTCAATCAAGTTTTTCCCAATAGATGGATCGGTAGACGCGGTGAAATTGAGTGGCCTGTTCGTTCTCCCGATTTGACTCCGCTTGACTATTTTTTATGGGGTTACTTAAAATCGAAAGTCTACTTCAACAAACCAAATAACGTTGATGATTTAAAAGGCAGAATAAGGCAAGAAATTAATCACTTCACCCCGCAAACGACGCAAAATGTTTTAGAACAATTTCAGCAACGCCTCCATTATTGTCAAGAAGCTATTGGCACTCAGTTTGGAAATTCGATTTAAACTGTTTCTTGTTATTGAAAAAGCGTCGGGTGCTTTTTACTATATTTTTATTGCACCCCACGCTTTTTTACAATGAAACATTTAAAATATTTAAACATTATTTTTTACTTTTTAGTTCGGTTTGGTATTAATATTTAGTTTGTTTAAACTATAATTTTTTTTCGCCAATCTCCTCTTTTTTGTTTTTGTATTGTAGTTTAATTTTCCATTGTTGTTCCCACGAGTAACGGACAATTTAAACGGTCAACTCTCCCAGGGGTCCGATATTAATAACCCCGGCGCATCCGGCAAAATGTCGACAATAGATTAGTCATGTTTTTTAATTTTTATTTTATCCTGATGGTTCTGGTGAGGACAATAGGACAAAGCTGTCAAATTATTGTATTGTTGTCAGTCCTTGATAAGTGTGCAAAGTTGCACTTTAATTTGACGTTTTGAAGTAGGTGAGAATTACGTTCAAAGATTCAAAAAGTTACATACATAATACAGATATACATGTGAAGCTAATATAAAACGTGTGAAAATAGTAAGGGTTCAGGATTACTGAAAATAGTCCACGGTTGTCCTGTTGTTGTTTGTAAAAAAGTTTTTCTCATTAATAATTGCATCTAAAAAAAAATGCAACTCGTACGAATTTTTTGCATTGAAATATTTCAAATTAACTCAGCTGTGAACAAAAAATACGCAAAGAAAATTAAATGTTATATATTTTCGGAAAAATAAAAAACTAAAACATTTAAATTTTCAAACCAAACTTCACATTCAGATTCTTAATGTAATTACAAACAGCTTTTCATTTTGGTACTTTTCAATATTTTGATAAACAAGGGCATTTTAGGCCATTTTAAAATTTCTAATGATATTTTAAAGGTCTCATAATTGTGACATGACAAATATGTTTGGTAATTTTGTGGTTATTAATCATGCTGAAGTTAATGCTGAAACTCGTATAAAAAACAATTGAATAAAAAAAGGGTTCCATATGGTGCAGACGTTTTGGCGTACACTGCTTTTTACTATTTATTTTACTTGTTTATGTATTTAAATACACTGTCCTAGAGACCCAAATTGATAAAAAATCTAAATCAGAATTCTTTTCTTAAAATGCCTCAGTTTGAGGTATCGCGCATATCTCTCGGTTTTGATGACAAGATTTCAGGAGTTTGCCAAATGTTAGAAAACATTATGGTTTTCGTCTGTTTCAGTACCTATTTTTATTTGGAATTTTAAGTGAAGATTGTACCCTACAAGAGCTAAGTTTCCCTGGGCTTAATTTAGATTTAGCCATTTAAAAAAGAAAACAATAATTTCTTTAAAATAGGTAATTTTTGAATATTTCATTTTTTTCTTCCAAAATGCCATCCAGAAACTCATGTCGGTTTTATCAGCCAGCCTTAAGGTTGCTGACGTTTATTTGTGACGTATATTTATTTATTTTGTTTTTCTTTTTTTCTTATTGGCGCTCTTAATTTTGTGTATTGTATCAGAATCGCAAGAAAAATGTAAAACGTTTCACGATTTTACGAGTTATCCTTGCACAGACTAATCTTCTCTGCATCATGCCAATTTTAGTTTATGTACCGCCGAAGTGAATTCGTTTTTTTAAATAAAAATAATAACAATTGCAATGAATTCTAGTTTAAACAGTGCATTTTAATGAAAACTATCCATTCTAAATTAATGTGTATATATGTACGTGTATTGATTTTTGCAAAAATGCAAAAACACATTAAAAACTAATAGGGGGGCACTTTCTTATAAATATACCTAAAATTTGCCCCACTCCTTAATCCCAGTGCAACACCTTATACATTTCAAAAGTTTTTAATTTCAGCTTTTCAAATAAAAAAATAAATTAATAAAATAGTCTTTATTGCAACAAAGTAAGTACAAATTGTCACAAAAGGAATACAGTACTGCTAAGCATATTTTCATGTGTACG
This sequence comes from Leptura quadrifasciata, assembly GCA_963675555.1. Lineage (NCBI taxonomy): Eukaryota > Metazoa > Arthropoda > Insecta > Coleoptera > Cerambycidae > Leptura > Leptura quadrifasciata. The sequence continues at coordinate 34,181,969 of OY776679.1, read as the reverse complement.
TATTTATGTGTATAATAATAATTTAATTTAAAAAGTTGCACAACTAAAATAAAGACAAATGTAAATATGTATCAAAACACACATATTGCACGCATTTTGTCACAAATAAAATTAATAATTACAAGCCTATTGCTAACTCTAATATAAAGATATTTATTTTGTCTTTAAAACTTCTAGTATTGGATGAGCGAATAGGTAAGATATTATACATCTGAGCTGCTTGGTAGGACAAAGAACTCTTAAAAGCCTCTGTTTTGTGCATAGGTATACTTAAATAAGTTCTATACCTGGTATTAAAGTCGTATATATACCACCATCCCTACTTAATCTATTAAGTAAATACCCCGGACAATTATTTTTTATAACTGTATTAATTAGACAACTCATATAAGGGGGCGAGCGTAGGTGCGTCTTTACTATGTACATACTTCGGTATGCGATGTAAAGCAACGACAGGCGCAGTTAGTACTTGGATGGGTGACCATTCCAACGGAAACCGCGTCCTCGCCTCACACATCTTCCAGCGGCTTGTATATCAGTGTATGTGCGGAAGCTATACAACCTTAGGCGAGGGTTGTATAGGAGATATACCATCCTTCGGAGGGGATGTAAAGCCGTCGGTCCCTTGTCTATTAAATGTTAGGCAAGTAAAAGATCCCTACTCTTCTTAAGGGAAGAGGTTCGGCAAAATTCCTGGTTGGGGGTAGCTCGTCTACAGGCGTCGGTGTTAGGCCTCAGTAGCGGAAATAGGCCGACGTTAAATAAATGTTAAAAAAAAAACAACTCATATACACAAATATTTCACTCATTCAAGATATTTGCGCCATGTAGATGCAGGGTTATTATAATCATATCTATTGAATCGACAGACAAATCTAATGCAAGAATTTTGAATTTTTTGGATACGATACTTACTAAAAGTTGTTAAAAATGGTTCATACACACAATCCATGCAGTTAGGTACTGATAGAACCAATGATTCGACGAGTAAGTTTTACTGACTTTGGCATCAAATCACGATATTTATATATGTTTTTAGGCAGATATTTGACCACGTAAGATCATCTAAGCCATTGTTAAAGAACAGGCCAAAAATTCTTGATGAACTTTTCGAAACTGTAACAAAATCCGCATGAAAAGCGTGCTTCACATAAAAATGCCATTGCAAGATAATTGAATGAGGTGTAAATATTGAGATCATCAGCGTATCTATAAAATTTGCAATATTTCCAATTTTTTTAAAAAGCAAGTGCATTTGTTTGAATATTTTTTTAAAAGAGCACGGAAGTTTTGAAGCATTTTTTTAATAGGTAAACTTAATATCTATAATGTTTTAAGACGAGATGTATTCTTAATTTTTTGGTTATTATTCACTACATTTACCAAACTGAATTGATAATAAAAAATAAATAACAATTTCCTAATTCTCATTTTCTTTAAGTAAAATTTGTATCAACAACAAAATTAAAAATATTTAGCAGAAATAATCCTCAAGAATTCATTCCTTTCATTAGAAGTTACACACGTAGGTAGGATGGAATTAAAAGCCGACGCCGCGCGCGTCCCAGGTCAGAGGTTATTAATGCGCTCTGTGATGATATGATTATTCGCTAATGTGTACCTGCTTTAAGCTTTTATTATCTCCATTGTTCACTGCAAAAAAAAAATTACTCGTAAATCATATGTAATTTGTGTGATATGTATTGGCAAGAAAGCAGGAAGAATATTAAAAATGTTACCAATTTCTCTTAGTTAATTTGTCATGATTTGTTGATTATATATAAGATCCAGCAAAGACGTGACAATAGGAAGAATAATAGGAGAGCGGTTTTATTATTCGTATATTTTCATTTCTAATACAATAATAATATTAATAACAATAATCATTAAATTTATTTACGTAATAGAGTTTTACATGTGTTTACAGTAATAATAATACAAATAAATATTTAGTTTCCGTATGGAGAAAATGCAATAATGATAAATAGTATGCCTTTTTTAAAATAAAAGAAAATATTCGAAAATTACTAAGTTTAGAACTTGTCAGCCATTGTTGAATATTACCATTTCCAAACAGTCTATCTTATCTAAGCTGAATTATAGATTATTTATTTTTATTTCCAAGGTAATAATTTTTTCTGTGTCAAATTTCATTAAAATCGTTGGAACCGTTTCCTAGACAGCATCGGTCCCTGTATATTCTAATGTGTCATGTCATCCCACACTAGCACTAAAAGAGTACCTATGTGATAAATTGGATCAAAATCGTTAGAGCAATCTCAATTTTTTTATGGGAAGGAAATCCTCCCGCGATCAGATGTTAGTAGTTATGAACTTCTACGTTTCCTTGGCCTTGAGCATATGCATGATATATGCCTGTCCTATTTTACCCTACTTCTGTCTTCCTGCCATCGTTCACAGTGGCTGATAGTGTGCTCTACTGTATGCTCCTGTGCGCAGTCCAGCAGTTCCCATTTTCATTAAGTTGGAATCAGTTTAGGTGTTGGCTAAAACATCTATACCCCGTCAAAACTTGCTTGGTGTAGTAGTTTATCTCCCTATGCTTTCGATTTAGCCAGATTCTTATTTTCGGTATCAACCTCTTTGTCCAACTTGCGCTTCCGTCCTGGTTCTCCCACCTGTCTTGCCACTTCTGCAAGGTTTCTTCGTTGATCTCGTTAGTGATTGTTTCTGTTCCGCCCTGCTCATGTATTTTCACCCTTTCCTCGATTAACAGATGAATCGGTGGGCTACCTGCTATCACCTGTAGCGCCTGTATCGAAAAAGTCCTCTATGCACTGCATATCCTAATCAAGATCTTTCTCTGCACCTTCTTCAGTATGTTTTTGTATTTGCCGAAGTTTAACGCTCTCCTCCATATTGGGCCCCCGTACAGCATTATCGAGTTTAATACAGAGAAGCACATGCATTTTGCCATACTTTGCGCTTTCTATATTAGACATTATTCTTTCTAGCGCTGGCCACCACAACTTCCACTTTCTGTGACTTCTTTAATGTGTCTGGTCGTACTTATACTCATATTAAAAATTATACCTAGGTATTTAATAACTTCTACTGTCTTTATTTCTGCGTTTTCCACACGTACGCTAAGTTCCTTGATATTCCTCTATCCCACCACTCTCACTGCCTCAACTTATGAGGGGCTAGTTTTGCTTCCTTCCTTTCTTTTTCTACATCCGTTGGCTCATTACCAGAATTTCACGATCAGTGTTTACTATTAGCTCCTCCACTACCCTGTCCCTAGCGACCACTGCTAGGTCGTCAGCATATCCAATTAGTGTTATATCCTGGAGCAGTTATAACTTCAGCAGTTCATCGTAGTATATATTCCACAGGAGCAGCCCTAGGATCGACCCCTGCAGGACTCCACATGTCAGATCCATTGTGTAGCTGACACTAACAAGTCTTTTATAGTGTCCCATATTTGTTTCATCCGCAATTTTTTGCACTTGCTGCATTGCGTTGACTGTAGACCTTCATCTTCTGAAACCATATTCTCTGTTCGATAGGTTTGCTTTTTCTTCTAATTTGGATTTAATTCAAGCAGTTTTCTTTGTGTGTTTAATATACAACGCGGTCTATATGCTGGCATTGCTGCCTCAATTTCGGACTTCTTTCCGTTTTTCAATAGTACTAATCGGACACTTTTCCATATTGTCGAGAACTCTCCTTGAACCATTAGTCTGTTTATCCATTGTAAGTAATACTGCATTTGATTCTTTACTACCACCTTGAATACCTCTGCTGGTATCCCATCCGGTCCTCCATGGTAATTGGGGTTATGGGATCTATGGTTTCTGGTATTATTTCAAAAATTGAAGAATTTTTTTCAATTTGGGTAACCGTTATGAAAATAACATTTTTTTTTTTTTTTCGTTGAAAAAGTTTTTTGTGGCTTATATCTCAACCGCCTTTAAATCTATTATAACGAAATTTTGAACAAAGGGGTTTTTAAAAGTGCTGGTGAAGTGCTGTGAATATTCGACTAAATTTTTTTCTTAAAAAATCGCTAATACACATTCTCGGAAAATCCACCCTTACGGTATAGCCCAGGCAGTATTTGTTTTGGGTTGGGTGAATCGGGTAGTATAGCAGATTTTTGGCTTAATCGCTCTTAAAAATCCACTATGCACTAGTTTGAAAACGTGGGCGTAGTTTTTTATTAAACAGAATGTGAAAAAATCCCTAAAAATTTCGTTTTCTTGTTCCTATTTATTTCATATATTATATCAGTAACTTTTGCTTTTAGAGAATAGTTATAGAAATGAAAAAGTTTTGTAAATAAACTTTAAATAAGATGCAGTTGGTTGTGAATCCAAAAATTCAATTTTAATATTGCAAAAATTGTAAAAATCGTAAAAATAAATGTTGAAATAGCACGTTATTTGTGGATTTTTTTTCAAATACTCATATTGTACGTAGGACCTTCATTGTTGGATGAAAAAAAACTTTATTATATAACAAATTTTCCCACCAAATTTCATCAAGATCGGACTTTTAGTTTTTGTATAATAATTTTGCAATTTAAACTTCCGCAAAAAATTTGCAAATTTTCAAAATGTTGCTGAGGCCAAACTAAAGCATTTAGAAAGTTGAAAATTTTTTGACATATAAATGGGCACTAATATTTTCAAATCCGTTTTAAGATATTAAAATCCGTTAATATGAAGAGCCTAAAAAATTGTTAAAAAATTTTGCAAATTTTTTTACTTATAAACAAATGCAATAACTTTCGACGGATTTTCATTTTTAGAATATATTTTAAAAGTGATCGGAAAGACGCTTCTTTAAAAAAACCACGATAATTCGTTTATTAGAACCGGAGTTATGATAGACACAGACACAGTTGAATTAAATTTACAATAAAACTATAAGGGTATGGGCTGTCTTTCAGCCAATAGCTTTATTTATCCAAGTACTGACCAGGTATAAATTTTCAATGCTTGCGTCTCATGAACAACCTTGCTAAATTGTTGAATAAAACAATTCAAGCCTGCGCGAAATCCATGGGAAATGTACGGGCGGCAATGGTGGGGATAGCAGAGAGCGCGGCCCGTCTGCTGTCTCGAAATTGAAATCTTTTCAAACAATCGCGCTTAAAAATTTTAATTTTCTCAGCTTCTAGTTCACCAATTTTGTATACTACTACTAAGTTGAACTCCTGAACACTAATTCTGTTTCTTACAGTATATAATACATATCATAATTTATATTACTAGGTATTGTTTAAACAATTTTAAAAATTTAAAGTAAATGTATTTGCATTTAAATATAGTAGACATGATTGTTAAAGTAATTTATAAAATAAATAATTATTAGTACGTTAAAACGTCGAAAATAAACAATTATACGCATTTGAAAAAATTATAATTAAAGGTAATAACTTGCGAGACATCGATTTCAAAAAAAAAACATCAAAATTATTTTAAATTGAGTTCAACTTTGGTCTATCATAAACGAATTATTGTGTTTCTTTTTAAAGAAGCGTCTTTCCTAGTATTTCCAAAATATATTTTAAAAATACAAATTCGTTGAAAATTTTCAAAGTTATTGCATTTGTTTATAAACAAAAGAATTTGCCAAATTTTTAAATAATTCCCTAGGCTCTCCTAATTAATGGATTTTAATATATCAAACTGGATTTGCAAATTTGAGTGCTCTTTTATATGTCAAAAAAATTTCAACTTTCTAAATGCTTTAGTTTAGCCTCAGCAACATTTTATTTATTTATTTATTTATTTATTTATTTGGATACTACCACCCAACAGGTAACCATTTACAGGGTGGGAACATTACAATGAAAACTCTGTAAACATTACAATAAACAGGTATTACAATATAAAAACACAAATTACAATAAAAAAAAAATGAAATAAAGTAACATAAAAAACACATTAAAACAGAACTACAGCAGACTAGTATAGAGAGCGAAACTTATAAATTATAAATCAAGTTGTTTAATTGAACGAATGCTGCAGTTGAATATATCAAGCTGATCTTGCAGTAGATTATAATTTCTACACATAAAATATAGAGGGGAAAATTTTAATAAATTAGTTCGAGGTGTAGGAAGGTAAAATGTTTCACAATTCCGACTTGCTGTACGAGGTATATGAAAATTCAGTTGCTCCAAAATGAGAGGGCAATCAAACATGTTATGCATAATTTTGTAAAGAAAAATTATTTAATTTACTATTCTTCTATTTTCCAAACTAGACATGTGAAATCTTTCCAACATAACATTTTGCGGATATCCAATTATTGGATAAATATTATCTTCAATAAAGCACAAATATTTAACAAAACGGCGCTGAATATTCTCAACACTATTTATGTAAATAGCATATCTTGGGGACCATATCAACGAGCAGTATTCCAATTTTGAGCGTACAAATGAATAGTATAGCAGTTTCATAATATCAGTATTACTGGACCCTTTGCAATTTCTAATTATAAAACCTAGACTCTTTAGAGCCGATGCGATGGTGAAATTAATATGTTCCTTAAAACTTAGACACTTATCAAATATAACTCCAAGGTCCTTTACTGTATCCGGTCTCTGCAAAGTTTGATCGTTTATATGATAATCGTAATTGATAGGGTTACGCATTTTGGAGAAGGTAAATGAGTTACATTTAGATATGTTAAGAGGCAGATTATTAGATTGGCACCAGTCATTTACCAAGTTTAGGTTATTCTGAAGATTTTCACAATCTTGTTCGTTTTCTATTACACAATATATTTTCAAATCATCGGCATATAAAAGACTCTCTATATTAAGATTATCTACAATATCATTTATAAAAACAACAAACATAAGCGGGCCCAGTACAGAACCCTGGGGTACACCGGAGGTGACTAGGATGTCAAACGACTTGTAACCGCGATATTCAACATACTGACGCCTATTCTCTAGATATGAAGAAAAGAACGCTAACTGCATCCCTGACAATCCAAACTTACCCAATTTTTCTAATAGAGTACAGTGATCTAGGCGATCAAAGGCCTTGGAGAAATCAGTGTAGATAATATCGACTTGCCTGTTTGCATCCAATTCCTTAGAAATGAATTGAGTGATACATGCAAGGTTAGTTTCAGTAGATCTACCGGGGACAAATCCATGTTGGTTACAGCTAATTTGGCCATGTACGTGACTGGATAATGACATATGCAAAGTGATCTCAAAGACTTTAGCGAAATTGCAGATAATTGTAATGGGTCTATAATTTTCGGCCATGCACTTGTTGTCTTTTTTAAAAACGGGACATAAGCGCGAATATTTCCACACATCTGGAAATGTACGCGTTTTTAGTGATAAATTGAATATCGTTGTGAGAGGACTGGCGAAGATGGTTGCGCAGTCTTTGACGATAAATGCGGGAATGTTATCACATTTTGAAAATTTTAAAATTTTTGCCAAGTTTAGATTGCAAAATTATTATGCAAAAACTAAAAGTCTGATCATGATGACATTTGGTGGGAAGATTTATTATATTATAAAGTTTTCTTTAGATCGTACGTATAATATAAGTATTTGAAGAAAAATTCACAAATAACTTGCTATTTCAAATTTTTTTGCGATTTTTGCTATTTTTATAATAGTAAAAATGAATTTTTGGATTCAAAACCAACTGCATCTTATTTAAAATATAATTACAAAACCTTTTCATTCATATAACTTTTCTCTAAAGGCAATAATTACCAAGATATATGAAAAAATTGGAAGAAGAAACGGCATTTTTAGGAATTATTTCACATTTTGTTTAATAAAAAATTACGCCCACGTTTTCAAACTAGCGCATGTGAAATTGTCATTTCTTATGATTTTTAGGAGCGATTAAGCTGAAAATCTGCCATACTACCCGATTTACCCAAACATAGATGATTTTAAATTGTCTGGTCGATAGCCGAGTGGGTTAAGGCGCGAGGTGGCAATCGCGATTAATCACATGGACATCACACCACCGGGTTCGAATCTTGGCTCCAGCACTGTCGGAGGAAATGGTTGTATGTCCGCGTTTTCTCAATATGTAACCCCCTTTCACACAAGCCCTGGCTTCTGGAATTGGAGGTTGTCTAATTTCTGTGGTGTTTATTATTATATTCATTTATTTAAGCAGATACCTCCTGGGCTATTAGCCTATGTAAAGGTACGCCAATAATGATTCTCAAATTTTACTACCTCATTAAGTTCTAATTGAGAGCAGTGATCAACCACCCAAATTTCAAAAAAATCGCACAAGTAGTTTCAGAGATATGAGAATGAAACTTGCGACACGCTGTATATGAAACAAAGTTATAAAAAAATAATTATTATTTCCCTATCAATCCATCTTTATTTAAATAACACCATTGCAAAAATATGTTAAACTCTAATTTTAACAATTATCGTAGATTTAAAGTAATTAAACAATAGTTTAATTATAAAGGAAGCTGTATTTAAAGATGCCGCAAGTTAATAAAATTTCTGTGTCCAAAAAAAGAGAAATATATGGTATCTAGTTAATATTTGGCATGTTGTAAGCTTCTTGCAAACCTAATAATCCTAACAGAATTTGTGCTACATGGAGTTATCTCGTTTCTGGCAAAATCCACTTTGAAACTTTCAAACTTTGACCTGCGGTCACTTCTTCATCTAATCACCTAAGACGTTTCCCGACAAAATAAGTTTTAAGAAGAAATTATGTTTTCCAGAACATAATTTAATAATAATAATATATAACTAGGACTGACTCGTAGAAGAAAATAACACAAAATTTTTATTAGTTATTAATCAATTATTCTTTCATCGCATATGGGGATTAAGTAAAAAGTATTCTTATTTGTGGAGTTATATTTACGTATGTGTATATTTTCAATTTCGCTGTTTATTGTCTCGTAAATTTTGTTAAAACATTGTTTAAATTTTATGCTGATTTGCATTGGACTTGTGATAATTTTTCTTTCTACTTCTAGTTTTTCAATATTATTGTTGTTATATTTTACTGTTTATACGTATATACTTTTTATTATATTCCATACAACTAGTTTTATTTTTGGACTTTGTTAATATATGATCATATAATTCATTTTACTTCACTTCCCTTCCCTTATTTTACTAATAATTCAAAAGTCAAGATAATTTTTGTTTCAATATTTCACGACTATGCCGTGTCTGTTAAAATAAAATAAATTTTTCAACCCCTTCAAAAACCATCCCCTTGATATTTAAATTTTTTTACTATTTCTAGTCTATTCACATGTACAATTTTATCATTTTCACAAATTTTAAAAATTTTAAACCGCTCAAAAATCATCCCCTTGGATTTTATTTTTTTTAAATATTTTTTAAGTTTTTTAATGTCTATTTTGAGCTCATTAGAAATTTACAGACTTTTGTCCACCTATAAGTCGAAATTCTCCCAGTGTGCGGCGTTTGCAATAATTTTACTATTTATGTTTAGGAATAGCGTTTCATTGAAGTAAACATTAAATAGGAGAATTCCCAGAACCGTCCCTTGAGGTATACCAATGTTTGTTTCCTTTAGAGAACTTTTTTCATTACCAATTTTTACAAATTATTTTCTGGAGTTGAGATAATTCGTAAGTAGTTTATTTGAAATTACTTATTACAGAGATCGGTCAATAATTACTTACTACAGTCCTGTTGCCTTTCTTGTGAACTATACAGCCAGATGGGAATGTTCCTGCCTCAAATTGTTTAGCTATTTTACATATATGCCGATTTCTTTTAATGTTTTTGCTGATATTTTGCCATCTCTATAGGCAGAATTGTTTTTTAAATTATCGATATTCTTTAAAATTCTTCCTCACTTAATGGTTTCATATACATGTTATTTCCGAAAGTAGCTCTCTTTTTCCATTTTGTGTCTATTATTATTTTATCAGCCATTTCTCTTCCAATATTTATGAAATAATTAATTATTAAATATTTGCGCAACTTCATTTTCATTTAAGATAATTTGATTTCTGTGTTTTAATTTTATTGATCGGCTGGTTTTAGTATTTTTATTTAGTCCCTCTTTTATTGTTTCTCAAATTTTTCTTATATTATGTTTCTTTTCTGCAATTTTTTTGCAATAAAATTCTCTTTTTGTTTCCTTTGTAGAAGATCGTTAACTATATTTCTGTATCTTTATACTCTTGGGCACGTACTATGTTATTCTTATTTGACTTTAATTCCACTTTGAGCTTATCCCTCTTCTTATAGAAATTATTAACCCTCTAGTTATCCATGTTTGATCTTTTTTCGTTAGATTTTATTGTTCAAATTTTTGTAGATTTGTTTAGATAATGCAACAACTTATCTTTGAAACATTTAAATGCAACATTCACGTTCTTTAATAGATATATAATTCATCCCGACATTCTTTCGAAATTATTTCTATTAAAATATTGTAATTCATATAGGATGTTCACTGTGAATTTGTATTACCGCTAATTTTTTTTGTGTCCTTTTCAACTTTCAGAATTATAGGGTAATGATCAGTTTTATAAATTGAAAGTTTATTGCTGTATTTGATATTTTTATAAAGATATGATCTAAGCAACTTGAAGAAACGGATCTTGTGGTTTCATTAATATACGGTAATATTCAAATATTCGTTATTTATTATATCAGGTTTTTTACTTATAATATCGATATTTACGTCATCAAGTAAAAGATGAATTGCATCTTTATTATTAGAATTTTTAAAGATTTCAACCAAATTACACCAAAGCCACTAAACAGATATCTAAGAGAACTCAACTAAGCATTCAGAAGGGCGGTGGATATTTTGAGAAATTTTTGTTAATCTACTTGTTTTCTTAACAAATTATTGTTTTTTATAGATTTATCCATTATTTAAAGAAATACAATTGCCAAGTTGAAATATACTTTTTATTTGGTGCTCACTCTGCAAATTAATATTGAGTTAATAATAGCAGATACGGACTAGCTATCTTAGTTGAAAGGCGATGGCAATTAATGAATGATAATTATTTTTTGGCCTTGAAGAGACGAAACGTTAGAATAAAAATTTAAATACGGTAAATTATAGCAAAGTTAATGAATAACAAATATTCATATAATTTTTTTTAATGCTTTTTATAATAATAGCGCTACGAAAAAAAAACAAGCAAACGAGCTATTTCAGGTTTTACCGAATAACTCCGGAACCAATAGGAAAATTTCCAATTTCTATAACTCATTTCCATTGGTCCTCAAAATACGAAGCTTTTTTCTCATTTAACCTACGACTTTGTAACTGCGAGATAGCAATAATACTGTTCAATATAAAAAGTAGTCACCCTCTATATTAAAGATTAACAAGCTTTACTGTACAAAAATTATTTTAATAAATATGAATAATAAAATAGAAGGAAATTAAATATGTTCATAAACATACGTAATTACCTTTACTGTAGTATGAAACGTAATTGAAACGTATAGGAGGACACTATCATATATTCTGCAATTCAAAGAATGCCGATCTTCAATAATCCAGGCCAGCTATAGACCTTAATCAATGAAATCATATGCAATTTGTCGCGGCACATCAGAACATTATACAATAAAGCAGTATTGCAAATTTCACAAAGGGCATTGTTTGATTTCCATCGGCACTCTCTGCGGAGATACGATTAGGTGTCATTTCATTCCGGCCAATCCCTGTCAACTGTTATTACTTTCTGATTTCGCATTCCATTTGCAGCGAAACATCGTTGAAATTCGATAATTCCAGATAATGCCTATATAAATTTAATAAAAAGAAATCGTTGGTTTGATATCGCCCTTCAGCAATAATTATTATTGAGACGAAAATACCTCCAGTTTCTCATCCCTAAAATACAGTGGCGATCTTTCTGAAATAAAGTACAAAACATAAGGACAAAAGAGTTTTTCTATAGCAGTAACGTAAAGTACTTACTTTACGCGCTGCTGTCAATGCGTAAAGTAGACTTTTATAATACTCGTGAATAAAAATCAACTATGAAGTAAACACAGTTTAATGTTATTGCTTTCTTGATATTAGTAGATAACGTTTCATTTCTTTTTAATCCGATATTGTATTGTTATCTGTAGTACTGATTTGACAAATTTCATTTTTTTAATTATTATCAATAATTTCATTCATACAGTTCCACATACCCATTGTGTTATTTTTATTTTGACTAATTTTCTTCTGGTAATAGTTAACTTTAGTGTTTTTTATTAGATCGTTTAGTTTGTTTCTATATTTTTTATATTCATTTTCATTTTCAACTGTGGGATTCCTTTTCATAATTTTATAGAGATCATTTTTTGTGTTTGTTGATTTTACTAGTAAGTTTGTTATTCATAATTTTCTGTTTATATTTTTATTTTTAATATTTATTACTTTTGTACAATTTGATATATTTATTTTTAATTTTTCAATAAGAAACTCGATAACTCTACACGAATATACCTCTATCCAATTTTCTTTTCTTAATTCTGAAACTAATTTATCTTTATCTAAATATAGTTTAGTACATTTAACATAATTAATAGGTTTTTTCTGGATTAATAAGTGCAAGCTTATGGAATAATGATCAGTTATTTTTGATTCTAACAAAATTGGGGTATGGTGAAAATCTTGTTCATATTCTTTTATAAATAAATTATCTATGCAAGAGCCAGATTCTTCCTCTACTCGTGTAAATGCATTTATTGCTGATGTTAAACCATACTCACTAATAATATTTACATAGTTGTGTACAGTCATTAACATTTATAAAATAATATTAATGTCACCTAGAAAAATGTCCATATTTTTTGAGCAATTTTCGAAGTAACTACGTAAGCATTCATTAAATAGATATACACAATTCGAGGGAGGTCTGTATACAGCTGTCATAAGTATATTTTTATCATTATGTTGTACGTCACCATCATTTTGGTTAATATCACATTCATTGTAAAGAATATTATATCCCTCAACACTATATAATGAGACAACATTTATTTCCCATAGATAGATAGATAGATAGATATGTCTTTATTAGTTCATGTAAAAGAAATTACAAAAAAACCCAGAGGGTGTAGAACATGTCACAAGATGAAAAAAAGATAAATGTAAATATTCATCATGTATAAAAAATGGTCATTTATATAAAATTAAAAAAAATAGTAATAACAAATAGTTAAAATAATGTATAAAGTATAACAAAGACACAGGAACATTAATTATATATTAAAAAATAACAATTAAAATTATTATAAATACTTAAGGATTTAAAGTGTATCACCAAAATACTCATCTAGCGTATAGTATGCTTTTACCAGAAGAGCGTTTCGTAACTTTGCTTTTGGATGTTTTAAGGATAGGTTTTTATATGTATCTGGAAGTTTATTATAGACTTTTATTATGGAAAACGGTATGTTTCTTTGTACATATGTAAAGTTTGCTTTAATATTTAGCAAATCGTCTTTATTTCTAGTGTTATATAAATGAACTCTATCATGGTCTGAAAACAAAAACATATTTTTTACTACAAATATTATAGCCTCATAAATATATAGGCTTATTAAGGTAAGTATCTGTTGTTCTTTAAATGTAGGTTTACAGCTAACCATTTGTTTGATATTCAGTATGTTCCTGAGACATCTTTTCTGCAATACAAATATTTTGTAGATATGATTCATGCTTCCCCAAAGGACTAAACCATATCTAAATCTCGATTCCACATAGGCATAGTATGCCATATATGCTGCCTCCGCATTAATATTTTGAGATATTACTTTTAAGGCATAACAATACTTAGCGATATTAGTTGCAAGCTGGTCAGTATGGGACTTCCAATCAAGCCTAGAGTCTATCGTAATACCCAGAATGCATATTTGAGACACAGTATTCAAGGTAGTGATACCATTTGTAAAAGTTTCATTATCATTAGGCTTGCTATTTGAAAATGTTATAGCTTGTGTTTTAGCTTTGTTTAATATTAGATTAAGTGGGGTATAATATTTTTCTAGCATGTCTAATGCCGAGAAAACCTTTTGCTCCAAGACTATTGGACCTGGTGAGTGAATAATTAACGAACAATCATCTGCATATTGAACTGTGTATTCATCAAGGGCCATGGGTAGGTCGTTGGTGTATAAAATATACAATAATGGTCCCAATATTGATCCCTGTGGTACTCCTCTCTTTATTACCATACTCTGTGATTTTAATAACTCTCCATTACTATCTGTATCTACAACATACTGTGTTCTATTATTTAGATAAGATTTTATTAGTTGCAACGTGTTACCCCTAATTCCATACTTTTCGATCATCTCTATTAAAACATCATGGTCCACACTATCAAAAGCTTTTGATAGGTCTAAGCTTACAGCAACTGTGTGTTCTTTATTATTCAGTGAATGGATTATTTCACAAAGTGTTTGGTAACCTGCTCTAATTGTAGATTTGTTTTTTCTAAATCCATTTTGTGTGTTATGTAATATCCCATAATTTTCAAGATAATTTATTATTCTAGTATATATTATTTTCTCAAAAATTTTGCTGATGTTAGAGAGTAACGCTATGGGCCTATAGTTGTTTATCACATTTTTATCACCTTTTTTATATACTGCCTTTACAAGCTTTGCTTTATAAGCGATTTTAAGGTTTTCAGGATATATGCCAGTAGTAAAACATAAATTTATTATATAACTAAGTGGAACAGCTATTTCAGCGGCGACATATTTTAATAATTTTACAGGTATTTCATCTGCACCTACCGCCTTAGTATTTTTTAAATTTTTTATAACTGTGCAGACCTCTTCAGGATTAGTCGGTGACAAAAATATGCTTGTTTCTATTGGCGTAATGTGATTTTCATAATTTGAACTGGAATTAATAATTGGACAATTATTTATAAAAAAGCCATTTACGTTATTTAGGACTATTTGTTTGTTGCTTTCTTGTATATCAATATTATTCAAAAGTGGACATCTGTTTTTAGTTTTAGACCCTGTATGGCTATTTACCAGTTCCCATACTGCCTTGCTTTTATTAGTAGCTGTATTTATGTATGAGATGCTTGATCGTTTTTTTGCCTCGGATATAACTTTTTTTTAGTATATTACGATAGGTATTATAAGTAACAACAGATATTTCACCTTTTATTTTTTGTTTATATAGATTTCGTTTAGTTTTGCAAGATATTTTGATGCCTTTTGTGATCCATGTTTTTATTTTATTTGTTCTTTTTATTGTTTTTAATGGAAATAAAATGTTTAAAATTTCTTTAATTTTATATATAAATATTTGATAGGATTTATTAGGATCTCTACAATAAAAAATTTCATTCCAATTTGTATTTTGTATTTCATTCTTAAAAGTCTGTAGTTTTGCATCTGAGAATATTCTTTGTTTGCAGCCATTTTCAAAGTTTATTTTATTTTTTACCGGACATTCTATTCTAAGTAATTGAGCCTGATGGTCAGATAGAGCTGATGTAATTACCTCACCCATATGAGTATTTGCAAAATTAATAAAGATGTTATCTAAAAGTGTAGCTGAATGTTTTGATATTCTAGTTGGTTCACTTATTTTTTGAGTCAAATTGTATGTTTGCAGCAGGGTCAAAAAAGACTGAATTTTTACATTATTAATATTAAGCAAATTTACGTTAAAATCTCCACAGAGAATCATATTATAATTTTTACACTTATTTTGAGCAATATCTAAAATTTCACTTAAGACTTGAAAAAATGTTTCAAGATTGCCTGTTGGCGGTCTATAAATACATATAATTACAGAAATTATACTTTTACACACAATAGATGAGCACACAATGATACCTTCTACACTTTTTTGTTTCAGTTCTTCGAATTCTATGCAATCCATGTATTTATCAACATCATTACGGAGAAAAATACAAGACCCACCATGAATCATGTCCTTTCTAGAGTAACAGGACTTTAAATTGTAGCCTTCAAGTTGCATTGACATTTCTTCTTGGATTAAAAACCAGTGTTCCGTAAAGCAGAGTATTGTAGTTACCATATCTAGGCCATTTACCAAAATTTCAACTTCTAATAATTTATTTTTTAAGCATTGTATGTTCTGATGCAGTAAAGCATATTGAGGTTGAGGTATTTGGAGTATATCTGAACTAGTAGAATTATGAGGTGTAGATAGGTCTTGTTCTTCCTCCACTTCATATGGTCTTATTCTGCTACTTCTAAAAAAGACACCGGTTTATCATTATCGTCAGTAATGATCTGTCTAGTTTTGTGTTTTTCATAATGTCGATTAAAGTCAAATCTTTTGTAGTTGACTCCTTTTGGCCAAAAAGATGGTTTATAAAAATTGTCTTTATGTTTAAAGTCTGCTGCAATCATGAAAGATTTTAATTTGCCTGATTCTTTCAAATCTTTAACCATAAAATCTTCATCTTTCTCTCCGGTTTTCCTTTTCAAAAAGTTTATAATATCATCTTCAGTGGTTTCTCGTGTCACTTTATATATATATACATCCATATCTTAGGTTTCGCTCCTTTAAATTTTTCATCTTTTTCTTCTGATTGACCTATATGTTTTCTGTAACCTCCTTTTTTCTTTTGAACGATCTGCCATTTGTCATTTTCATTATTTTGCTTCTGTATTCTAGAGTCCTCTTGAGTGTTTACCATTTCATATGATGCTAGATTAATGACATCATTCATAACATTTTTTTGATGATCTTCAAGGGCAGCTAAATTTTGTTGTTTAGATGTATTCTTCTTTATTTGTTAAAGGACATTGTTTGGTAGTCTCTGTATTTACTTGTTTGGGAGTCCCTATATTTGATTGTTTAGGAATTCCACTCTTATTATTTTTAATCAATGTTTGTGGTTTTTCTACTGATAAAGTGTGTTTTTCTTCTGTTTTGCTTTTATATAGTGTATTTATTTTTATGTCCATAATGTTTATTTTTTCTGTTATTGATTTGAAATTATTTGCCAATTTTACTTTTAGTGTTTCACAAATGGTGTCAATTAAGTTTTCTTGTGAGCTCAATGTTTGTATTTCAGTTTCTTTATTCCTAGTATTATTTAATTGCAAATTTTCAGTTTCCAGCTTTTCAATTGTTTCTTTAAGTAATTTAATATTTTCTCTTAAATCTTCATTCATTTCCTTTAACAGATTGTTTTCTAAAATGATTGACTTATCTATCAAGCAATCATCTAGTGAATCTAGCACTTCCATTATGTCTTTTGTTTTTTCTTCTACATAAAACTGCTTATCACAGCACTTTTTTGTTTTTTTATTTGAACAGCTCTTATGAAAGATTATTGAACACGATGTGCACTTTACTTTTTTATTTACTGCAGGTTTTTTACAAAAACTGCAGAGAACATTTAAACTTTCACTTTCAGTTTCCGCCATATTGCATATTTCAGTAAGTATGATTATGCTCATTTTATGTTCTATATTACTAAACATTATTTTAAATTCATCTAAATTTTTGTCAATGCTTTTTATATTCATGTGTATTAATTTTGGATGAATACATCAACATTTTTATGAATGTACTGTGTAAGTGTAAACTCATAATTCAATATCACTTTTGTGAATAAGATTATAGATAATAATCACAGGTTGTCAGACTTATTCCTTTTTGTGAGAGGTCAAACTAATGTGATAACTCCTATAATCCACCCCAAGCTAGCATGTGGTGCTGAAATTTGTTATTAGGGGAGTTATACCTCTGGGGACCAGTGAGTACAATAAAATCTAGTGGCTCTCTACATTTTGTTAACGATGATTAGTCTAATACCGTAAATGCAAAATAATAACTATTACCCTCTGCTGAATACATTACACTAATTTTAGTTTGTGTAGTTAGAACTTACACTAACACATTCTGAACTAGTATTTTTATTTGTTTTCTTAATCATATCATTATCTCCACATTATCTTGTCAGTTAAATGGTGGGCATAATCTATTGTTGCGACAGCTCAATCCTAATTTATTAAATTATTATTATATGATAAAAAACCTGCAAGATATTATAGCCATAGATTTTAGTAATCTGCAGACTTGTAAACAGTGAACGAATTTGGGTTATGGTGGAGTCACGGGTCTTGACAAATACGAAATGTTAATAATTGTCTGGTCAGGGCTTATTTTTCATCATATAAACTAGAACCGGTTCCGATTATTATTGTTTTAAAAAATGACATATTGCAAAATTAGGTATTTTTAAACAAATTATTATTTTTCTGAAAGAAATAAGCAAATTCCAATAAAACTAAGGTAAAAAGTAGGCCTTACAAAGTGCAATCTTCAATTAAAATTTTAAATCAGAATAGGCATTGAAACAGATGCAAATCGTAACTGTTGTTAAATACTGTTGTCTACAAATTTTGTGTTAAATACTACAAATATACCATCCACATGTTATCATATCCATAGGAAATTTCAAATTATTCTTTTATCACTAGTTTAAACCATCGCATAAGGAGACTAACAATGAAAGGTAAAAAGAGGATACCAATTGCAATCCTATGTTACTCAAAGATAATATTGTATTGGAAACAAGACAGTTGCAGTCCACATTCAACTCTTTTGATAAGGAATTATTTGCACAATATATTTGGGGAAAATTTTGTACTATTATTTTTTCTTGTTCAAATGCAGTGAAATTTGGCATATGGTTCTAACTTTCAATGCAAAACATTTTATTTAAATAGAATTTTTCCGTAAGCTTAACAGAAAAACCAGTTTATTTACAATGATTTTGGGTAAAGCGTACAATTCCCCACATTTTAATACACAATACACTTTACTTTTATTTCAAACTGTTTCTGAAATATGATTATTTCAAATAATTTTTGCGTAAAGTAAGGTGCTCTTTATTTTGGCATTAAAATCTAATATAGCTTAGGTCTTTTGTTTTACATTTGTTTTTAATTTTTGTAAATGGAATACCTATATTTTTTGACATGAATGCATATAACACATACAATTTCTCACATTTTGATATCATACACTTTCTTTTAATAATTATGATCGGTTCTTGAGCAATAATTTTTTTCACAATATTGAAACTAGCCTAACAATATGCCCAAAATATCCACCATTTAGATTCACGAAATATTGAAGTCTCTTGACAAATAAACGCTATACATTGTATAACAATCAGCATTTTTACGATTGAAACACTGACGAATCATTTTCATCATATATTCGAGTCAAACGAAAAAATCCACTTTAGTCAGGTCAGGCGATCTAGGCGGCCATGCAGTGGGACCTAACATAATTTAATAAAATAATAGATTTAATATAATTTTACAGTTATTAAAATATCAGACCTCCTCTTCCTATCCACCTTATAGTAAACTGGTTACTAATGGCCCGATGAACATTTCTACTAAAATGTGGTGGTTTACCATGAAGTTGTAACCACATATTATTTGTTATACAATCAGGAATATGCTGTTACATGCCACTTTCAGGCCATGTAACGCTCTATTAAATATTCCGAAATTCATGTGAATACTAAGGGTATAGGAATTTAGGTTGGTCCGCCTCTGGCTGCATGGACCATCTAGCGAAGGTGCGAACCGTAGCTGGATGAATTCCTGTCAGTAGGTAAGGTGGGAGTTTCCGGTTGTTGAGGGCAGAGGCCAGGCGAGAGAGTCTGAAGGTAACGGGAAATGAAGATGGTCGACTAAGGTTCCATTGAGAAATTATTTTATTTTATTCATCATCCGGGTGGATTTAAGTGTTTTCCATCAACAGATCGAGTTTTTCTATTGTGAAACATTGGAATTTTTGAATGATATACGTATTTTTATGGAAACTTGAACCCTTGAGGGGATATAGTTGGGACGCCGAGTCGCCGTTTTTTTCCTTCTCTCCGCACTTCAGTAATTGAAGGCCATTCAGCAGCAAGTTTAGAAGGACCTGAGGCTATTTTTACAATTTGGGAAAGAAACCCTCTGGCAAGAGGTAAGGTTATGTTCGCTTATGTTACATTTGGCTATTTTCTTGAATGAGTAGTTGCTCATGATGATGTATTGTTTTAGGGTTTTTTTTTACCTCCGAAACTTTTTATGCCGAAGTTTCCCTAACACAGAAGTTTCTCGCAAGAGTTTTTGTAGAACATTTTTTTGCCCACCACTAGTTTTTTTCCAAGGGCATTCCACAACATTAGCCAATCCTTATCCTGTGGCTGTGAAGAGCTGTGGATGGTGAGACTTCTTGTAGCTGGGTAAAGTGTCCTCGACTTCTGGGGTCTGGGACTTCATTCGTGCCTCAGCCTTCGGAACCTGCTGCGTCTTCTTGGCTAGGGCAAGTAACATCCGCCCAGAAAGGTATGTGTTGTGTATGTGTCTGTGCCAACATTATGGAACCAGTGGACTGGGTTGCCGCTGCCAAATTTTGAGCAAACTGCTATTTAGTTTTTTATATTGAGTACCTAACGAGTACGCCTTACTTACCTCTTTGTTTCTTGTAAACAATTTGGTTATATATATGTGTATGTATATGTTTTGTTCCTATTAATGTACTTGAGTAGTGATTATATTTTATGATATATGTTCATCGATTACCATTGACTGCTAGTTAGTTTTGTAATTTGTTATAGTCACATTCGTTTTAAGCTCTTGCTATATTGTTCATTGCATGCGTATATACACATTTAGATATTGTTTTCTTTACATTAAATTTTATACTATTAAGTAGTCACATTTTTCTTTAAAACCCCTTGTTGCAACCCACGCCTATTTGCTGTACGACTAGCCAGGCAGTGTCAGCTCCCACGCATCGCCAGGAGGGCACTTTAAAATTTTCTTTTTTAGCCTAAAAAAAGGGTAACAGCAAAACACCCTTTGGACAGGGGCCTGTATCATTTTTTAAAAATCATTGTTGCATAGATAGTAAGTCAACGGTTACAATGCTAGATCATTTGTGGAAACGTATTTTGCATAAAATCCAAGAAGACTGTTCCATTTACATTTCTCTAAAAAAAGTGAGAACCAATAATCATGTACAATTCGTCCGCAACCGTTTATACTCCACTTGTGCTGGTAATGATTTTTCTGTACAACATGAGGGTTTTCTCTGTCATAATAATGGAAATTGTGCCTATTCACAAATCCATTGTGATTAAACGTTGATTCATCCGTGAACAACACAAATTTGAAAAATTCTTCATTTTCTCCAATTCGGTTTTTAGCCCACTGGCAAAAATTTAATCTACGATTTGAATCCACATCCAAACGCTCTTGATGCAGTTATACTCGAAAACTTCTTTTTATGAACACGTAGGGAAACATTAGATTTACTGACCTCTAAATTTCTACTTAACTCCCGAACACTTGCCGTAGGATTTTTGATTACCAGTAATGTTATTGCCAGCTTACTTTCTTCACTTAGTACATTTCATCGTCTCGCCTTCTTTTCATATGCAACATTCCCGCAAGTTCTAGAGACCTCACATCAGGACACCTTCTATCGGGATAATTTTGACGATACACTCCTGGAGGAGGCATTAAACAATTTCCATCACATTCACCAATAACATACACCATAGATATTTATGACAAATTTCATTATTGTCTGTGGCGATTTTAATATCGATTTCAAACCTAATAGTAATCAACTAAAGAGATCACGGGCTTTGCTGGGTATATTTGGCACTTATGGTTTAAATGCTCATATAAGTTCTATCACTAGAAATGCAACAAACATCATAATCGACAATATTTTTAGCAATATACCCACTAACCTTTTAAATTGTGAAGTTATACATTATCCACTATCAGATCACAATTCTCAAGCTCTTAGAGTCAATTTAGCTGTAGAAAATATATATAACAAAAAATATGTAGTTAAAAGGTCATTTAATGAAGGTAACATAAATACATTTATCAATCTTATTCATTCCGAGAACTGGGATGCGGTTTATGCAGAAAAAGACTCGGATGGTAAGTACAATTCTTTTTCGAAGATATTTCTATATTATTTTGACATTGCATTTCCTAAAACAAAAAAATCTGTCAATATTTATAGACATAAATGTTGGATACTTCCTGAAATTAAGCAATGGTCTATCTATATTAGAGACTTATATATATTACATAATAGGACGAATTGTGACAATATTTTAGAGGTACATAAAACTGAGAAAAAAGCGTATTAAAAATATATCAAAGAATATAAAACTCAACTAAACAATAATATAATTTCGAATTATGGAAACAAATCAAAAGCTACCTGGGATATATTCAATAAAAGTATTAGTAAAAAAAATAGACAAGATCAAAATGAACTTATCGTCAAGGACCATCAAAATAATAAAATAACCGACCCAGACGCCTTAGTGCGCTTATTTAGTGAACATTTTTCTCTTTCTCCAACACAGCCTGTTAGAGAGTGAACAAATATGATAGTTCAAAATCGAGCAAATTTGTTTCTAAACCCTACTAATGCCCAAGAAATTATAGATATTGTTCTTGCAATGCCTAACAAAAAATCAACAGGTCTTGATGAAGTACCAATTAATGTTATAAAAAAAGTAATTGTAGAAATTTCTGAACCACTTTCCGCTATAATAAATAATTGTTT
This sequence comes from Leptura quadrifasciata, assembly GCA_963675555.1. Taxonomy (NCBI): domain Eukaryota; kingdom Metazoa; phylum Arthropoda; class Insecta; order Coleoptera; family Cerambycidae; genus Leptura; species Leptura quadrifasciata. Next base: position 34,159,395 of record OY776679.1, on the reverse strand, counting down.
TCTGGAAGGAATATTTCCTAATCAATTAAAAATTAACAAAACAATACCTATCCATAAAAAGGACGATAAGGAAAACGTCGTAAAGTACCGCGGTATATCAATCCCACCGAATTTCTCTAAGATTATTGAGAAAATTTGAAGGTGGCCTGCTTGTATTTCGACATGACAAGAGCGTTCGACACAATTAATTATGCCATTTTGTTGGATAAATTAAATAGTTACGGTGTTTGAGGTACATGTAACAAACTACTCCAGTCGTACCTTACAAATAGATCACAAGTTACTGCACTAACAACTTGCAAGGATGGAGTACTTCAAACTGTTTTTTCAGATGAAACTTGTATACTGCAGGGTGTGCCTCAAGGATTCATACTTGGGCCCCTCCTATTTATTTTGTATACAAATGATTTAAAAGATTATATTAATATAGATTTTTTTATATCAATATGCAGATGATAATTCCTGTGTTGCAACCGAAGAATCCTTAGTGGATTGTGCAAGTAAACTTACCACAATATCCTCAAATATGTATAAATATTGTAATTCGAATGGCTTAAACTTATATGTAAATAAAACTACTCTTGTTATGTTTTCCCCAACTACTGATCTTGATTATTCGTTGTATGTTCAATTAAATGGTTCTTCAATCACACAAACGGAAAATGTAAACTTTCTTGGCATAACGCTAGATAGTAAGTTAAATTGGGAAGCTTATACTAATACTTTAATATCGAGAATTAATTCGTCCTGTTACCTAATACGATTCATGAGATACCAACTATCAGTAGACTCTTTAAGAATGTTTTATTTTTCATACGTACAAAGTATTCTAGAATATGCGCTAATATTCTGGGGTTCCTCCCTACATTGGCAGAAAGCATTTGTTTGTCAAAAACGCATAATTGGGTGTATAATGAAGGTATCTTGCAGAGATTCATGTAGACCTTTGTTCAAATAATAATAATAATAATAATAATAACAAATTTATTTCAAAGAAAGTCTTACATTATCAACATACATGTAAAACATAAAAATGAAATAACGTCAATATGAAACATCTATCTAACTTCTATTTGCAAGATACTTATTCAAAGTATAAGGTTCTAATTTTACTAGGTATCGTTTTAATTTCTTTTTAAATTCATTAAGATTTTCAATGTATTTAAACTTCTCAGGCAAGTTGTTGTACAGTTTGACGCACATGTAATGTGGATTTTTTCTGTTAAAGTAAGCCTATGTATTGGATAGTTTATATTTACAGTTCTTGTATTATACTTATGTTCAATATTGTAGTTAAATAAAATTTGTTGTTGTTTGTTGTTTTTAAAAATAAATAAAAGGCATTCATATATATAAATAGCAATTACTGTACATATGTTTTTTGATTTAAAAACTCCTCTACATGTTTCCGTAAATTTCATGTCATACATTAACCTCAGAACTCTCTTTTGTATAATAAAAACATTATTTATGTCCTTGTTGCTACCCCAAAAAATAATTCCAAATCTAGCTACTGACTCAAAATTAGCAAAGTTTATGTCTCTCATAGATTTCTCACTTAAATATTTCTTTATGACTCTCATACTGTAGCAAGTTTTATTCAGTTTTTGACATACAATACCTACCTGAATTGACCAGTCTAAATTGGCATCAATTTGCACACCCAAGAATTTGATATCATTTTTCAGGTCAACAGAATCTTCAACAATTTTTATATTCTTAGGCGATTCAATTTGTAATTGTTTTGTTCTAAATAACATGACGTTTGTTTTATCTATATTTAATAAAAATCCATTTTTTATGAACCAATCTCTGACTTTTAAAAACAACATATTACTCTCAGTAATAATATTTGGATAATTTTCTGAAGATACCAAAAGATTCGTGTCATCAGCATAATTTGTTATCATAGTATTAGTGTTCGTTAGTATTGTGGATAAATCATTCATAAAAATAATAAATAAAATTGGTCCCACTACACTACCTTGCGGGATGCCTATGTTTGTTTCTAAAATTTCAGATTTAACTTTACTACCGTTTTTATCGATTACAACTCTTTGCCGACGAGCTGTAAGATATGACTTAAACCATTCCAATGCTTTCCCATGTATTCCATATAGCTCAAGTTTTTCTAATAGAAATTCATGATTAAGACAGTCATACGCTTTCGACAAATCTAAGAATATTCCCAATACAAATCTAAGAATATTCCCAATGAGAGTTCATTTTGTTCGAATGATTTTAAAATTTTTTCTGTAAATTGAAAAATAGCCGTTTCCACGGAACGGCCCTTAATATAACCATGCTGAATATTATTAAGATTATTACACGCTGTCATGAAACTCATCACTCTGTCACACATCGACATTTCAAATATGTTTGAAAATGAAGGCAACATACTTATAGGCCTATGACTTTCCATAAGTTCAGGATCTCCTTTTTTATATAGAGGTTTAATTGATGCCAATTTCAACTGCTCAGGAAATATACCAAATTTGAACGAATTATTAATTATATAACATAAAGATTTTTCGATAATAGTTATGCACATTTTAATAATATTTGTGGGAATTTCATCGTCACCACTGCTCATTTTAATTTTTAGTCTTTGTGATAAATTATTCAATTCTTTCGGTGTCATGGGTTTTACAAACATAGATTTGGTATTATTTTTTATATTACAATTGAATGGTATTCTTTCTATTTTACTTAATAGTTCTGGTACAATATTTAATAAAAAATTGTTATACTCATTAGCAATGGTTGACGGACGTCCTTTTAATTGTATATCTTTGTTTTTATTTTTTCCTATAATTTCATTATGAATACTCCACATACATTTAGTTTTATTGTCAGACTTTTTTATTTTATTTTCATAGTATTTAGTCCTTGCCTTCATTAATAAATTATTATACTCCTTTTTCGTCTCATTATACACTTCTTTATAATTTCCATTATTTCTATATAAAGTTAATAATATATCTAACCTATTTTTACACTCCTTTACTTCAGAACCTGCATAATATTGATTATTTTCTTTTTTAATTTGTACATGTTTAAAGAATTGAAAATACTTACCATCCCGTCTCTTTATATTTATAAATTAGTTCTGTTCGTTAAAAAAAATACGGGTGAATTTACAAGAAATATTGATGTGTACAGATTGATGACAAGACATGGGAATGATCTCACAATACCAGTACACCACCATAGTTTTTATGAAAAAAGTCCATGTTATAACGCTATCAAAGCCTACAGTGCCTTACCACAAGAACTGAAATGTATTAACAACATTCATACCTTCAAAAATCAACTTAAATTTTATTTACTTGAGAATACATTTTACTCTTACAGTGGTTTTTTAAATGCATAAAACTTTTGTTAGTAACTTCAATAGTGCAACTGATTATAATGTTTTCTACAGTTTTAGTTTTAGGATTGTTTTAGTTGTGTGTTTTCTTTTTGCTGCTCTCCTTGTTTTCATATATTTTATACATGTTATATATTTTGTGTTCTAATGTTTTATATTTTACTGTATTGTAATAACTTTTAACATTTAATCACCCTGACAATGCTAATGTCTTTTTTGTAAGATCTATAGCGATAAAGTTTATTCTATTCTATTCTATTCAAATCTTGTTGACAATAATTATAATTCATATTTTTAAATATTACTTAGCAATATTAATTCAACTTAATGACGATAATCTTAAACACCTTACAGAAATGTCATGAAGTTAAAAGGAGACACAAAGCGAAAGACCAAAGCCATATGAGATTTTAATGCTAAAATAAAGAGCACGCCAACATTTCTTGAAATAATCATTTCTCAACAACAGTTTGAAATAAAAATAAAGTGTATGATATTAAAATGTGGGGAAAAATTTTAAAAAATGTTGTGGACTCCCGGTATAATAATAATTTATTTCAAAAGTATTTTTCATTTAATAGGTATATCATTATCAAATAACGTCCGACATTTTTATAAAAAACAATTAATAAATCGCGGGGATATAGCAGTCAAAAGAACGTTTGTAAATTGCCAAAAAAAAGGAAAAAAATCATAACTTGGCAACGCGGCATTCGATTGGCGAAATATTTTAAGATGCAATACAGGACCCTGGCTTTACTGACGCCAAATAGGGTGTTCGATTTAATAAAATATACTTTCTTCTGTAATTCGTTTTTGTGACAACTTGTATAATTGAAATTAATTTTACGTTGGTTGTAGTAAAAATGAAACATTGAAAGTTTTGTTAAGAAAGTTTTTTATAAAGTTTGCTTTTTTTGCACAATCCTCCGAGGGAACGTTAAATGGACACCCTGTATATTCTAATACTAAATAAAAATGTTTTAAACAAGTATGGTAATCATGATTTTTTTTTACTTACAAGGATGAGTTGGTGTAAAGGGATATTCCAAAGTTGGCAGTCTTGGCTGAGGTGCTCCAGGATGAAGTGCGGGCGGGCAATGGTAGCAGAACATACCTCTGCCACCGCCACCCGCGAGCTGTAACAATAGAAATTGTAAGAAGAAAACACGTGTATGTGAACGCAACTTAATGTATTCTTCTGGATATAAATGTCGCATAAATATTTTAATTTATGCGATATTTAATTTTTTTAAATTTCATAATCAGAAAATTTGTATATATTTTTAAGAAATCTAAAAACACCACGTAATATTGTTTGCGTCACCGAAGGTGTGCCTACTAGTCCATGAAAAAGTTGAGAAAAACCCAATAGTTCTGTGACAAGGATGAAACATGCGTACCCCCCATTTTTGAGAGCGCTGAATACGACGGTGATATTTTAAAGGTCCCACCCGTCAGCAACTACCCCTAAATTCGAAAAACCGTCCCATCAAAAAGGAGAAGATAACCATGTTTTATTCCTGTCACAGAACTTTTGTGTTTTAAATCTTTTTCTGCAACTTCTCATGGATTATACTTATAAGTCGAAAACGACTGAAACGACGTCAATGCAACATATTCAATAACAATCTCTCAAATTCATTTGAGGATTTATTAAAATCACTAAATTTAATAATTCTTCATTTTTACATTAAATATAATTTCCAAAAATGGCGAAAGATCTGGTTTCATAAATCTCCACAAGACCAGGCAGGGTATTGTTGAACCACACACTATTCTTTATTATAACTTCGAAATATATTTTTTTACACTTTCTGCTATTTATCATGTATGCAAATAAGGAAATAATATATATATTTTTTCCTCACTTACAAAAAACAATACATATAATATTATAAAAAAAGTAAATCCATATTAAGTTTAAAAACTTGCGTATGGATAAATGACAATTCATTAATATATTTTGTTAAATTAATTAGCTCAAGATAATATAATGTAGCAGAGAGAAAAGAAATTTAACACATATAAGAAAAACTGATAGAGATTAAATTATGTATCTATTAATGATCTTAAATAAAAACCATCATTTTCTCGTATTCACATATTAACAAATTTCTTAAAAATAAACACAGTCTTACTATTCCTAATGCTCAAAGGCAGTTGATTATACAATTTCTGTCCTAAATAAACAAAGTGTCTTGTATCTATGTCCTTTTTTGCTACATCTGTTTTGATAAGTTCATGTTCTTTTTTTGCATATCAAACATTTTCTTCAACTTCCGTTTTAAGTAGAAGTGGCCCAAAAATTGATATTTTAAATTGTGCCCTGCATATTTGTATACCTATCTGATTGGTCCATCTTTAAATTCTCTTTTCAACCATGTACCGCAACATGACATTAGATTTTAAAATGAGAGTTAATAGCCGTTTTATTGTATTAAGTCTAGCTGCCCATGATATAAACCTTTGTAAATATTGATGATTAGTATTGAAAAACCTCTAGTATGCAACATTGTGTCTCATATTATTTTGAGCGTAATCAGTAGCTGAACAAACTAACTAGATTTTTCTTATTTAAAAAGAAATCTACATACAACCTACCATATCATAATAACCAAGATAGAAGCCCAATTTATTTTGTTTGATATTCTTAAAAAAATAAATATTATTTTTGTTCAATAAAATTACTGTAGCTATAGTCTAGTATACTTTAACTTGGCTTGTGTATGTATGAGTTAATATTTCCGTATCTCCCATATTATACAAAAAGTTAAAGCAATAGTCCAGAAACATTGTCTACGTGGACAATATTTCTGTTAAAGTATACTATACTATGTACTGTTTTACTTTCTTCATTAAAATTAGTAACGAAAATTATTGAATGACCACCTACTTCAACAAAGTAGGCAGGCAGGCGCAGGCGGTGGAAACAAAATAGAAGAAGGTAAAACTAATTTTTTAATAAATAAAAACATTAGTAAGATATTGTTGAACAAAGTTAATGAAAAACCATTGCAGTATATAATATAATTTTACAACGAAGGAATGAAATTGAAATAAAAGATTTATTGAAGCACTAAATACAAAAAATACGTTTATCTACGATAGTGTAAAAAGTAAAAGTTTTTTACATCATTTCCAGTGTAAAAAGTGGCCTTTTATAAGAAACTGTGCAATAGCAATTTTTATTGCACGCTTTTATTGCACGATTTCTAAAAATTTTAAAAACTACGCCAGTTTATTTATAATATAGTTTCCTTAATTACTATCATCACAAATTTTCAGTCACGACCATGAAGTAACATAATTAGAATGGAGACTTCAACTACAACTCGAATTAATACTAACTGCCAAAGTGACATTCACAAAAAGTTACAGTTTTACAAATATTCATGAAAAATTGCTCATTTCTTACAATAATTGGAACGACCCAAGCTAAAACGTTGCAAGATATACTTGTAAAAACCCCTTTATTGCACTCATGGCTTTTAAAGAATGGCTTGTTACACTTTTACCTTAAATAACTATTACTCTAAATGCTCAAAGCGTTACCCATTATTATCTTTGCACAATCGTGTTTCTGTGACGGTTACTCTACGTATATTATTTAACTGTAATTCAGTAATCTCATTAATTGCTCTTCTGACTTTCACTTTCATGTCTTCTCTGTTTGTTGGTGGAGTCCTATAAACTCTTTCCTTGAGGTGGCTTCATTAAAACAAATCAAGCGGCCTAAGGTCCAGTGACCTTGCAGGCCATCTAACGAGCTCATTGGTTCCCATCCAGGTTTCTCCAAAGCTTTCGTTTAAATAATTCACCACAATTCTGCAGTTACGTGACGGGGCCTGTTGAAAAATTATTGGGCCAACACTAGGTGGCAGTTCTTTCAAAAAATCTTGAATCTGGTTTTGCAAAAACTCCAAATATTTTTCTCCATTTAATGGCCCGTCAAAAATTGTTGGGCCAATAATTCTTTTGTTAATTACCCCCAGCCATACATTAAAATTAAATCGCTCCTGATAAGCACTTTCCGTTACATTTCTGGGGTAACGGGTGTAGTTAAGATTGAATAATTCCAAATTAGTAAACCTAGATGTGTCGGAAAAAAAATGTTGGTGAAAATTATTAACCAAATTGTGTCGTTCAAATACCAGTTGCTATAGGCTGGTCTTCTTTGAAAATCATTTTCGTATAAATGTGTATTTGATTCTTGTAAGTTTTTTCAAAATGTCTCAAGCTGGTTCCCGATTTACACCAGTTTGGTCCTGGATATGTCTTATAGAAATCGTAGGATCTGCTTCGACAATTGCCAATACGTTGACTTCTTCATTGATAATAAAATTATTTTTAGGTATATTTGGTTCTTCTCTGAATAATTGTACGGTGGATGAATGAATTTTTCTTCACATAACTGAGCAACCCGCCTACTATTTTTGTTACATTCGCCAGATTAATAGCATATCTACTTTTAAAATTTAAGATGTGCTAACTTAGGTATAACTTCATAATAAATATTTATTGCTGTCCAATAAACAATTCTTAGTTGTTGACTCAATATAATGCGTCTTTTTTCATGTTTTATTATTTTCACCGCCTGCCTGCTAAATATTTTCGTTGCATTAGGTAGTAATAATCATTGCTGTGCAATAATTTACGATACTAATTTTAATGAAGAAAGCAAAGTATGATAGGTGCCGCAATTGTACTAGGCAAAAAACAAAAAAGTATTTTTTAAGTAGGTCAAAGAAAAAAATGGGGTTCCTATCTTGGTTTTCTGATATCGTAGGTTGTTTAGAGATTTATTTTTAAAATAAGGAAAATCTAGCTAGTTTGGTCAGCTACTGATTATAGTGATTGTGTCCAAAAAAATATTTGACACAAAGTTGCGTACCAGAGAAAAACAAGAACAATTATATAATATACAACTCTTCCGACATTAAAAATTTTAACTTCTTAAATAGCAATGTCTCCTCTGTCGCCCGATATAACTGTATGTTAAATTATCGTATCTTATCCTCAGCCTTGATATTACAAGTTGCTTCCTCCTAGTTAATGATGTCCCTTTCCAATTATTAACATTTTGTTTTATTTCTTTTAGTTTGGCTTTAATTCCATTCCATCCCTTTTACCAGCGATCCATGACAGACTGTTTTAACTATATCTTTAAATCACTGTCACACACCGACTATTGGCGACCAATTGTACTGGTGAAACCAAGCACATTCCCAGCTTAGCTCTTACTGTACCAAATATCGTATACTCGTATTCGTTGTCTTAATTTTGCCAATAGGTTTATTTTAATGATAAAAATTTAATGTGCGAGGACTTCTGAAAAACAACAAACAATCTAACTCACAAGGGTGTACGAATCAGATTTGTCCCAATTAATTTAATTAATTTCAGCATAGAAGTCGACGCAATTGCGTAATATCTATTATAAAATATATTACATGAGTCGCATTTTATGTAAAATATTTGAAATTTATTAAATAAATAAATCAAAAATGCACCAATCCAATCGAAATGTTCATACGCAGTATTACTCAATTATTTGTTAACTTCTATTTGCTATAATTACTAGACCCTTTCGAAGATTTCTCTATTTAACATGGCATTGACATTACATTTCGATGAAGCTAATTGAATTAACAGAGTTTAATTGAAATTGTTCTGTAACATCGTTCTCGATCTGAATTATCTCTATTAGTGTTTGAGTCAAGCGACATACGTCCATAATCTAGATTAAGCCCTTCTTCATTGCTGTACTAAAAAGCGTCACTGGCTAGCACATAAAATAATAATAATAATAATAATAAGTAATTTATTTGCAATTTTTAACAACATCTAAACAACCACAAAATGGAAGACATGAGTTTATAAAAGAGGGCTGAAAGATAATAAATCTGATGCACATAGCCTAAGTAATAAATCTACAAAGAAAAAAATCTGAGCATAAGTAGAAATGAGTAACAGGCCAGTAATTAACAGGGATCGCAAAAAAAGTAAAGCATTCAAGTAAATCTTTCATGCAGTAATTTCTTGTAAGATCTTTTAAATTGATATAAAGATAATGATTTTAGATTAGAGGGTATATTATTATAAAGTTAATAAAATGAATACGACCTTCTAAATATAGCAGTTCGATCAATCGGATGTGAGATCCATCCACGAAAACGAACATTAACATTTTGAATGTCGCCTTTATAAGTAACTTTTTTAAAGGGACATGGAGTGGTTTTGTATCAGATGATATTATGGTAGAGAGTGGTCGAATGCAATTCCCGTTGCGATTTCATATCTAGCAAGCTGGCGTCTTGCAATTTATGTGAAATTCTATCAAATTTACGAATGCTATATATAAATCTTAAGCATGACTTTTGTCTGATAATAAGATTTTAGAAGAACGTGGAATAATGTGGCGATTCTGGAATAATATTTTAAGATTACTATATGCACTCTTTAAGCATTTAATTACATAATTTTTAAAGCGCAATTCAGTGTCAAGCTCTAGACCTAGTAGGCCGCGTCAGAAAGCGGAAAATCAGTCCAGTTCTAATACAGTAACACGATATATGTTCCCCTACTTAATTTTTCGCGCTGAATCGATTTTGCGAGATCCCAGCTCACCTAACCCTCTAGTTTAACCCCTATTGCCAAAAAACTACCCCCGGAACAAGTTTTTTCGCTGGTGTCTTTTTCGTTTTTTTTTTTTCCAGAAATATTCTGAAAATGATGCATACCAGTCCCGAAGTACGGGTGAGAAACGCAAAAAATTACGTAGGGAAACATATAACGTGTACCAGATGTGGACCAATTTTTCATCGGATGGGGTGGATTCATCCCTTCCGCGGCTTCTAACCCGGACTTCTGGACTGATATGCATCACTTTCAGATTATTTCTGGAGAATAAAAACGAAAAAGAATCTAGTTCCGCATAGTAAATAGCGAGAAACAAGTTCGGGGGGCGGTTTTTGGCCAATAGGGGTGAAACTAGAGGGATTGGGGAGCTGGGACCTACGCCGCGAAAAATTACGTAGGGGAACATATATCGTGTTGCTGTACCAGAAGTGGATCAATTTTTTGTCGGAAGGGTTGGGTTTCATACCGTCCTCGGCTTCAAACCCGGGCTTCTGGACTGGTATGCATAATTTTCAGAATATTTGTGGAGAAAGAAAATGAAAAAGAAACCAGTCCTGCATCGCAAATAGTGAAAAACGCGTTCCGGGGGTGGCTTTTGGCCAATAGGGGTGAAACTAGAGGGTTAGGGGAGCTCGGACCCAGCGCAATCGATTCTGCGTGAAAAATTACATATATCGTGTTACTGTATAAGAAGTGGACTGATTTTCCGCTTTTGGACCCGGCCTATGAATTTCTAGCTACTTTCGTACAAGGCAACACATTGTCATTAATAGCAATTTTCAACATATCCTGAATAAAGTGACGAAATTTACCAAAGATTAGTACAGTATATTTAAACTGATTAATGTTAAGTTGATAAGCACTAGATACCGCAACAAGACGCTTGAGTTTCTCTAATTAATCATGTCATTGGCTAAGAGATAGTCATTATAGTCAAAGGAATATTTAATTTGAGTAACATTAAATAAGTCTTACCATGACTTATACATTTTATGCACTCACATGTGTGCAGAGAGAATAGAACGGGACCTAATGTCGAACCTTAAGGTACCCCGCACCTAATTTGTTTCAAGAGAGAAACACCATTACAAGTCGCTTACGACTAAGATAACTTGAAAAGTTTTAAACGATATTTAGAGAATCCTATTAAATGCGAGATTGACAGTAATATCTCATGATTAATGGTATTGAAAGGTGTCGAGTAATCTAGTAATATTAATGTCGCAGTCTTGCTCTTATAAGTATATCTGAATAAATCATATGTAACCTCTAATAAAATGGTAATACAGCTAGCTCCTAGCCTAAAACCACATTACCTTGCCGATAGAACATCGGACTCGTTAATAGGCGAGCAAATTTGAAATTTCATAACTTTCCTTAATACTTTCGACAGAATTGGCAAAATTGAAACGGGACGGAATCCGCTTAAACTAGTTATAGATTTTTTTAAGGTAGAGGCAAAATATTACAAAGTTTCCATGAGTCGATAAGACAAGTTTTAATAATATGTGAAATAAAAGACAACAGAAAAGTAACATGTGAATTTTAATTTTATTGGCTCCATTATAGAGTATCATTCAAAGATTCCCTGCAAATAAAAAATGCAAGAAAAACTTTACGACCTCACTAAAATACCGTTACTCTCTGTAGTAGTCCGCAGGCAAATTGAATCACTTATCTTTATAGGTTTTTAATGTACGTCGGCTTGTTTGATGACATCATACCTACTGGTTCGCCGGTGAAAAAAAAAGAGAGTTAAGAGTTAAGATTGCTGTTATAAAGGCTAATTAAATTTGCGTCCGGCGCAGTAACTTTAGAAGGGGACAGAAGAAAATGATGTATGTATGTTTGTTTGTCTATTTGTTTGCTTGTAATGGAATTTTGAACGTGATTCTCACCCACTTCAAAACGTCAGATTAAGCTGAAACTTTGCACACTTATCAAATACCGATGACAATACAATAATTTTACAACTTCTTCCTAATGTCCTCACTAGGATAAAATAAAATAGACCAATTTATTGTCGAAATTTTGGCGGAGGCGCCGCTGTTAATAATATATATATATTCTAACTAATAATAAAAGCGTGTTAATTAAATGATGTTTAGTTAATTTAAAAAAATTATGGTTTAAAAAAACTTAAAAAACACGCTATAAAAACCGAACTAAAAAGTAAAAAATAATAATGGTTAAATATTAAGATTTTGTTCATTTTGTACCTAGTATTGACATAACTGGAGTTAAGAGTTAAGATATTGTTTCCACAAATACTCATAATTTTTGTAATAAACAACCCTCCAAACCCTATAATGTTAATTTCGGAGTTATGTCATTGTAACCTTGTTATTTATAAATTGAATTTACTGTTTGTTTATTATTTTAAGTTTCTGTTCACCTTACCAACACTCAGAATGAAATTCTGTAGTATCTGCGCCTATCCAGAGACGTGCCTGAATTTCTGTGTAATTGTTAATAATTGTTTCATTAGTCATCTTTTCAAATTTGTTTACTTATATCTGTAATTATTTTATTGAAACTGGGGATACTGTTAAATTCCTTTTGGATGTCCAGCAATGGTATAGTTATTGTTTCAAATTACAAGATAATCGATCCTGCACAGCTATGAGATCATGTGGTTCTGTACTGTGTTCTATCATATTCGGTTTGTGATGTGATTATGGCGTCGGCGGAAGCTATGCTGTTTTTTTTGGAGAGCGTTTTTTCGCTTGGATGCGGCTCATGTCTTTCTTTTTTCAGCTGACCACCGGCAAGAGCACCTGGAATCATTTTGGCTATATTTTAAGCTTGGATCTTTTTGATCATCCGCAGGGGATTTATGCATATAACCTTTCAGAAGTTATTCTCCACTACTGTGTGTTGCTCTTGGTAAATTTTGATGTTTACATATGGAAAGAAACTTACACTCGTGGGATTTTATGGTCTAGGTAAGGGGCATGCCCACTACACTTTCATTAATCAGTCCTAACGCCGCAATTATTTTATTTTAGGCACTTGAAATTACTCACTGCTGTTCTACATAAATTGATTGGTGTTCATACTGGGTTTTAACACGTATGTCCTGGTTATTTGCACGTTCACGAAGCTCAAAACTCCAGAAGTCTCAACGGAATTATTAGGACTCTTAGAAAAAAGGTAATGAACACAGTCGCTCCCTATAATATGAACAATGTTAGGCATTATTTACAAAATGTATTTTCCTCCTAATTAAGGTTCTTCTTTTGGGTCAAGAACTGAAGATACGGTTCTGGATGGGGCACATACGTGTGCTAGTATTTATTATTTTCCCAGTTTTTTGCTGCCCACCCCAATTCAATGACCCTCAGGCAGATATCAGCTTAACACCTATTCAACTAGCGAAGTGCTGGTGGCAACCCTAATGATGAAGCATACAAAGTTTGCGACTGCCTAACAAGTGAACATAGCATTCAGGAATGTAATTTCTGTATTATAAGTGATTTTAATATACAGGAATATTGTGATAGTTTTTACCTTACACTCACGCATCAAAACAACTAACGAAATAAATATCAAGGAAAATTCAATGCCAAGCAAATTCATCCATATAAATCGAAATTTGTACACACTCTTGAAGAAAATGACGACGCTAAAAGATTGGATTTCTGTTTATGGATGGGCGAGAATATTTTAAGAGATAGACGCTTTCACGAAAATATATTTTTTTCTGACGAGGCAACATTTTCCACTAATGGTAAGTTCACAGAATTGTAGATATTGGTCCTCGAAAAATCCAAGTTTTCGTATACGAAGTAGACAATATTCTCAGAAAGTGAATGTTTGGTGTGCGATTTCATACTTTGGAATAATTAGCTCATATTTCTTTGAAGGGAATGGAAATCAACATTCTTACCTGGAAACAGCGTTGTAGTATTTCAAATAAAAGTACTTGAAAAATGGTACTCGAATTACTTTTGATATTTCAAATACTGTATTTGAAGTACATTGGAAACCCGATATTTGGTATTTGGTACTTCAATTATTCTACCAAAGTACTTAGATTTGGTTAACAATTTATAGTATTTGAAATATGTTTTTTGATATTTCAATTACTTAAAAGTATTTGAAGTCCTTGTAGTTCCATGTTCTAGATATTTAAAAAAACAGAAATATGGTTCACAAATTTCACTAGGAAAGTGATAAAAAAGAATTGAATTAGAAATTCTTCAATACTTAAATGACTCTGAGACCCAACTTATCTGTAGATAAATATGCAAAGGTGAATAAAGTTTTTTATCGTTTTAGTACATGCGTTGCATCATCAGGGCCTGTAGAAAAACTCTTCTGCTGAAATTATAAATGCTCCTAGAAGAAATGTATTAACTGATGGAAATTTAGAAAATGTTGTGCTATTGAAAACCAATGGAAATATACAGATCTTAATTTTATTATTTTGTACTACTTGTACTTACCTAAAGTTATTACTATGTTTTATATAAGTTTGTTTTCCTTATGACTTTCCTGACATTTGAAGGGAAGTTCATTTTCATATTTGTGTAATAATATTTTTTTTATTGCTTTTGGGTAATGCTGGGTTGAAGATAATAAATAATAATAATAACACATTATAAGAGATAACTTAATAAATATAAAATTTTATGGGTATTGGAAATACTGTGGAGCATTTTAAATATGTTAGAGTACTTGAAATACTTTAGAGTAATTAAACTACATTGAGATTTGAAGTACCTTGTTTAAAGTACTTTAAATACTCTGAAATATTTGAAATACGGTACTTGCGATTTACTTGAAGTACTTTCGACAAGTATTTGGTATTTGAATTACTTTGCTTCAGGTCATAGTACCTAGGAATTGGAGCAGCAAGTACTTTATCAGGCACTTGGTATTTGGTACTTCAAGTAATTTTTTTGGGTAGTTTCAACGGCTCTGCCTGGAAATGCTAAATATATTATTTTTGGATCAACTCGACAATATACCCATATTGCAAAGGATGAAAATGTTCTTACAGAAGGACAACTGCCCTGCATATTCTGCAATTACTGTCAGAGGATGGTTAGGCCGTCATTTTCCAGGAAAAAGGAATGGGAGATATGGGCCGATTTGTTGGCCACCTAGAAGTCCTGAACTAAAGATAACGGATTTCTACTTATGGGGATTTTTAAAACAAAATGTTTATGCTTTTAATTTTGAAAATAATTTTGAATTCTTAAAAATCAGTAGTTCACGCTGCAAATAAAAGCATGTTAATATAAAGTGTACGAACTTAAAGCACTTTAATAAATAGATTGATTATTCTTCAGCTATTAAACAAAAAAAAGAAAGTCGACCGTACCTTGCTGACATAGTTTATTTTAAAGCAGTTAGGGGAAATTATAACTTACTCTATAAAACAAATTCTAAGGAACTTGAAAGAACTAAATTTCCTAAAAGCGCCTGCTATGAAGAAAGGTGGTATTATATTTCCTGCAAAAAAGGATAAACCTAATGGAGGCCAAAAAAAAACAGAGTAAAGTATTTTGCATAATAAAAAATATTCTACCAGAAAATTGTAAACAATTCTGAATAAACTTTACTGAGCCAAGTGATGAAATGAGTGCAAAGGAAGCAAAAATTAAGTAGATATTTAAAAGTTATGTATTCTTAAACTTAATAAAATGTTTGATTAATAATAAATCAGTTTTTTAAATTTACATATTCATTTGAATTTACATATTTATTATTTTACCTCACAAAAAGCAGTGGTTAGCACCATTAGTTCCATCCAAGTATAGTAAAGAAAGGAAAGTAGAAAAGAAAATATATAAATAATAATTATTATTATCTATAATATCTAACTTTGCAGCTATCGCGTTTTGCACTTGTATTATATCAACAATGTTATGTTATGTTATGTTATGGAAAAGTTACTTCCTGAAACACAGAGTGGCTTTAGACCAAACCGAGGCACATCGGATTTAATCTTCACACTTAAACAGCTTCAAGAAAAAGCACTCGAACATCAAGGAGAAATTCACATGGCCTTCATTGATTTAACCAAGGCGTTTGACTCGGTGGACAGGGAAGTGCTCTGGAAAATTATGTTCCGCTTAGGTATCCCTAGAAAATTTGTGGAAGTATGTCGCAGTCTACATACAAACAACAACGCCCAGGTTATGTATAATAATGAGGCAACCGAACCTTTCCAAACCCTCACTGGAGTTAGGCAGGGATGTGTCCTGGCTAGGGGTGCCAGGACACATCCCTGCCCCTCTTTAATTTGTTTACCACTGCTCTAACAATTATTGTTGACAACAAACTGACTGTCAGAGGAATAGGTCTCAGATACCGTTTTGATGGCGGTCTCTTTAACATAGGGCGCTTTAGAGCTTTCACGAAGACACGCACACGATTCATTTGTGATCTCCAGTATGCGGATGACTGTGCACTTTTAGCCTCTACGCCGGAAGAGCTTCAAGAACTTTTAGATGTGTATGCCCAGAGCTATGATTCCTTAGGACTTAAAATCAACATTGGAAAGACTAAGATTATGTCAACTCCTCATCAAGTGAACCAAATAGACATTACACTTAACGGAAATTCTCTTGAAGTGGTGGATCAGTTCAATTACTTAGGCAACGTTGTTAATGACAAAGCAAACATGGACAGCGAGATTCGCAATAGAATTAACGCTGCATCTAGAGCACTCTGGGGACTTAGAGAGAGAGTATTTGACAACCACGACCTTGCTTTGTCAACGAAAATGGCTGTCTACAGAGCAGTTGTCATTCCAACACTGCTATATGGATGTGAAAGCTGGGTCACTTACCGTCGTCATGTGAAAGAATTAGAACGTTTTCAGCAAAGACATCTCAGAAGTATGATGAAAATCCGTTGGTTCCATCACATATCAAACGTGGAAGTACTCAGGAGAGCAAACAGCCTTGCAATTGAGGTGCTTATTTCAAGAGCACGCCTAAGATGGGCAGGTCACGTTCATCGTATGCATGATAACCGCCTTCCTAAATGCACACTTTATGGTGAATTGCTAAGCGGTAGAAGAAGGCGTGGCGGTCAACGAAAGAGGTTCAAAGACGCTCTCCATGAAAATCTAAAATCCTGCGGTATTGCAGACGAGCAATGGGAACAACTTGCAGCGGACAGAACCGAATGGCGAGGGGTTGTGGCCAACTATCAAGGAAATGTTGCTGCAAGAAGGCCGAATCCAAGACCTAACCAGGTCTATGTTTGTCCTGACTGCGGTCGACATGTGCTCTCCCGAATTGGCCTCTATAGCCATAGTCGTGTGCACCGTAGATGAATGGGAATTACAATAAACTACACCTGTTACTTGTTTTTTATTGTACACAATTTATCGACTGTAACATTTTCATACTCGGACTCGAGTAACGGCTAATAATAATAATAATAATATCAACAAACATTACCATATTTCAAACCAAAAGTGCAGCATCTACTTTTTTCTTATATTTCTTTTTATTTGATATTTTTGTTAAACATTTCCTTATGATTTCATTATTATTGTACAAAAATATTATATAAACTTAAATGGTAATTTCTAAAACATATGATAACTGTTAAACACTATGGGACAGCAAATCGTCATTTTCTCAATACTCCTTAATAATTATTAGATGCCGCACTTTTGTTTATGAGGGTAATTTTTTAATTATCATTTGTTAATTGCCATTTGTATTAATTGGTTTCCTAACTCAAAATGTAATTTTGATTCAGGATAAAAATTAATAACCAAATGTTTTTCTCTGGACACTTTAGTAAACCGGTATAAAATTTTTATTTCGTAAAATTCAATTATATCTAAAAAATCAAAATCACCAAAGTAGGCGTATGAAATTTTGCATAGGACTATAATTTTTTAATCTGAAAAACTTTCCCTAGTGACATTTTGTTGTGTCTTTTACATAAAAGGTACCTTACCTAGCAAGAAATTCGTTTTAGCTTAACTATCATGGCCTATGTGATTTAAAAAAAAAGTACACCCAAAATTACTTGATATATCAGCAGGAGTGAACCCTCAGTTATAAAAAAATCGATTTTTTTTTGTCCATTTCACCTGTGGTGAACTCGGAGGATACACGGTATAATGTACAGAACATATTCCAAAAAAAATCACATAAATATTCGTTCATTGGTACTGAGTTCCGAGATTTTTCAATTTTTGAGTCTAATGCTTCCATTGTTGTTTGTTGTTTTTTCAACGATCTGATGAGGAAGAGCTTTGGGAAGGTCGTGCGCTTAACAGACAACCGCGGCAGATGAAATGATGCTGTCAAACCTTCCATAGAGCAAAAGGAGACTAATCAAAGCCGTGAATAAATCAATAGAAGAAATCAAGGTATAGTATAAAATTAGCAACTCTAAAATGATTTTATTTATAAAATATCAATCGCCTTCAAATAAATCTCTTATTTTATCCCCTCTAGAGATCTGAGTGCTCAGAAGATTCAGATGAAAGACCGATTTAAAAGGTTTTTTAATTTTTCGAATTATTACTAAATATTTTGGATACACCCTGTTTTTACATATTACTGCATTATAATATTACTGGACCACCCGTTAGTTTTTCTGTTTAATTGCAAGTATGACGACTGTCTCGCTTTATGATGTCACGTATCAACTTAACTAAATTAACTTAATCAGAATTAATTTGCTGTTAATTTAACCGATGCGACCGACAGTGTAGGTTTTATCTAATTTAAAACGAGTCCATACCATGTACAAACCTAGAATTACATAAACCACTTTTTCAGATTTTATTTTAATATTGTTGTAATACTGTTTAATTTGGTAATTATTTTCCAATATATTATCATCATATCAATTATTATCGTACAGATTATGTAGTTGTATTAATAATCTTGTCATAGTGGAGTAAAAGTTAGAGGAGTCACATGTCTGCTGTATGCTACTCTTTAAAATTGCTACAGGTGCCTCAACTTGTACAGGATTATTCATTACAAATTACCCACCCCTTATCATCGTTATTATCGCTTATAGATAAAACAGTTTTAATTAAAAGTGTTTCTGACTGAATTTTGTTAAAATGCTACTGTTGTAGTAGCGTGCAAATTTCAGGAGATACACAAAAATAATATATTTTAATTAAATGGGATGCCCTGGATATTATTAAATTTTTGGAATGATCCTTGTTTCCTGATTTCAAAAATATACCACATTATGTTATCCTTACCATATACCATTTTTGTGTTATTAAACGTCGAATATTTTAGTTAAACTAGTTATTGTAAATATGGAAAAGTTAACATTATTCAAATGGTCTATGAAAATGACAACTATTATGTTTGAAAAGTGACATTTCTTTGATGAAATAATCAAAATGATTTACAGTGAAGAAGAAAAAGTCAAAATATTTACTTGTTATGTACAAAATAACAAAAATAAACGTGCAGCAAAAAATCATATAGGCATATATTTACCGAATGGTGAATAATACTTCCAGTTTTAGTAGAAAAAAATGAATAACATTTATTTATCCAAAGATAATGCAATACAAATATACAAACAAATAAAAAAAATAAATACAAACAACCTGATACTATAAAATTAATACATTAGTACGTGTATTACAACATTATACAAATATTAAATTTAAAAAATTCTCTAGCTTTTTTAATAGTATTACATGTGAAACACAGTCAAAGATTTACTGAGATTGTTAAAGAACACGATAAAACCCTCGATATACTTTTCGACGTTGTAACAAAATCCAACTTAGGAAATATTTCGCATGAAAAGCGTGCTTCACGTAAAAATATCGTGGAAAAGGTTTTTAATATTCTTAATCATATTTTCGCTCTACGGAGCGATTTTTATGCAAAAAATTTCAATAACTTCTCAAGGAGCGTCATTTTAGAAAGTGCAGTAAATGTCGCTGCACAGGGACGTAATGTCGCCCCGACCACTAAAATTTAGAAAGTATAACAAAATTTGACTTTTTTGAAATTTCAAAATTAAAAACCCTTTTACGAATCCACGTTGTTAAGCACTGCAACTCATGCGCGGTCTTAAATATGAGGACAAGTTAATCCAGCTTCTATTCAAAGTATATCATGAGTTTTAGCAATAAATCTAGACCAATTTTTCACATCTTTTGGATTTTACCTCTCAAGGGATAATTTTATGATCAATCGATGGGGAAAAAAGTCAGGAATAACATATTAGTACATATTTATAATCACCAGTAAACACCCTTTATGTAGGTTCAATAAATCGCAATAAGAATCTTCACAAACCACCGATTTATTAATCATTTAATTACAATGATTATTCCTTATACTAAAGCACACTAATTATACTCTTGATCTACTATAAATTCACTACTTTAATTTACATCTTGATATTGTGCCTTATTTCATCTTAACACTTGCTTGTCTCATATCAAACTGTTTTAGTGCGCCGATCCAGTCCCCATATATACCCGCGTCGAATGTACCTGAATATTCTAGAATAGTTCAGCGTTGTTCTCGATGTTTCTGGCCCTACGCGTAGTTTTTATATATACCAGTGGCATAAACGTGCAAACAACAATATTAAAATGTTTAAAACTTGGGCGTTGTTGCAATTTTGTAAATAAATAAAAACCAATTATTTTAGATTTTTTTGCCAAGTTGTTTTCGTTTGGTCAGCTGACCATTGTCACGACGCCCCTTTGTGACATGGCGGAACGGCGCGTGCTGCACACGCATCGAGAAACTTGTATTGCGTTTTTCGCCAGGATCGCAAAAAAACGCGAAACATGCTATCTTTAAACGCTCATACCTCGCAAAAACTCTTCGCGGAACGCCGTACCGTGTCGATATGAAAAGGGCGAGACTGGCAATGAAAGCGCGTCGTAAATTCGATGAGCGAAATTGAAATTTAAAGGCGCCAGGAACGAAGGAAAAACGGAAACTTTTGACGTTTACCGAAACCGCCCGCGTACACGTCATCAAGAACGATGCAAATTCATTGTGAGGGTAGTAAAAACGTATGGGGAAGGAGATAGCCGAAATGAAAACAACTTGGTAAAAAAAATCTTAAAAAACTGATAAAAAGAAAAATTAAGCATCGTAGAGGGATATTTCCCGTATCAAAATTGTAGAGAATTTCTTTCTCTACAACGTGATGTATTTTTTTTAAGTATAAGAAGTATTTTTACGCCCGTCGTATCGCGTTAAAGTCGAGCAAGGCCAATTCGTTGATAGTTTTTATTTATGTACAAAATTACTACAATACCCAAACATTTTAATTTAACTAGTATTAGAGTGCCACCATATGTGAATTCAATTCTAGAAAAATGGCTTGCCACATTAAAATCTCCAATTTTAAGATATTCTTGTTCAGTTTCAGTAACCAATGTTCACTTATACATAAAAATTCAAAGTTAGGTTCCTTGTCGGCAAGATATGCTTCGAGGTCGTTTGTTTTATTTCTTATGCCCTGAATATTTAAATGTAAAAGACGTAAGGACTTCTCTTCGCCTCTTTTTTTGTTTTCCGGAGGGAATGGCAAATTGGTTAGGATTCCCTTAGTTTTTTTCTTCGACCCTTTCTTTATTTCGGTTTTGGCTAATCTTTAAAAATCCTGACCGCCCTCATCAGTACGTTTTACTATATTAAAGTCATATCTTCTGTAAGCTAATTTATTTGGCCAGAAATTCTGTTCATAAACTTTTTTTTTCAAATCATATCTGATTCCCAGTCGAAAACATTGACAATCTTTCTTATGCTATCATATTTAGTTTTTATATGTTTTATCACTATTTCATCATCAGTTATTTCTGTCTTTTTTTAAATATACTCCTTAATGTTTTCTTTCGTTACATGATCTTTCACTCTTGGTATGAAAAGCCATACTTTTTTATTTTGATTCTCTTTTCCAGTGAAAGTTTTCAAATTTTCTGTCTCTGCTGTTCCAATGTTCACCTGTTTACGTTTATTAAATTTTTCCTTAAAGCTTTGAGATATTGGCGTATTTAAATTTTTTATTTGTATTTTTTTGTTGGTATGTCGGACTATCAAGAGAATTTTTATTTAAGTATTTCTGCATAAGGTCCCTTGATTTTACATCATCATGAGCTATATCTCTATCCATCTCTAAATTAATTATTTCATCCATTAATTTGGCTTGGGCTTCGAATCTCCTGTTATGTTGTTTATTAATGGTATTCTCCCTTTTTTGTTGTAGTGGCTTGGTTTTTATTTTATCTACAATTTTTTGTTCATCTTTGGTGACTGTACTATCTTATTTCTGTTGTATATATGTCTGTTTTTTGTCTTCTTTTTTAGCTGATAATTTATCCTCGATTAACTGTTTGTTTTGTTTTAATAGTTTTACATTTTCCAACAATAAATTATATTTTTTATCCTTTTCATTTAGTAAACTTCTTAGAAATTCATTTTCGATTTTTAGTTGTATGTCTGTGCATATATCTTGTTTGGTTGAGCATGGGCTTCCACAGCAGATAATTCTGCTGTCACATATTTTAATGAATTTTAAAATATTTTTAGTTGAACCAGGATAGGAGAAATACATTTCCACATTTTATACACACTAACACTCTACTAGATTTGACAACACTTGAAAGTTTTAATTGTTCCTTTCTCACCACTATTTTTGAGAGCATTTTCTGGCTCCTCATCGGCGCGATTTTTATAATTTTTATTTCATTCCCTCGACTTCTTCCTTTGATGTTTTGTGAAATTTAGGATATATAAGACTAAAATTTTTTATCAAGAGTTAAAACCGCTTGCGCATACGGTAGGTATTTCAGGAATATTCCATAAGGTCTGTGCATCCCTGACATGATAATTCACTTTACTGCGAAAACAGTTCATTTTCGGCCAAATTATGTTTAAAAATAGAAACATGTTCATGTTAAACCAAACTGAAGTAGATGTAATCAGAGATAAAATAATAATTACGTCCCAATTTCACCAAATTACAATAAATATTGTACCTGTATAAATTTTACCCTCAATTTATTAATCATGAAATCATATTTGGTATTGAGGGAAAAACAAAGTCTACTAACATTGGATATTAAATTATGAATTTACAATTAATAGAGTTGATTTAACAATTTACAATATTAATTAACTTATGCAACAATATTAAACAACGATGTGATCACATTAATTAAAATTAATAGTTAATAGTTAATAATACAAAATTAATATTGCCATAAAATGTGAATCATATTTAAATGTATACATGTATAATGGCAAGATAGATTCATTAAATATAGTAAATAAGGACATAATTACTCTTATACGATTACATATGGTGATTTATTCCAACATAGGGGCGTACTAAGAAAGGAGCAATACGTCTTTATCTAATTGTCATATAAATTTTATTATTTAATTTGGATGTTGTTTTCTTCAATCGAATAATCATATTTACATATTATATTTTCAAAAAGTTAATTGTATCAGCTTGGGTTCATCGTATATAAAGCCATAAAGCTAATTATGATGCACGTGGTCTTAAGTTTCTAGTTGCATCTGCTTATAATTCATGTTTATAAATATACTATGCAACATAAGAAGTATTGTTTTAGCATTATAACATTTCTATTTGTATGTTTTTTGACATAAACTCCATGAGGATAATTTTGTGCTTTTAGATATAACGACATGATCACAAATTATTAAAATACATAGTTGAAATATTTTTAAAACCTTAAGATAATTTATAGTTTTATTTTAATACCTTAGTAAAAAGTTATTTGTTTTTGAGATATCGACACCTTAGATCAGTTTTTCGAATGTCACAGCTACAAAATCCCATATTTTAAGATTCTTATTTTTGCTACATAACCCTAAATTGCTTTGCTATTGATTACAATCCAAAATAAAATTAGTAGTGCCATACCATACCTTTGGAAAAAAAAACGTTTTTGCCCGATTCATGAGTTAATTTTTGTTTTAGCTAATTTAGACTCAATTGATTTACATTATTTGTTGGTAATACATAGACCTTCTCCTTTATGAAACCTCAGTAGAAAAAATCTGGTGGATTTAAATTCGGTGACCGAAGAGAGTCCGCAAAATATGACCAAGATGGCCGATTCATCTCTGTGAATAAATTTGGTCCAAATAATTTCTCACTCCTCAAGAAACAGCCGTCATTCTGAAACCACATTGACCTTCGTGTGGTCAAAGGTGCATCTTCCAAAAGATTTGGGAGGTCATCTTTTAAGAAAATCGTGATAAATTTCCCCGTTTAGATCTTCAGGTAATTAAAAGAAGTCAATTATTTGACCGTTCAAAATGTTGGTCCACAGATTTACTTTGAAGTGATACTTGACTTTTGTTCTCATATTGGATGGTTTTTAAGAGCATAACTGAATATTATGCAAGTTCATTGAGCCATCTCTTTTGAACGTGCTTTCATCTGTTCATATCATTTTATCTAGGAACTCTATGTCTCCCCTATGTTACTGCTTACACACATTGCATGTGATATGGGTGGTACTGGTACTGTCGTGTAATTCTGTTTTCAGTGGATTTCGGTATCCTTGTGCGTCTTTCAATTGCTCGTGCCGGAGTTGGACCATTTTCAATTTCTTGTAAGACTTCTTCATCGTAATCGAGAATAGCTGCTGCAGCACTAGTTCCTCTGCATTCCCCATACATGTTAGCGTATTGCTGAAAAGTATACTGGTTTGGCATAATGAATACTATTGAACCTCAAACACGCAACACAAATACAGAGTCCAGAAGGAGGCCAGGACAATTCGTTATGATCTCCAAATCTCCAAATCACATATCATTAAGCAACACACAAGTCCAAAAAACAAAGCAAAAACCATTACGACGAATACGATAATACAAATGCGAAACGATGCTCAGCAAATGAGGTAGTATAACATACTGCCAAAAACAGTAACAACCACAGGTATACAGCCCATCTTCAACAGCGTCACTACCCATCTCACTATAACTCATGTCAAATGATGTAACTATCTAACTTAGCCCAAAAGTGGGTCTACACTACTCGAAACCTTAACGCAGGTCGAATAGCTTCGCTGCGAGCCACTCAGACTAATTATTGAGATAGTTTCTTTTACAATGAAATAACAGTATCTTGTTTTCTAAAGGAATACATAGAAAATGTTATATTATTTTAAAAACTACACTAAATGAGCAATTTTTATAAATAATTTACCAGGTTAGTGCGGTATTTTTTTGCAATATGAAGAGTCTAAGTTAAAATTAACTCATGAATCGGACACAAATGTTTCTTTTTCTAAAGGTATGGCAGTATTAATATTATTTTGGACTGTGATCAATAGCAGGGCTATTCAGGGTTGCGTAACAAAACTTGGGATCTTAAACTATGGAATTTTGTAGCTGTGGCACTCGAAAAACTGATCTAAAGTGTCCATTTGCATCAAATTCATAAAAGTGCCAATATCTCAAAAACGAACGAATTTTTACTGGGGTCATATTTCGACATTCTGGACAGTCATGAGCGGCCTATCAGCCCTCCAAGAGATGAGGTTGACTTTTGAGACACCCTGTATATGGAAATAGTTATTTTCGATGCTAGATCGCCATTTTTGCATTCGAGAGTGAAAAATCATTCGAGAATGCAATATAATTTCGCGATCGAGTCTCAAAAAAAATTTGTTTAGAAAGCTGAATCCCACAAATTACTAAAAATTTTGACATTTACAATTAATCGGAAGTATTAGGAATGGAAATAGGTTAGGTTATGTTATGTTGGGAGTGATTTATGCTCGCTCTTTGGACATAGTTTACTGTGCCGTGAGTGTAATGAGTGATTGTGTCGGAACTAAAGGTTCAGTGTATCATTGATTTTTGTCAAAATAAGCCAATTTTCGGTTAAAGTCGGGTGTTAAAATATGCAACTATTTTCGCATTTTTTTAGAATTTTTAACTATAAAAACCTTGCTTCCCCGAGTTAAAATCGATTTTTATAGTAAAACCAACGTCGTCACATGCCTACCTTGCACTGACGAGAACCAACAGCTCGAAACTGCAGTCTGCAAGAGGTGTGGGACGACTGGCACGAGAGCTCCTTTAAGTAGGATCAGTCTTTCGGCTGGTGTTAGTTGCAATCGAAGCATTAGCGTTCTATTGGTAATATACAATTATTACACTTAATGCGCCAGGCTTGTAACTTGTAATTCAGCGCTCGGCGGGCTTATAGCCCGGAGAGTAGCTGTTAGTTGCACTCTGGCTACGTTCCTTATAGTAAAATAAGGATGTTATATATTATGTTTTAGTATCTTATCTGCTCCCAAATCTGGTGCTTCTTCAATAATTATCCAGTTCTTTAATCAAGAAACTATTGCAGTGAGAGAATCACCATCTTCGAGTCCGTTTTCACATTTGTACAATTACGACTTTAAATTTAAACGTTGAAAGAAATTGATTAATGATGATAGGTTGTTAAAATTTATGTTTTTGTTGATAAATTTCATTGACTTTTGTAGGTGGATGTAAAAAAAATTTACGTTCTGTAGACAACTGTCGTTTTGACACTTAATAAATATCATGCAAAACTCAACTTTTCATAACAGTTTTCGAAAAAATCTCTTTTTGTTTTCGTTATTAAACTTAACTCAAATAAAATAACTTCGTCAATCATGAAGTTTCAGTGAAAAAATTGCTTAAAGCTTTAGTCTTGTCAGACTTGAGTTGTATACAAGACTACTGTAAACATTTTACAACTTATTGGTGTGATTATGGAACAAAAAAATTTTAGAGAAAATTAAATTTGTGCGTCTTGATGGCGATAATATTTTCGTAAGAGATGCTGCAAAAGAATTGAATAATAGACATCCTGACAGACCAGTCAGCAGCAGTACTGTACATCGTATAAATAAAATTTTCAACGAAACAGGTGGTGTGTCAAAGCATATTCTGCAATGAAGTATACAATACTATAGGAATACTGTATACTTTCATTCCAGTTTAACTTATTTTAATCATGCATGGATCAAGTAGTTCAGTTTTAGATTAGTTCAATACCTGATTAGTTCTTTTTTTAACTTTTATTTCTGACTTCACCAGGCCGCAACTTGCGTGCCGTGTGCATTTCGTGCCGTGTGCATTTCGTGCCGTGTGCAAACCACGTGACCGTGATTTGTGGGTATAAAATAGCTAACCAGAAACCAGTAAATTCAGAGCTTGGCTTTCACCTTTCTCGAGTGTATTGAACTGGGATAACCGGAAGATCAAGCTTCTCCGGCGCCGTGGCAACCGCTGGCCAAGTATCTGTTAGTGAGGATTCGAGTGCGTTGAACTGGACCTCCTCTCAGATTGATTCGAGTGTATTGAACTGGATCTCTCCTGAAACAGATTTCTTTGTCGCGTCTGTTATGTCCTGGAACTTCGATTAGAGAATTGGGGTTACGACGACGTACATAGAGGAAATATGTTACACTCTCTCTCTCTCTCTCTCTATCTCTCTCTGATTACTATGATGTACTTATGTAATAACAAGATTGTCGCAACCTAAGCCATAAAAGATACGGCCACACTGTACATATAATTATTAGGAGAATAAATGTCTTATTTTGGATCTGGATTTTAATTAATATTAACATTGAACCCTGGAATAATCTCCAAACCAGCTACCCGAGCAAAACAAGCATCACAATTCTTAAAAACAGAAATAATCCACACCGGGAAATTAGAAATAATGAGCGAATATTGGAATGCTTCCACAATAATCCTCATTCGTGCGTTACAAAAAACAAAATAAAACCGTTAGTCGAAAATTTTACATACGCTGGAACAGAGAGATGCGGAAAGAATATTAGTGGAGTAAATATAGATTTTTAGAGAAAATTTTACATGGAGCAACGTGACATAGAAAAATAAGTTTGTTTTGGTGAAACTAAGAATATTCTGAGTTTTCTACTTCGAGTAGATGGGTAACCCTTTTTTTCGCCAAAACCAAAATTGACAGAATTTTGGATGACAGACGAATTGCTTGTGATTGTAAGGTCAGTTGCAAAACTAAACGTTGCCCATGCAATACCATTGGCGTCACATGCTGCAATTTATGCCACAATGGAAGAAATACTTTGTGCCAAAATGCAGATAATATTGTTGACGAAGTTGTGGTTGATGAAGAGCCTGAACAATTAGAAATTAGTCCTGACATTTATGATATTGAAGAATTCTAAGAAGATGGTAATTATGAAGATGTTTGTACTTTAGAGAATACTTTAGATGTATACGATTTTAGCGATGACGGGGGTGAAGAAATATTCCAAACTCCAGTTACCGATTCGGAAGTAGACACTTCTTGTAGTAGCATATCTATTACAACTACTAGAAAAAGAAAACATGAGTAAAATAAAATAATAATCAATATATGTAAAAAAATTTAACTAAAATGAAGTGAATTTTCGAAAAAAAAAATTATATCTTACCTTCGAGAGTTTTTTTAAAATCTAAATATCGCCTCGCGCGTGTATGACAAAAATCGGCTAAATTAAAAAAGTTACTTTTTAGTTACATCATGTGAAAGTACATAAAAATACCTTCAGTTTGGTAAAAAAAACTATCGTTTAACCATTTGGACAAATTTGGGAACGTTTTGAAAATTTTGTGGAATTTGGACTAAAAATGGAATTGCGGCCAAACTATCGGATATTTTATGCTAAAATTTGGCAGGCTATTTTTTGGTTACATACATTACTTTCGTCTAACATTTCATCAAATTCGATTTAATTTTGGCCAAGTTAGCCGTAATTCAATTTTTTACGTATTTTCAGTATATTTATATACGTATCGTGAGAGGCGGTGAACCGATTCTCATGAAATTTAAACTAAACGTTCCTTGAACATCTACAATAAAAGGGTACCGTTCTCGTTTCTTAACTAGCATTTTAAAGGATTCAAAATAAATTAAAACTGAGAAACCTCCCTTAAAAATGAGCAATTTACACCCCTTTTCCGCGAAAAAAAAAAAAAAGAGTTCGTCCACCTACTCGAAGTAGAAAACCCAGGGTATTCTTAGTTTCACTAAAACAAACTTATTTTTCTATGTCGCGATGCTCCATGTAAAATTTTCTCCATCGCCTTATTTTGGGCTATTTTTACTCCACTAGATGGGAATTCTGTTTGTGGGCTCAGGGAGAATATCTAAACAACAGGTGCTTTTTAAAAAGAATTTTGTTTACCGACGAAGCTACATTTATAACAAAAGGAGTGGTGTCTTCTGAACATTTACGGTACTGGTCTGCCGAAAATCCTAATTGGATCATAAACGCAAAGAGGCAGTACTAAAAAAAAAACGTATGGTACGGAGTAACTGATTGTAGACTTATTGGTCCTTTTTTGTCTGAAAGCAATTTAAATTAACGTGTATTTTTGAACTTTCTGGAAAATGAGTTTCGGGGTTTACTACATGACTCACCAATTCAAGCT
The DNA here is from genome assembly GCA_963675555.1 of Leptura quadrifasciata. Lineage (NCBI taxonomy): Eukaryota > Metazoa > Arthropoda > Insecta > Coleoptera > Cerambycidae > Leptura > Leptura quadrifasciata. Next base: position 34,129,953 of record OY776679.1, on the reverse strand, counting down.
CGTCTGAATTTAAAATTACAATTAGATGGGACTCTTGTACATAACGCAGTAGTAGTCAGGAGTTGGCTGAATACAAATTTTTAAAATCGGTGGATTGATCGAAACAGTCCTATTATTGAATGGCCGCCAAGATCCCCGGACTTGACAACACTCGACTTTTCCTGTGGAGTAGTATTTTAGCAAGCAAGTAGTTTACAAGTCAAGACCTCAATCAGTTGATGAACTACACGCTAGAATATGAAGCATGTGCAGCTATTACCCAAAAACAACTCACAAAAGTAACCTCGAATGAACGAAAAAGGTTTGATAATGATAAGCGTATACTTTATACGACAATTGAAACTGGTCAGTGTTAAAGCACAGGACCATGCGCACTGAACTTGATATTTTGTCCTATATATTTAGCAATGGTATCGAGATTCGAATGGTAGTTGAAACTGTGTAGGCGAGTCCGAGATTGGCAATGTAATCAGCCTGAACCATATACGACTGCACTGGTTTAAAGATAATAAAACGGACAGTCCTACTAGCATAAAAAAACTCGTAAATCGTTTCTCAGTAGTCAACGGTGGACTTATGTGATGTGCTGTCAATGTGCCAGTGCAGTGCATAAATACTTGTTATAATATCAAGCGTAAGAGTTAATTATTGTTCATATTTATAAATAATATTTACTACTATATAAAAGGTAAAATATTTTAATCATGTACTAATTTACTATGGCTTTCTGGAGACCATTTGAAACAGAAGATAATATAATAACTCCCGAAAATCTTATCATTTTCTTATGACAAGCATTTCTATTTACCTCCGTTCATGTACAATAAAGAGATGCCGACTGTTTTTGCCGGCTTTTAGTTTTTATACGGTTTCAATTAAGTTCGTATACACTTTAAATAAAAATATAATTAGCGTTTATTTTATATTGTTAAATGTTGTTACCAAAAAAATACCTTTTTCAATTGTTTTCCAATTTATATTCCTTGGATTATTTGATATGAATAAATAAAATAATAAGTATATTTTGTGATTTTTGCTTTGACCACAAAATTATTAACATGCAAAATTTCTTTATGAAATTTTATACGGGCTCATTTCAGAGGGTGCTTAATCCAGTGGTGTACTCAGATATTTTATTTAAAAAATCGCTACGATTTCGTTAATTTTCGCCCCCAAGAAATTGCCCAATAGGCCTTGGTTTTTGTTTTAAAAATATGATACTTTATCCTAACATACAGTTCTCCACGCTCTATAATTGTGAAAAAACCTGTCAAAATCGGTTTAATTTTGTTAAAAAATTTAAAAATTTAGATATGTCAATATGCCCTCTAAGGATTATTGTGTTTACAATTAATGCACATTTTAATAAGGAAGAGGATTTTTTAAAATTATTACTTAATTAATTAATCGGATATATGTTCACATAAAACATTATCATAAGAAATTTCCTATGTCTCTTTTCAGTTTGCAACTCGACTTATAGACCACCCTGTATAATCCAAGTGAACTTAATAGTGGAGTTTTCATTAAAAAATAAACTCTTCCATATATTTTATAATTTACTGTACGTGTATAATACGATAACTTTTGGGTCTGCTTTATTCACTTACCTTTTGGTACGTATAAATCATTTGGAGCGGAAATGGATCGGCATGCCGATTAAATATATTACTAGTTAACATAGAAATACAAAAGTAACTGGATTAAGGGCGCCGTCGCGTCGGCCTGCAGCTAGGAAGTGCTCGAGCCTCTATGTTGGTAGCGATGTGTAGATATAGAGTGTAGTCGGTAAGTTGATCATAGGGGCCCTGTAGTAATTCTATTAGAGTGGATATCCCTTACTGTGGGCCCCTCTACGTTAACGAATTAGACCCTAATCATACGTATGCAATGTAATTTTCATGTTCTCGCTGGATCTGCCACAAGCGTCGGTCGAAGGGCTGCTCGGATTTCTCAAACCGAACATTTCAAATTTCAAAACGTGAAAAATGTCAGTTTTAAATCGTTCTATAAATCTCTAGGGCGCGATATACATTTTGGAACATATCATTCAAAAATTTTAATTAGCTGGTCATAAAATTTCGCACATGCCAAATTACAATACTCGATCTCAAGTAAAAAGATCCAATCAAGTAAATTTAGATGATTATATAAATTTACAAATCTGCTTTTTTAAAATTAAAAGTCTCATTATTGTTTAACGGAATCACATTAGTCTTCCCGGAAACATTACAAAGTATATTGAGGATTGTCATGAACATGCCATGTATGAGCTTGTTAATGATATAAACAATAGTCTAAATAGCAACAAAAAATGCCTTGCTGTTTCTCTTGATTTGGCTAATGCATTTGACACACGAAATATTATTAGAGAAAATTGAATTGATGGATATTCATGGTACAGCCTTGCAACTTTCTACTAAATATATCTCCGACAGAAGATAAATTGTCAAAATCAATAAGTCCGTAAGTGACAAAAAAATACAATAAAAATGGGTGTGCCACAAGGCACGGTGCTGGGCCCAGTTATGTTCCGCACGTATATAAATGACATTAGCGCATTAAGCATATCCCGTAAAATAATATCCTATTCAGATGATACGGCTTTATTATTTCAGAACAGAAAGTGGGATGATGTATATCGTAAGGGGGAATTGGGACTCCAGACACTAAAAAAATACTTGGACTGTAATATGTTGGCCCTTAAAATCGATAAAACTAAATTAATAACATTCTCCATTTCAAGGGCTGGTGCTCCTAATATATATATATATATATATATATATATATATATATATATATATACATATATATATTGAGGGAACAGCTTCGCGAATAAAATCTAAATTAATTTCATTCAATTTAACGGTTTTATTTGCAGCTAATAAGACTCCACCGCCCCCTTTCGCCTTAGTACGCATAATATTTCTATTGTCTTTAATAGGCAATATGCCATATTTTAAGTCGCAAATAAGCTACAATTTTAATTTTCATTGTTAGCTACTGATGAAGCCGATTCTGTTAATGGAAATGCATGTCAGTTTAATTTGTATTTTGGTGTTTATACAAACTGCTTCAGATTTAGTATCATATTAACTTTCTTCTGGACCATTTCTTCTTTTAAAACCTCTCATAACTTATTCACGATTTTTTTTTCATAAAGTAGTGTTCTTTCTTCCAATACTAACTTACCACCCATATTTCAATACGACCTGATTAAAGTGTCATAATTACAAAATTTATGACGAGTGGACGGACAACAGGACGGATTTTGGAAGTCATTGATTAAAACAGTAATACTGGATATTTACCGAATTTACCTGGCTCTATCGGCGGAAAATAAAATAGTTATATAGAAAATTTACATACACTATATGAAATAATTATAGCTTAAAAATGTATCCGTCAAATATAATAAATTCAGCCAAAGTGGTCATGTGGATATACAATGTCGTCATAAGACTAATTATAACCTATGGAGCTGTGATTTGGTGGCCTAAGAGCAAACAGACTACAGCTAAGGTCAGGCTCAGCTAAGTGCAGAGAGCTGCCTGCCTAAGCATAACCGGAGCTATGCGAACAACGCCAACGAGAGCTATGGAGGTAATGCTGTGTCTGTCACCACTAGACATATATATCTAGGAGAAGTGGCTCTGACTACAATGGTACGCCTCAAATCCTTTGGCATACAACGAAAAGTAGGCTGTGGAAAACCCAAGAGTCGTATGTGGAATGAGGCTGTCAGGAAGACGCCTCTTCTATAGGCGTGCACAGATAGCATTTCCCCCCGGTTTGTCTTTGACAGACTCTACATAATACAGACGAATAGTGAGAACGAGGCTGCTAGCGAAGGTGTGATCAACATCTTCACAGACGGATCAAAAAAGAAGGATGGGACAGGATGTGAAATATACTCCAGAAGTCTGAAAATCCAATATAAATGGGCTGTGGATGGGTGAGCCAGCGTAGTACAGACGACCTGGCGGGCATAACCATAGCCGTAAAAGAGTTTGTCCGTAGACAAACTACGGGAAAAGTAATCAGGATCTACACAGATTGTAGACAATCATTACTAACCCTGAGAAATCACAAAATTACCACAGGAGCAGTATAGGAATGTCATCAAGCACTTGTGGGTGCCTCCAGCATGAATGACATACTGGTATGCTGGGTGAAAGGACATGCACACTATGCATTCAATTCAACAAAGATTTATTAAAATTAAAGCATACAAACAGTTGCCTAACCAGAGCCTGCCCCGGGACCGACCATGCAACCACTGCGCTCACGCGGTCGCGAATTGCAGGCCGGACGGAACATATCTGGGTCGGCGAAAACAAAAATGAATAACTAACCTAAGCACCTTTTGCAACAAGCAAATAAAATTAGGTAATACTATTTCAACATAAAACAACTTAAAACTACACATATTTTTAATAACTGACTCACTGTAACACTTTTTTAAAAATTTTGTAGTTGACCTTAATCTAAAAGAGGCACCTTCTGCGAAATTTATGAACGCCGAGCTGCACATGGCTGGCCTAAACTTTTGGTTTTAATAATTTTGATTTTCAGAATGTTTAATTTATTTGATATTCGTGATGAGAAGTGAATTTAGATAAACAAAAATATACAAACAGAAAACAAGAAAAACAACAAACAAAAGGGACACAAACAGAAAGGAAGAGGGGGACAGGAAAGATTTAAAGATAGTCAAAAGGTATGAAATAATTAATAAAGGTGGATAGGGTAAGCGGAAGTTATAGTTGGTGAAGCTTGGCTACAGAGGTTGCCGGAAAATCGGTAACGTCTGGTATGGTAAGGGGTGTTTAATCCGAAATGGGGCATTATGCTGTCTAATTTGTGTTATGTGTCTTGTTAGCGGACTATCGCCCAGCTTGAATGAATAGAAGTTTTGAGAGATGCGTTGGACGTAGTCCGCTGTCGGGGTTATGTCGTTGCAACGCGCATAGAGATCTCTGAGGGAGATGTACCTTCCAGAATTTGAAATGAGGCGCATAAATTTGTGTTCAAACACTTGAAGTTTTTTCATTGTCGTGGCAGGTATGCTGCACCACATCGGCGCCGCGTATGTGATGGACGGCCTAATCACCATCGTGTACAACAATTTTTTATTTTGTCGGTTAAGTCTGCTACCTCTGACCATGAGTGGATACAGATTCCTGGACAGGGAGTAGACCGTCCGTATTATCTCATTTATATGGGTATTGAACGTTAGTCTTTCGTCGAGTCTTACCCCCAGGTACTGCACGCATCTCCTGGTTGGAATTTTGTTTCCCCTGATCGAAATTGGTGTTAAAATTTTGTTCTCAGTAAAACGACGCGTGAAGACTATCGCCTCCGACTTCTCAGCGTTCACCCGAATCTCCCACTGGTCGTAATAAGCCGTGGCACAAGCCATGTGCGCCTTCAGCACTATGCATAGTGTAGTGGCAAGAAAGTCGCCGGCAGACTGACCAAGAAGATAGCAGGTCTAAGTATCTTTGGACCAGGCCCGGCCAGTCTGTTACCGATCACGGCGATAACACAAATATTTGAAGAGAACACTCACAATAAATTCAAGAAGTTGTGGGATGAAACACATAGCTGTCAGCTTGCTAGGAAACTACCAAAATATCCCAACAAGAGTACACCAATGGACTACCTGGCAATGTCCAGAAGGAACTAATGTTCTATAACGAGAATCCAGGCTGGACACTATCTGTTAAGGAAACATCTACATAATATGAGATTAAGTAAAACACCTCTCTGTAGAGGTTGTGGACAAGAAGACGAGACGGTTCAACATGTACTCCTGCTTTGGCCGGTGTAATGGAGATGCCCCTAGGCAGCATCACCACCTATTTCGCAAGATTAGGTTGGTTGGAGGCCTAGGCGAGGGCCTGCCTACAGGGAGGACATACAAGGGACCCAATGGAGCTTAAGTGCTGTGGTTCAATAATTTTCATTGATCACCCTCCCAATCAATTCCAAAATAGATTCAGTCTTTTCGTATAGACCAAGAGCTATTGAATTTTTCAATGAGTGTCTGAAAACCCCTTTCAGACTTTATGGTGTGTAGTTGTGGTATGAAGATTTCAATGATTTTTCAGTAGTTTATAATCTCTCCGAAGAAAAAGTTCCTTAAAAAAAATTCTTTTATTGAACATGTAAACCCCATTTTACACCCCCAATTCAGTAATTCGCAAAGTTTTCAACGAAATCGGCTAAAATTTATATTATGGGGGTTCTTGGGATCGCTGATTACGAATTCGACGTGAAAACTGGAAAATTAAAAATAGCACACTTTAAAAATTAATTAAACTGAAAATTCAGTTATGAGATTTTTATCTCGTGAACGTTCAGGTTCTGTATCAGTGATGATAACATATGTGCAGAGAGGGAGTTGGCTACAATCGAACCATTTATAGGTTAATATACCATCTTCTTCAATCCAACCGAAATTTGTTGGTTCGAGATCACTGGGGTTCTGAAGATTAGCTCCACGTCAGAGTTTTGCGGATGTACGTTGTTCGCAGCAAATGCTGCTGTAGCTCAGCTTACACGGGGGTAGATTACATGCGTCATATTTTTTTCATTATCATCACATTTCTTGTGTCGTAAGTACGTGTAAAAATCTTCAGCCTGGCTAGATTGACGTTCTTTAATTTTCTTTCTCTGTAAAGAGTACCAACAAATTCTTCCAGTGCACGATAATGTACTTAGTTATCTGAGCGTTTGCCTAATGCTGCAAAAGCTTTTTGATATTTTGTAGATTTTTCTAACACGTTGAAAGGTCTGACTATTTCCATTTACGATAGAGAGCCGGATTTTGATCACAACGAGTAAATGCATGAAAAGCGGGAAGAGAACGTGCTAAAAGAGGAGTAATGGACTGATATAAAAAGATACATCAATATACGGCCTTGATATCCCAGTTCCGATATCCATCCAAACCTTTACAGTGTCATTCTTCAACTCTTGTTGGCCAATAAGATAATGAGGATACCTGTTTCTTCATAAACTACGCAGTCCAACGTGTCCTCTATATTTCTTTGTATTTCAACGCCAACAACAGAAAATTGGTAGCACGTATCGTGACTGATGTAAATGAACTTTTCTCATATCTTCCCTCCTCCGTTGATCTATTAGGAAATCTACAAAAGCTTGTTTGAAATTTATGGACTTCAATTCACGATGAAAATCATTAACAACTTGGTTCCGATTTGTTATATGAAATGGTCGACCTTGCGTTTCACCTTATAAATTCCCTTCAGCATCTTTAATTGAGGGACTGTGGTATCCGTCGAATACAAGATGAATCTGTATTGTCTATTTGAGCATTTAATGTTATCAAAAATCGGAGAATACGTTTTGCAATATCTTCGAAGGTTCTTCCGATGTCTTTGGAAGTTTAGGAGAAAAAGCCATCTATAATAATAACATCTGTGATATCTGGATCTTCGGAAGG